>CM040120.1:442253968-442603135 GCA_022559845.1 Amorphophallus konjac
TCTCGTCCCCACCGCCCCGCCCTCTCCCACCACTACTCTTCTTTCATACAGTATATAAATATATTTATATATAAATATATTTATAATCTGTATATATATATATATATATATTAAAATTTAATAAGGGTTTGACGTGGGCTCCGCTTTGTGAATGGTTAGGAAGAGAAAATATTACGGAACAGATGACATTTATGTCCAGGCCAATGATTTGGGCTGGAGGGGATGAATCCCCATCTTCCATGTTGTCTGAATATTTTTATAAAATTAAAAAATTATACTAAATATTTGGACAAAACGTAACGAGTAAAGTCATATATAATTGATAACGGGTTAAGTTCGAGTAGAGTAGATTAATCACGAAAGCGTGAGTTATTATTTATTTGGGGTCGCATTGTTAATAGTCATAATTAAGTTCTATGAAATAAACAAAAAAATAGAACAGATAAACGATAGGTAAACATCAACCCCATTCTCGTCAGATTTATTCCTAACTCAATCTGACCTAATTTAACAATTCTGTATCATTGAAATTAGAATAGTATTTTGTGCACCAAATCCGGTGCACAAAGTCACGTCAAAACATAACGACTGATCTTATTGACTTAAAAAAAGTTGAAAAGACTCTATCTATGCGTAAAAAAAGACGTACGCATCATATCCCGTACGACATGTTTTTTCGAATATTAAATACGGAGTGCGTTCAACAGAAAAATGTAGAAATAAAATATTATGTGAAAGAATAAAATATTTTATATATGAATACAATATTTTGTTATACGAATGAAATATTTTGTTTGACTTCGACAATAAATCAATGAAATATTTTGTATAAATGAAACATTTTATTACGTGAACGTAACATTTGTTACAAGGATAAAATATTGTAGAAATGAAATATTTTATTACGTGAACGTAACATTTGTTATAAGGTTAAAATACTATAAAAATAAAATTATTTTATTATAAGAATGAAACATATCAAAATATTTCAATTCTATATCAAATAGTTTATTTGTGAAATAAAATATTTTATTCATACTTTTTTCCTCTGAGAGCGCTTCTTATTTAATATTCGAAAAAATGCGCTGTATGAGATCTGACTTGGACGTCTTTTTTTACACAGAGATAATCTTTTCAAATTTTTTAAAACCAATAAAATCAACCGTTACATTTTGACGTGAAGTTATACATCAAATTCGGTGCACAAATCATTGCTCTAGAAATAAATAACTAAAGATAGACTCAAATAACTTATTGTATTCTAAGGTTTTCTAGTTAACAACTAGGAGTCTAGACCCCCACAGTATGGAGTGGAACAAACGTAAGGAGCTCGACCAGCATAGTGAACGGATCCAACCAACTTCTGCTCCTCTGACCTGCCAAGGTAGGGCGAGGCCAATTTTGCCAAGCCCATTGTCAAATTTGGGCCTCACCATGCACAAGTAGAACAACATTTAGGGTGCTTTCATTTTAATATTTTACATATTTTGAAAGATATATAAAGTTATAATCCCTTAAATCTTGCAAATATAAAAGCTTATATCATAACATACGTTAGTAAATCGTACTTTTCTAGCACCTTTTAAACATCCTATCAAACAATCGGATAATTTTTGTAGAGAATTTTTAACATTTGTTTCTTTCCATGACCTTCAATTTTAATAACAATATATATTTTTTTTAATTACATGACTTAATGATATGAGATCGAGAGGATATAGGAAGAGGATCGTCGAGATTCAAAATAGACATATATATTATCATATATTTTGTCTCCACCAGTGTTATCAGAATCGGACTGGATCGATCGGTCGAACCGGTTGGACCGTGAACCGGTCCGATTTAACCCGATCCAGTCTAATGTTAAAGAACCGGACGAATTGGATGAACCGTAGTTCGACCGGTGAACTACTCCGAACCGGTTCCACCCAATTCATCCTTCAAAAAAATATTTAAATATTCAAAATGATATGTATGTTTGAACAAAAGTAACTTATTATTATTAATTTATTGTTATTTATCATTTTATTTTACATATATTTGAAGTTTAAGTTTTTAAAGGAGCATAAATGCCAATTGTGAAGAGTGAACATCAATAAAATATTATAAAATTTTAAGGTTAATTTATTTAACCATGTTATTATTATTTTTTTATTTATTTAGTTAGTAGTTACATAATCATGACTAATAATTATACAGGTATATTTATTTATTTTGATCATTATATCTTATTTTTTATTATCTTAAGTTATAGAATCAGGTCAGACCATATATCAATATTATAATGATATCACGGTTCAAACCGGTTCGATTGAACGGCCCAATCGATCTGAACCGAACCAACTCATTGTCCAATTCAGACACCGATAGGGGTGAGCACGGTTTGATTTGGTTTGGTTTGAAGAGATTTTTTCTCAAATCAAACTAAACCGAATTAAATGTTCAAACTCGAATCAAATCAAACTAAACCGAATTAAATGTTCAAACTCGAATCAAATCAAACCGAATTAATTTGAAATTTGAAATCAAACCAAATCAAATCAAATTAATTCGGTTTGGTTCGGTTTGAACCATATTTCTGTCCCCTTTTAAAAATTAGAGTGAATTCAAAATGGAGTAAAAAAATTAGGGTAACATAATTTCTATCCAATAAAATAAATATTAAAAAGATAACATCAAAGGCTACAATTTGTAAGAGTAAGTTCCATATTTTCACATATAAAAACTAAGAACTTTAATAGAAGGTCATTTGAAACTAATTTCATAACATTATATTCAGAAATCTCACCGAGATGACGGAAGTTAGACTACCCGAATTATGTTTAATAGTTATTTATACACTTATATTAAATTGACAAAAATATTTTTAAAATTAAATTAGACTTTTAGAATTAGAGTTAATGATTATATATACATTTATATTAACTTGACAAAAATATCCTTAAATTCGGATTATTCGGTTCGATTTGATTTCTTGAAAATTAAAATCAAATCAAACTAATTTTTTTTAATACGATTTGACTTAAACCCAAATCGAATTTTTTGAAATTTTAACTCAAATCAAATCAAATCAAATCAGCCGGTTCAATTTGATTTTCGAGTTGAACCCGAATAATGTTCACCCTTACACACCGATTCGATTCTAATAACATTAGTCTCCACTACTTTTTAAAACATGTTAGAACAAAAATTACAATCAAGTGTGAAATTTATTGACTCGTAGATACATATCTACTCGCAATAAGTTTGAACCTGTATAAGTTTACTCAGGCTTTGGTTCAAGTACCATTTGATTGAATTTTTTGGGATATTCTAATTATTAAAATTCTTAATAAATGTTAACCACAATCAAATATCACATCTCTCTTCGACTTCTGCACTTGAATGGATTTTTTAAATAGGGGGGAGAGTGACACAGTAGGAGGGTATATGGAGTTTTGAGGAGGATTACGATGCAAACTCGTCATTTAAACCGATTTTATATGTCATTCCACCGTAACACCAATTCATTAATGCCCTATTAACGATAATCTGTTACTTAAACCTATCATTTAAACAATGTGAGGGGAGGCGAGATAGGCGGGAACACAAATGAGGTTTTTTTGTTTCAAAACTATCAGATAACTGTTCTAGGTGAATTATGATGGGTGGATTTTTCAAATACTCTCTCGTTAAGGAATCCAAATAAACGGGGGTCACACATTTGAAACTATTTTTTAATTTTTTATAAAATTAAAATTTCTTAGAATGTTTGGATTGTGTGCCCTATATTTTTAACTCATAGAATTACAATTTCAAAGATCTAAAAGATGCATGAATTATTTAATTATTTTTATTAAATTTTAAATATTATAGCATCATTAAATAATAAATCGATAAATTTGACAATAAAATTTAATACTTTTCAATTATGAAATGTAATATTTATGATTGTTGTCGTATCATTATATGATTGGTATAATTTTTAAAATTTTAAATTAATTTTTAAATGTTATATAATTATTTAAATGATTCACAATGATTCTCTAAGTCTCACTTTGTCTGATTAAGATAACTTATCTGTGATCACGTGAGTTGTTTTGATTTGATTTATTTTGATTTAATCAGAATCAATTGAAAATTAGTGTGACTTTTTTAATTCCTATAAAATAAATAAAATAACTTAACTAGGATCGTATAAGAATAAGAGTCGTCTCGAATAAATCACTCGACTTTATTATAATATGACCTATAATAGTGTTGACTCTTAATCTAACACTTAGGGCTGTCAATGGATCGGGCTTAGATTAACCCGGCCCAGGTCTGACTCCTCAAAATTAAAGTCCGAGTTCGACCTAGGCCCGAGTTATGTTGAGCCGGATTGGGCCGGATCTGACATTATTAAAAAATTATAATGCCCGACTAAAGTCCAGCTCAACCTGAAAACTTACTAAAAAATAAAAAATAACATATTTAATAATATAAAACTTATAATCTCACTAAATTAATTAGAATTTTGATGTTAATTTATTAGAAAAGAGAGTTTTTAATTTTTTTTAATTAAATAAAATAACATAATTTTAATTAAATATTTTTTAAAATTTGAAAGGAGAGAAAAAAAGAGAACAGATTGGACCGACTCACGGGACGAACTCAAAGTTTAAATATGACTCGTGTGTCTAATCGGATCTAATTTTTAGACCCGATTAAACGTCCGTGAGTTAAAAATGACTTTGCGCCCCGAACTAAAATTAGGTCGAACCCATTAACCTATCTAGACTGGTGCACCCGTTGGTAGCCCTACTAACACTGTAGTTACACGAATAACATACACGATGCATTCCAGCTTCTCGGGCTGGGTGGGGGGGGGGGGGGCACTTCGCCATGGACAACCGGCCCCGACCTCCCGGACCGGCGCCCGGTGACACGTCCGCATGCCGGAAGGGGCTGATCGAGTTGGGGTGGGAGGCGCGGCGAGGGAAAATTACGGGAGGACCCCCTGCACCCTCCGTACCCCGCTCGTAGGACGGCCTCCGCACGGTTCCCCAGACGCGCCCGCATCCGACCCGTCCAAGGTGTAGTTCCCCGAGATCCGCGCCCTAATCAAAGATTCCGACCAAAATGGACGGATCCCGATCCCACGGACGAGGACGGGTGGGGGCAGGAGGGCCACAAAGGAACAGTGGGAAAATGGGCGTGGATGAGCGCCGTACGCACCACCATGTAGTCAAAAGCGCCAGCTAACTTTGTGTACGAGTGCGTGTGAGTGTGTGTGTGGGCGCTTCGCTTTCCCTGGATGACCTCCTATGGGCCTCGGCGTTTGATTCAATTTTTGGAGAGAATTTTAATTATTTAAATTTTAGAAAAAAAAAATCAAATGCACTCAATTGAGTCAGACTTATGTGCACTCGGACTCTCTTTGACGGAGAGATATCTCTTATTTATTTCGAAGATAAGTCATATTTTATCTATTTTTTAATTTAATAAGATAATAAATTTAATCTAATTATAAAGAGGGATAGCCTCCGTATATCTCGATTAAATTGATCTAATAAAATTGGTAAAATAATTTATCTCTCAATTTAATCTGTTATCTACTAAAATAAATGAGAATAAACTTCAAGATAAATTAATTTCACCCCCTCTTCTTGACCTTCTACTATGTTGGCGTCAAGAGCACCTCCAACGACAGTGTCGACCTCTCGATCCACACAGTCGTCTGGGCCTTAGAAACCTCTGCGAGCAACGACCACCATGCTCACCTTCATCTAGGAGCCCGTCCACCTACTGTTAGATCCTCTCAGTGATAGAGTTGAGTCGACACGAGGAATGGAGAAGTCGAACATATACAAGCCTTTGTATCAACAGTATCGGATCTAGATCGAACTCAACTTGTGTCGCATCTCACGAGTCTAAGATAATACGTCACGATCTAATACGTATTAGATTTCTCTTGATATGATATTATAAATACAAAACGTGACTTGATCGAAGAATCTCCGTAATCAGATGGAAAGAGAATTTTACGGTTGAAGAATTTTTACTAGAAGAAATAAACTGGGTGATTTCTTGAACGAAAGGTCTAAGTTGACAGACCATAATTTAAAATATGGTCATACCTCCTCGTGAACACCCATGCGGTCATGTAATCCAATTAAAATGGAAGCCTACAAAAGAGATGGACGGGATCGTGTCCACTTTCTGTTGGACCGGGAGTTAAACCGGCATGTCTAACCTTTGGCTCATGTAAGTTACCGTCACTCTCAGCCAACGGAATCTCATAGCATTTCGGAAGAATCTTGGTCATTTCCCAAGACCATGACATCACGGTGTTACGTCTGTAATGGTGATTTCTTTGCGATAATGTCGTACGTATTTGCCCGGGGCTCGTTAAACAGAGCAAAATGGTGGGGGGTTTTCTTTTTGGAGCTAAAGGTGTGTGCGTGTGTGTGTGTGTGTGTGTGTGGAGGGTTCCAGCCGTACGAGCCCTACATTCCAAAATGCTCCCACTAACCCATGTACATGGACATGTACCTTCTTCCCGGTGTTCACACAGGCTCTGCAGATGGCAGTCGGGATTGCTGTGCCTGCGAGGTCTCTTTATCTTCTTCCGGTTTACGTTAGAAATGAGGACATGGTTGTCGTGACAGGAGGGGAAATGTTTGGTAATGGTGATTATGATGACAGAATCTTGACCCATCAGCGGGAGAATTTTCGGAGGGGACTCTGTGTGATTTTTTAATAATACAAAATCAAATCTTTTAGAACATACAGGGATGATGGGATGCCACATTGTTTTCAGCATGTTATGCCCCAGTATTTCCACAACTCCGAGCCTCGTTCAAGTGAATGGCCTTTTTGTTTTCTTTGGGCGTCAAAATCTGCATGAATGATCTTACAAGCAATAACCACCATTGTTATGATTCATAGAAGTCAATAAATTTTACGTTAAACGTGTGGAGATAGAGAGGAAGGATGTTTTTGGATTATCTGTCTCCTTTACTGGCGTGCTTGGATTTTTCACTTCCCCCCGCGCCCCCCCCCCCCGACTGTGAGAGAGAAATTTATCTTCTTCTTGCGCGGGAGGAGTACAGATCCTTTTGTCTCTATAGGGAGGGGAGGGAAGGAGCGAGGGGGGTTGCATCGTCGCTGCGTCAGGTTTCAGTTGACGCGACGTCTCTGCGACGATGAGAGAGAGAGAGAGAGAGTTTTAGCCGCTTCTTCCATGCCACTTTGATTCATTTATTACTTTGCAACCCAACAAAAACCCCAGCATGCAAACAGCGAAGTACACCCTAATCCGACGCCATCTGATTGACTCATACTAGTAGAAGCCGCAGCTGCAGCAGCGGCAGCCGCAGCTGCAGCGGAGGCAGGCAGCAGAACAGACAGAACAGAGACAGAGAGAGGGAGGGAGAGAGAGAGGGGGGGAGGAATGGCACCAGACAGTGAGAGGAGAGAGAGAGAGAGAGACAAGGGAAGAAGAAGAGAGTAAAGAAGAAAAGATTTATGGAGAGATGGCTTTGGAAGACGTGCATGTCTTTCCCTCTCTCTCTCTCTCTCGTGCTACAGCTAGTCTCGCATGAGGCCGAAAGTCCTCTCTTCCGACGGCTGCCCTGCGGCAGTGCAAGGATGCCACTGGAAACGAACATGTGGGGGGGGGGGGTGAGGCGGAGGGACCGACGGACGAAGGGCAGGGATGGGGACGCTAGAGTAGATATCTTAGGGGCCCCCCTCCATTAAGGACCTCCCTCCGAGGCCTGCAACTGCGCCATAAAACAGGGGCCTTGGCAGCTGCTTGTGGGGGAGGGGGGAACGGTGGGGGGCTGCGGCCAGGTGTTTCACAAGCCCACCACCTTTCTAGCTACAGCATGGATGTATGGGTATCCGGGCAATGCCTGTACCAGAGAGAAGTGGGGCGGTTGGATTCGCCTGGGAATTTCCGTGGTGCGGTGGGTGGTGGGGAAGAGAGTTGCGGCTCCCAAGGCAGCCATGGCCACCTAGCACGAGCGCACAAGGTGGGGCGGGGGCGTTGCTTGCGCTGGGTTCGCTCACCGAGACAACACCCCCCCCGGCTTCAACCCTGCGCACCGGGATTGCAGCACCTGCGCCGTGTTCCTGTGCTGCTGTGTCGATAATGGGGGCATCTTGGTCGTCGCCGTTGTCGTCCCCCAACTCTGGTACCCTGGTTCCCATTGGACAGAGACACAGATAGAGCGTGGTTTCCCATCTCCATCTCTTCTTAACCCCGACCCTCCCAAATCTCCTCCTTTGTCCTCACCATCCCTTCTCTCCCCCCTTCCTCGGTTTTAGCTGCAGATGTTCTTTGTAGGCTTGTGTCTGAAATGTTTGTTTGGTTGCGATGTGTTGAATGGATGGAGATGACGTGACTGACGCCGGCACATGCATTTGAGATTTTTCAAGTAATCAAAATAGTTTATTAATTACAATATTAATTGGTAATCTTCTCTTTGTAGCATTTCGAATTTTTTGTCGTTGACTGCATTTTACTAGATACGTAGTAGGTTGATAATTATGTGGCTGGGTAGTGTGTTCGGAGAGGCTTCCTTAAGTTAGACCTTGGTTGGGTTAGCCTTTTTAACTTTTACGTAGGTTGTCTTTGATACGGTAGAGGTTAGGAAATGATGTCTCTAATTTTGTGTCATATTTTTAATATTTATTTATTAAAAAAGATCGTTCAATTATTCGTGAAAACTTATAAACATTAGAGAAACGATGTCAGAAGAGTCTTGGATGTTATCTTAAAAGATAATCATCCGATACTTAAGTGAGGACCTTATTACGTGGGGATAAGTGAAGGACAGAGAAGAGAGAGAAGGATGAGAGCAGAACGATCAAACCTGAAGTGAAGATCCGACCTCTAGAGAAATACTCGCCACACCCAACGGATGCTCGGAGGGCGTTCAGTAGGTTGGAGACGTACTCAGAAGTGAGTCGGGCTCTCCTCGGTAGAAGGCTCTCTCTGTCTGTAGATGTCTGTAACTGTTAATCTGTCTCAGTATGAGTGTGCCTATCTCATTGTGTTCGTCCCCTCTTGTCCCTGGTCGAAGGTCTATTTATAGAGGTTGTCCTAGCAGTGGAGGCCTATCCCTTAACAGGGAAGGGTGTGAGTCGTGGGGTAACGTCTCCCCGCGATCGTGGAGAATTTTTCATTGTGCGTCCGTTCCTCTGGGGTCGGGCGGTCTCCAGGCGAGCCTTACGGCTCCCGTGAAACATGCTCGCTTTTACTGGAGTGGAGGCTGATGATGTTGGAAGTAACGTTCGGTAGTGGAAGGATCATCTAACGTCCGATATGTCTGAGTCGATGCTCCTTATGGGTTGACGAATCCGATGGCTAACCTTATTAGGCCGCATGATGTGGGCCGTGACTGTCGAGGGTCCGCTATGCATTCCACAGATCTTGAGCCGATACGGGCCTGGCGCTAACATGCCATGCATGGGCCGTATGGGTTTTACCCTCCACAACTACTGTTGCAGAAATTCTAAAATATATATTTCACGTCTAACTCTTTTAGAAGTTTGGATAAATTTCTATTGACTATTTTCTATACGTACATGTGTGAGTTATGTTACAATATATCACACCTTTGGCCGTATGGTTTGTCACTCTCGTTTCAAAATGTAACTTCTTATGGGCAAAGAAAATATTTTTACTTCGAGCAAATGCTCGTTGCCCACCTTGACATGCAGCTGATGTGCACACCATGCGTAGATTGACCCACATGAGACGACAGGGCCCACAGTGTGATCAAACTATGTGAGCGAATTACGTAGTTTAGTTTTGGTCCCATTGTAGGTCTTGTCATCTTGCGTGGGGCAAATGGACGCACAAGGATATGATAGGTGGTGCACACCCGATATGCAACAAACAATACTCTTACATGTTTATACTTCAACAAAAGTTAGCATATTTGGATAAGGCCCAAAGTTGAGCTTACGAGTCATTGGATCTAACCTAGTCTAGGGACCAAGCTTTACTCGAAGACAATCTTTTAGGTCCTCTTTGACAATCGAGTTGTCGGGCGCCGGTCGACTGACTGCGTTAATCGCGGAGAGAGAAACCCCGCGTCCCCCTCACAGAAAGGCGCTAACCGACCCCGGTTGACTTACTCGACCCTCCGAGGTCGAGTAAATTAACCGGGAGCGGTTAACAAAGACGCCCTTAAAGTGATGGGCCCCACAAACTTCACCGTAACTAGGGTTTTGGAGTAGAACAATTAGATTGAGGGGGGGACCGATGAGAAAGGGAAGAATTCCATATCGAAACTATATTAGAATCTTCCTTAAGGCAGCCCTAAAAGAAAGAGGTTGCCGACAGCCTAAACAATATCAATATGATTTTACCAAAATACCAAGAGGTCCAGGTAATCCTCCGATGTGGGCTCTTTGTCAGCCAATCACACACGTACAACGGGATGATAGGCAGGCCCGATGTAATGCCCCGGGTTTTTCGGATCCTTCTTCGTGGGTCCCGGATCTGGTTTCTCGGAGTGTCCAGCTCCGTTGTGTCCGAAATTTCGTTTCGGACGTCTTTCGTGTTCGGATCGGCGCGATCCGGAGTCGTTTCGGAGGCCCGGAGGCGTTCCGCGGCTTTTTCCGCGTGTGTTTTCCGATTCCCGGCGTGGGTTTCGGCTTTCCCTTCGGAACCTCGTTGCGGGTGAACCGGGCCGTTCACCTGGGCGCGAGTGGTACCGTTGCGATCGGTGCGCTCCGAGGATCGCGAGGGTGTAATTTTCTATTTTTCTGGATTTTTCCGATTTTCCGGATTTTCCTATAAATAGCTTTTCTCTCTCTCCCCCTCTCATTTCTCATTTCTCTCCCTCTCTCTTCTCACGCTCTCTCCTCTCTCCCTCTCTCTCCGGCGGCCGACGGGGCGGAGTATGGGCGAGGCGGGGACGGCGCGGGCGAGGCACGGGCGAGGATGGATGAGGATCGAGGCGGTGGAGGCGCGTGGAAGCTCGGCCGTGAGTTCGTGGAACGGCGAGGCTCCAACGGCGTTTTCTTCGTGGATCGGCGTCCACGGTGCGCGTAATCTTCGGTGGAGGTAGGGTGATGGTTCCCCAGCCCGTGTACTTCCTTTCCCGCATGTTTCGTAGGCCGTGGTGAGCCGAGCGGGCTAAACGGGGCGTTTTGGGCAAAATGTGTGTTTTCGGGGTGTGAGCCGGATCTCCCGTTTTATGGTGTTTTTGGGCGATCCAGGGGTTTAGATGCATGCCTAGGAGCTAAGGTTTCCCCTTTTGTTTCCCCTTCACCTGGGGGTGAACGGGGCGTGGCATGGCTTTTCCCGCGGTTTCCACCGTTTCCGGGTGCGGACTGAGAACGCGCTATACTCCAGTAGCGCGTTCTTGAAGGTCGCGCTGCCCCGACCGAGCGCGTTCATCGGAGAAGATGAACAGTTTGGCGGTTCCTGTCGCGCTATAGGGCTATGGCGCGTTCTGGACTGTCGTGCTATGGAAACATAGCGCGACTTGGCTTGTCGCGCTATAGGTTCCTAGCGTGATCTGCGTTGTCGCGCTAGGGATACCTAGCGCGATATTCCTCGTCGCGCTAGGGTTCCCTAGCGCGTTCCGGCTTGTCGCGCTAGGTGATCCTAGCGCGATCTTACCTGTTGTCTTGTGCTCCCCTTGGGCCGTGTGTGTCTCGGACACCCCGTGGACTTCCGTGATCGTGTCTTTGGGTGTCCAGAGGGTTGGGTTACCTCGATTAGCGTGCCCATCGGTTTAAGGGTCTGTGAGAACTTCTGGTGTTCCGATTGTGTTGTGTTGGTCCCCGGTCGACCCGGTTGTGACCCAGTGGTCGACCTTTGGCCTTGTGAGTGTCCCGGGTACCCCGTGGATTCTGTGTCCGCGTTTTTGGGGTGTCGGGAGGGACCGTGTTACCTCGATTCGCGTGCCCGTCGGTGTGGTGGGTCCGGGTGACCCCATGTGTCCCGGGCTTTCGTGTTACGCTCGATCGAGTCACCGTGTGTCGGTGTGTGTGCGGTGGGGTCTCCCCCGCATATCGTGGGTTCCTTTGGAAGGCGATTCCCGTGTGGGCCATGTGTTTGGCCTTGGACTGTGAGTCCAGTTGTCCGGCCTAGGGCTGGAGGTTTCCCGCTTGCTTCAAGATGGGAAATCGTCGTGGCTGCTTGTGTGCTGCCTTGGGAATCGTGCTTCTGTGTTTTCCGTGTGGCCCGTGTGAGTGGCCTTTATCCCTTGCGTTCCCTTCTCGAGGGAGTGGTCTTGGCGACTTGTGTGTTGTCTCGGTACTTGTGCTACCGTGGTTTTAGACCTAGAGATTGGACTAGATTGACGGCCTTGTGCTGTTGCGTGCAACGGTCTTGACCCCGAGTCTTGTGACTCAAGGACCGTTGGGTGTAGTGCGACTAGAGGACTGCCTAGAGTCCAGTGGCTTAGTGCCACTCGAGTTTTCTCGACTCTCGCGCACGGTGCGTGCGTGGCCGTGGACTGTGAGTCCCGTTTCTTCTCCGACTGTGGTCACCGTGCGACGGGGCCGGTACGTGGGGTGGTCCCCGTACGTCGTCGGATTCGGACGTTGTTTTCCGTTGAGTTGAGAGTCTACTCCTTCAGTGACCCTCCACTAGTCGTAGCCTACCAGTACGCGTGTGCTGGTCGCACCAGGGAGTGGTGTACGGGCTTACCCTGAGGACGGTTAGACTGGTTTCCGTCGGGCCCCTCGTCGTAGCCAGAGTCCGGCTGCGGGGGAAAACCAGTCAGAGGGCCAGACCTAGGACGCGCGGTCTGTGTGTGCACACGTGGTTGGGGACAGTGGACGCACGTCGACGGGCGTGACCCCAGCTAGTCACTTGTTGTGGTTACTTGTACGGTGTTCGCGCCTCGGGTAGGACCTACCACGTCAGGCGGTTCACCTGCGGTGCGGTGTAAGACGTCAGGGGACGCTACCGGCTGTGCTTCTAGTGGGTGGTACTCCTGTCGAGTACGGAGTGTCAGACTGTCAGTTTCTGTGTCTTTTGACCTTCGGGTTTTTGGTCGTGTTGACCGGTGAGTTCGGTTGTTTCATCTTGGCGCGTGTGTGTCGGTTCTGGCGCCGTGAAATTAGTGCTAGTGGCTTTACCGAGGTTCCGTCTTGTGGTGCGGTACCCGCGATCGGATGGTCGGGGTTGCACCTTGGACAGCATGTCCAGGTTGGCTGTGTCCGGGGGACAGGCCTCTACGGCGTGGTTGCCGTGTGTTTTTACTTCGGTAGGTGGTACTAGCGTAGTTTGGTAGCTTCGACTGCGTGATCGAGGTCTGCCTTCTGGCAGTAGGAGTAGCTGTAGTGCCGAGTTTTGACCGGCCACCGGGTTGCTGTTCCTGCTGTAGTTGTAGCTTCCTTTCCGCCACCGCCGTTGTTTCCGGTTGGGGTTCCGCGGGATCCCTGCTGAGTCTCTGTTTTGGAGACTCATTCCCTGCTTTTCAGGTGTAGCGGTTCTTCCTCGTGGTTCGAGGGTGCGGAGCGGAGGTTCTCTGTTGCCAGCTTGCCGGGCCGAGTGTTCACTTGGCATGTGGTACGCTTTACTGCTTTAGACTGTACTTTCTGTTGGACTGGACTCTGTTGTAGTTGTTTATTTATTTCTGTTATTTGTTGAGTTGTCCTGCTTTATTTCCTATTTCTTTGTGCCTCCACACTCCTTTTAGCCCTTCCGAGCCCTCCCGGCTCGTGGGCGGCGGTGCGAGTCTCGGGTTATCGGGCCTTCCCGGTAATCGGATTCTCGGGTCGTTACAGCTGGTATCAGAGCGGCGGTTGTGGACGTACATAGGAATTCGAAATATTGCAGTGATCAGAGTCCGTAAGGTCCGGTACAGTCGGCAGCTGGCTTAGGGTTTTGTGTTCGCTTTCTGCCTTGTTTCTCGCTTGAGAGCTTGAGTGCGCTGTGCGGAGCTGTGAAGGTGGTCACTGTCCGTGGCTTTCGTGCCAGCGTGGGGTCTAAGGATCGAGGTTGAGAGCCTTCTCCCTCATCGGTGGTGGCCCTGGTTGTGCTGCGTTGGGCAGAGGTTGCTGGCAGGCGTGAGCTCGCGGTGCTGCGTTCGAGGAACCTGCAGCGTGGTCAGGTGGCTGGTGCGGACTGTTCTTGGTTAAGTGGCCTTGAGCGTGCTCTGAGGGAGCTGCTGTCAGTTTTTGGTCACTCCAGCTTGAGGTTTGTCCAGCTCCTGAGGCGTTTTGATCGAGAAGTGTGCTCGGGTGAGCGGAGGATCTTCTCGGTGGGCTGCTGTTTCGTCGAGCCTGATGTTCTTGTCGCGCTCTGTGGCGTCAGAAATGACGTGTCGGCCCTGATCGTTCTGCTGATTTCGAGGCAGGATTTGGCAGAGATGTCCCGTTAAGTCTTTGCTCCTGCGCTTATGTCAGTGGATGGGTTGTGTTCGCTCTGGAGTTGGCTTGAGATGTGAAGGCTCCACGGTGAGTTCGGGACTCGAGGATGAGCGTTGGCGGTCATTGTTACGGCTCGTGTTGCGGCTCTTGGCATGCCGTGTTGCAGTTCGAGGAATTGCAGCTGTGGTGCATCGAGAGATGCTGTGCTTGTGGTCCGACGTGACACTCGTCGAGTGTGTCGGAGGCGCTGACCTGATGAAAGTGATGGTTTTCCTTGGTGCTGTTTCCAGCGTGCGCGAGGTTCGAGGTCAGGTCGAGCATGGAGTTCTTCCGTTGGTCGAAGTGCGCTGGTTTCTCCTTTGGTTGGAGAGATTGTGTTGGGCTAAGGTTCGTCGTCTTGCATTGCGTGTTCGGATTGGTTGGCCTTGTGTGCCATGAAGTCCGTGCGAGACGTGCTCCTTGTCTTGGCAAGGCGGTGGTCTGTGAGAAGCCGTGCCCATTCCCTTGTTGTGTGAGGGTGTGCTGGCGCTTTTCCGGAAGGACGAGCACTGGTTGGGCGGTGTTTGCTTTCTCGGCTGTGCGCGCGGATCTGAGTGCGCAGCGGAAGCGTGGTGGGCCCATAACCCACTGGTTCAGGATCGTAGCGTTGGTTGCTACGGGCGGATTCCTGAGTTCGCGTTCAGCATCGGAGGATGGGTTCCTCGGTGTGAAACGTGTTGTTGCCGTGCCGTTGCTCGTGGTATTATGGTTGTTGGCACTGGCAGGATGGAGTGTTGGGGAAAAGTGCTGGCTAGTGCGCCGCATGAGTACCCTGTTCCTGTGTTGGAAGCCGTGTCAGGCGTCGGTGTTGGACCTGGATGGGGTTGTTGAGAATGTCGCCTGACGGTGGTCGAGGACGTGTTGGTCAGAGTCGGTGGCTTGGTGTCCGACTTGTGCTCCCAGTCGTGTCCTCGGATGAGATCGTCTTTTGAGGAAGTGATCTCTGGCAGGCTGTGGGTTCCTGTTGGTTCTACGGTCTTGTCGGATTGTGACGGTGGAATGTTCGTTGCTTAGGGACCCGTGAGCTCTGTCCAGGTGGTGTCCCGTGGCTCTGTGGTAAGGGCGGAATCGGGATTGGCAGGTGTCCACTTGGATTGATCGAAGGATTTGATGAGACCAGATGGAAGAGTGACGCATTAAGGCGGAGGCCTCCTGTGAGGTTGGCGTCGGCTTGGTGGTCCCTGATAGGACATTGGTGTCGCAAGGTTATCCCTGGGTTGGTGACTAGCATGGGGTGGTTCCCTATAAGCCTGAGTCCCGTGAGGTGATGACTGAAGACGCCATGTTCTGTCATTTGGTTTCGTCGTGCTCCCCGAGAGGGTCGAGTTGGCGAGCAGTTGGTGACCAGTGGATGGTCTTTTCAGAGACAGAAGATGCTGGTTGTTGGGGCTCGAGCGTGGCGAGAGCCGTGTGCCAGCGAGACCTTTGGTGGTCGTTTCTGTGATGTGCCTTTCCGGATGGGATCTGGACTTTGTCGGAGTTTGTCTTCTGACGAGAGTTGGCACAATGTTATGTTCGGCTTTCGGCTTGCCATGTGTGGGGTGTCTCTTGGTGTTGAGCCGATGTGCTGGTTGCGGTCTGCTGAGATGGCTGCTTGAGCTGGTGGAGGCTCTGTTTTGGTTGCTCCCTTGAGGAGGGTGTGCGACCTGTCAGCTGGTTGCGAAGCTGTTGTGCGATTTGTCTGCTGATCATTGGGTGGATCAATAGCTGTGGCTCGTGTCGAGGGTTGTGCTTCCTCGGTGGGTGAGATCGTGGCTGCGGTGCCATGGTTGATTCTCGCTTTGTCTGAGGTGATGCCGGACTGTGTCCTTTGGTATATGCCTGCTCTGTTGGCATGTGTGCTCGGCGCGAGGAGTGAGGTGTTGTGTGTGATTGTAAGTCTGGCTGTGTCCCTCAGGATCGGTTTTTTTCGTGAGAATCGAGGTTTTCTGTGCTGGGGCTCTGACAGCGTGTCAGTTGATTCAGCGTTCTTCCCCTGGGACTTCGTGCTTGGTCCTGAATTTCGAGGACGAAATTCCTTTAAGGGGGGAGGGCTGTAATGCCCCGGGTTTTTCGGATCCTTCTTCGTGGGTCCCGGATCTGGTTTCTCGGAGTGTCCAGCTCCGTTGTGTCCGAAATTTCGTTTCGGACGTCTTTCGTGTTCGGATCGGCGCGATCCGGAGTCGTTTCGGAGGCCCGGAGGCGTTCCGCGACTTTTTCCGCGTGTGTTTTCCGATTCCCGGCGTGGGTTTCGGCTTTCCCTTCGGAACCTCGTTGCGGGTGAACCGGGCCGTTCACCTGGGCGCGAGTGGTACCGTTGCGATCGGTGCGCTCCGAGGATCGAGAGGGTGTAATTTTCTATTTTTCTGGATTTTTCCGATTTTCCGGATTTTCCTATAAATAGCTTTTCTCTCTCTCCCCCTCTCATTTCTCATTTCTCTCCCTCTCTCTTCTCACGCTCTCTCCTCTCTCCCTCTCTCTCCGGCGGCCGACGGGGCGGAGTATGGGCGAGGCGGGGACGGCGCGGGCGAGGCACGGGCGAGGATGGATGAGGATCGAGGCGGTGGAGGCGCGTGGAAGCTCGGCCGTGAGTTCGTGGAACGGCGAGGCTCCAACGGCGTTTTCTTCGTGGATCGGCGTCCACGGTGCGCGTAATCTTCGGTGGAGGTAGGGTGATGGTTCCCCAGCCCGTGTACTTCCTTTCCCGCATGTTTCGTAGGCCGTGGTGAGCCGAGCGGGCTAAACGGGGCGTTTTGGGCAAAATGTGTGTTTTCGGGGTGTGAGCCGGATCTCCCGTTTTATGGTGTTTTTGGGCGATCCAGGGGTTTAGATGCATGCCTAGGAGCTTGGGGGAGGTTTCCCCTTTTGTTTCCCCTTCACCTGGGGGTGAACGGGGCGTGGCATGGCTTTTCCCGCGGTTTCCACCGTTTCCGGGTGCGGACTGAGAACGCGCTATACTCCAGTAGCGCGTTCTTGAAGGTCGCGCTGCCCCGACCGAGCGCGTTCATCGGAGAAGATGAACAGTTTGGCGGTTCCTGTCGCGCTATAGGGCTATGGCGCGTTCTGGACTGTCGTGCTATGGAAACATAGCGCGACTTGGCTTGTCGCGCTATAGGTTCCTAGCGTGATCTGCGTTGTCGCGCTAGGGATACCTAGCGCGATATTCCTCGTCGCGCTAGGGTTCCCTAGCGCGTTCCGGCTTGTCGCGCTAGGTGATCCTAGCGCGATCTTACCTGTTGTCTTGTGCTCCCCTTGGGCCGTGTGTGTCTCGGACACCCCGTGGACTTCCGTGATCGTGTCTTTGGGTGTCCAGAGGGTTGGGTTACCTCGATTAGCGTGCCCATCGGTTTAAGGGTCTGTGAGAACTTCTGGTGTTCCGATTGTGTTGTGTTGGTCCCCGGTCGACCCGGTTGTGACCCAGTGGTCGACCTTTGGCCTTGTGAGTGTCCCGGGTACCCCGTGGATTCTGTGTCCGCGTTTTTGGGGTGTCGGGAGGGACCGTGTTACCTCGATTCGCGTGCCCGTCGGTGTGGTGGGTCCGGGTGACCCCATGTGTCCCGGGCTTTCGTGTTACGCTCGATCGAGTCACCGTGTGTCGGTGTGTGTGCGGTGGGGTCTCCCCCGCATATCGTGGGTTCCTTTGGAAGGCGATTCCCGTGTGGGCCATGTGTTTGGCCTTGGACTGTGAGTCCAGTTGTCCGGCCTAGGGCTGGAGGTTTCCCGCTTGCTTCAAGATGGGAAATCGTCGTGGCTGCTTGTGTGCTGCCTTGGGAATCGTGCTTCTGTGTTTTCCGTGTGGCCCGTGTGAGTGGCCTTTATCCCTTGCGTTCCCTTCTCGAGGGAGTGGTCTTGGCGACTTGTGTGTTGTCTCGGTACTTGTGCTACCGTGGTTTTAGACCTAGAGATTGGACTAGATTGACGGCCTTGTGCTGTTGCGTGCAACGGTCTTGACCCCGAGTCTTGTGACTCAAGGACCGTTGGGTGTAGTGCGACTAGAGGACTGCCTAGAGTCCAGTGGCTTAGTGCCACTCGAGTTTTCTCGACTCTCGCGCACGGTGCGTGCGTGGCCGTGGACTGTGAGTCCCGTTTCTTCTCCGACTGTGGTCACCGTGCGACGGGGCCGGTACGTGGGGTGGTCCCCGTACGTCGTCGGATTCGGACGTTGTTTTCCGTTGAGTTGAGAGTCTACTCCTTCAGTGACCCTCCACTAGTCGTAGCCTACCAGTACGCGTGTGCTGGTCGCACCAGGGAGTGGTGTACGGGCTTACCCTGAGGACGGTTAGACTGGTTTCCGTCGGGCCCCTCGTCGTAGCCAGAGTCCGGCTGCGGGGGAAAACCAGTCAGAGGGCCAGACCTAGGACGCGCGGTCTGTGTGTGCACACGTGGTTGGGGACAGTGGACGCACGTCGACGGGCGTGACCCCAGCTAGTCACTTGTTGTGGTTACTTGTACGGTGTTCGCGCCTCGGGTAGGACCTACCACGTCAGGCGGTTCACCTGCGGTGCGGTGTAAGACGTCAGGGGACGCTACCGGCTGTGCTTCTAGTGGGTGGTACTCCTGTCGAGTACGGAGTGTCAGACTGTCAGTTTCTGTGTCTTTTGACCTTCGGGTTTTTGGTCGTGTTGACCGGTGAGTTCGGTTGTTTCATCTTGGCGCGTGTGTGTCGGTTCTGGCGCCGTGAAATTAGTGCTAGTGGCTTTACCGAGGTTCCGTCTTGTGGTGCGGTACCCGCGATCGGATGGTCGGGGTTGCACCTTGGACAGCGTGTCCAGGTTGGCTGTGTCCGGGGGACAGGCCTCTACGGCGTGGTTGCCGTGTGTTTTTACTTCGGTAGGTGGTACTAGCGTAGTTTGGTAGCTTCGACTGCGTGATCGAGGTCTGCCTTCTGGCAGTAGGAGTAGCTGTAGTGCCGAGTTTTGACCGGCCACCGGGTTGCTGTTCCTGCTGTAGTTGTAGCTTCCTTTCCGCCACCGCCGTTGTTTCCGGTTGGGGTTCCGCGGGATCCCTGCTGAGTCTCTGTTTTGGAGACTCATTCCCTGCTTTTCAGGTGTAGCGGTTCTTCCTCGTGGTTCGAGGGTGCGGAGCGGAGGTTCTCTGTTGCCAGCTTGCCGGGCCGAGTGTTCACTTGGCATGTGGTACGCTTTACTGCTTTAGACTGTACTTTCTGTTGGACTGGACTCTGTTGTAGTTGTTTATTTATTTCTGTTATTTGTTGAGTTGTCCTGCTTTATTTCCTATTTCTTTGTGCCTCCACACTCCTTTTAGCCCTTCCGAGCCCTCCCGGCTCGTGGGCGGCGGTGCGAGTCTTGGGTTATCGGGCCTTCCCGGTAATCGGATTCTCGGGTCGTTACACCCGACACCCTTTTTTGTCACTGTCTTAGCATGTCACCCGACCCACGTCACACTTGTCCGGCCACAACCCTACTCGTCACTCAGTGCTAGTTGTCCGACACTCTATAGCCACGTTCTTGCACACGTCATGTTGCGCTATGACGTGGGTGACAGTCTGATCCTTGAAGGCACGCTTAACTGTAAAGTTGTCATTTAATGCACCTCACCCCAATGACTATAAAGGTAGGCCACAGCAATCTCCATCAGGTATGCAATGTGAGTTCAACCCCAACTCTTACTCCTCTTGCCCTCCTCTCTGCTCTCCAATGTACCTTCAACTGACAATACTTCATTCCACCTTATGCTAACTTAAGTATCAGAGGATTCTCTAGAAATATCTCATCCCTCATCAACAATTTCTCTTGCCTTGTGGAGGAAACGCTTGGCCTCAGATGCTCAGCTCCCTCTCGGACTCTCTCTCTCTCTCTCAAAACCATGAAGGGAGATTTTCTCTCGGACACTCAGTGTTTGCCCCTAGCACTAGAAGAAGCCTGCTAACACTCGACCTCAATGCTCGGCTCAACTGCTAGAAGCTCTGGTCGCTCTTATTAGTGCTCTCTTGCTCGGTCCTAACTACAAATTCAAGTGTTACATAACACCCTCCAACAATGAAGCTCCACAATTCATTCAAAATAGGAGCACATGCCTAGCTGATCAGTTTACAAAGTCAACAAGCCAAAATCAAATTAAAGCCCATCTAGACTACTTCCATTAAAAAGTCAATCCTCTGTCTCGTTGGACTTAAAATGCAACTGGAGGCTGCGTCAGACCCACAGAGTCAACTAAAGCTCAACAAGTCTACAAAGCAAACTCCTTGGTGCACCGGGCCTAAAATACAACTTGAAGCCCCATAGGACTCCCCAAGTCAACTCGCAAAGAGATGCCGTTTACCCATGTCTAACCCAACAATTGGGATAAAAGTTAGCTCAAGATGATTGCTAGAATAAAAAGTCAATTTCTCAATTCTCGACACATCTACAAGACAAAGATCAACCTGACAAATATTAAATTCAAACCATTGACACCTCAAGTCAACGGGCTCCAATTTTGAGCCGTAGCAACTTTGACAACTTAAAAGATCACAGAAAGTCAAAAAATTGATTACAAATTTAATGTTAGTCAAATCTAGCTCAAATAAAATCAAAGTCCACTCTAGTAGTCAATTGCTAGTCCACTAAAGTCAAGAAATAACTAGTGGTCTTGAATGAACCCATCATAAGAAGCCCAATCAAATAAATTCCCCAAAATGTTGAAAGTGGCCAAAGTTTGAGACATCGAGATGAAAAGTCAACTCTATGGTCGGGGACAAATACCATCGAATCAATTAGAGGTGAAAGTTGGAAGCATCAACCGACGTCAACTCTAAAGGTTGAGGTTAGACCAATCAAGTCAAATCCACCCTCACGAGGTCATCGAGCGAGCCCAAAAAATTTGGTTAATGAAAATAAAAATAAAAATAAAGATCATATGGGTCGGATAGGTATATGGGACAAAAATTGGAGCTCAAAACACAAGATGAAGCATATGATATGATGATTGGAGTCCGACATGAACAATAGAGTGTAGAGCTCGTGGATAGAAACCAGAGCACGAGGCAACAGTCGAAGATCATGACGTGATAGTCAAGGCACGGAAAATGTGACGACAAGAAGAAATAAGGCGAAACCACATCAGGCACTAACTACGAGTCAGTGCCTAGGGGCACTAGTTTGACCTATAGGTTGGTGCTCCCTACATGTTTGCCAAAAGGGGTCATTGGCTCGACCTCACTCGGCGCCCGTGAGCACCAACTGACCTGAGTCAGCGCCCCCCTGGCCTTGACTTGTGTAGGGCATTAGTTTAACAACTACCATAGTGACTTTTTGGGGCCTATAAATACACCCCTTTGACTTGTGTGTGTGGAGAGAGGTTACCTTGAGTTTTGGGCATCCTGTAAGAAGAGAGTGAAGCTTAGAAGGAAGGGAAGACCTTTGGCTTGTGACATCCTCTAAAACAAAAAGTGTATGGAAAACCCCTTCTTTCCCAATGTAACCCCTTTCAATGTTCATGATTGAAAGGCAATTAATCCCTTTTGACAATGAAGTTCTAATTTTGTTGATGCTCTAAGCGATCCCCCATGGATGTGGTGGTGTCTTCTTTCTTTAGAGAAGTGTAACATCTCAAGTTAGAAAACTTTAATTCGCACTCAATCTACAGTCCGCTAGACCGAGAGGTCACAACCACACGGACCATAAGACCACATGGATGATGGTAGGCTCATGCTAACCTCACAATAGACAATAATAATTAAGTCAAGAATTCATCCCATAACAACATAAAACCATCCATACATAACTTCAAATAGTGATAACAAGGTTCAAATGTTACAACACCAAAGTTAAAGAGTTTATGAGCCAAGTACTTAAGTTCTAAATAACTTGAGCTTGATTATATTGCATGCCCAAGATAGAAAATACAACAAGGTTAAGATAAGAACTCACAATGGCCCTGCTGTCTCGAAAAAGAACTAAGCACTTGAATTGCTACCACTGGCTTCATCCGACCCTACCTATATCGAAAGAAGAGGAAATGGGCTGAGTAAACTCGGTGGGAATCATCCCCTCGTATCATTATGTGCCAAACTTCCACAACAACCACACGTACGATGTTAGGTTGTCAATGGGTCGGGCCGGCTCGACAGGTTCTCGGGCCTGATCGGATTTCGAGTGGAGTCGCAAGGTCTTTTTCAGTCTGTGGACCTTTAGTCGGGCCTAAAAGTTTGGCCCGACTAGGCCTACCGATTGGATTCGGATTTTGAGTTCGTCTCGCAGGCTGACCCGGTCCGTTCTCTCTTTTTTTTTCTCCATTCAAAATTGAAAAACTACTTAGTTAAAATTACGTTGTTTTACTTAATTAGAGATTTTAGAATTTTATATTCACATAAATTATATAATTAATATCAAAATTTTAATTAATTTAGTGAGATTATAAGTTTTATATTATTAAATATATTAGTTTTTATCTTTTATTTAAATTATCGGGTCATGCCAAACCTTAGTCGGACTTTACAATTTTTTAATAATGTCGGGTACGACCCGACCCGACCCAAGATAGCTCGATCCCAGATCGGACTCGAGCTTCAATATTGTTAAGTCGGACCTGAGTCAGATCGACCTAAGTCCAACCTAAATTCGACCCATTGACAGCCCTATCATGCTATCGAGGGGATGCTACACAAGCACGGGGTTCACAATTATACCAAAGTTATGCATGCCATTAACCCACACGCATCCACACTTTCGTGGCATATCTCCTATGCATTATCACATGATATTAATCATGACACCCATACTAATCACATGCATTTCACAATATACTCATTATTACCAGAATACCACAATTTCTGAAATTGCAACATGCATAAAATCCACGAATGCATTGGCAAATAACTCACTATATATGACAAAATATTTGAACCCTTGAGGGGAATAAACAACCTTACTCCGACTCGAGTTCACTTGACTACAAACTCCCATATCTTCTCCGGATGAAGTTCTTGAAGCTGACGAGTCTTGGGATAGAAGAAAGACCAAGTAAGAGAGAAGACGACGTGTCTTCCTCTTCTTTAAGATGTGAGCCCAGCACTCTTCTCCTCTCACAGATTGGGAAAGAGGATCATCAATCTACCACCTTGTGCCAAATCATCTCAATGATCCATCATCAAACATGTTTATTTTAGCATTCCTGATTCACCATCAAATATGTTTGAAATGCATCATCTTAATGATTGGACATTGGGATGATATTTCCTTAATAATATATAAAAATGCCCCATTCAAAAAAAATGCACATTTTATGGCTAGTTGTAGAATTACCCATCTTTTTATCTGTGAGAATAAGTTTAAAAAAATATTTGAGAAGATGATGCATGCACGGATTGGTCATATACAAAATACATAGTTCAAAGCCCACCAATGAACCTGTTGGGCTTGGCTTGTTAAAGGCTGGGCTTCACGTGACAGTTGAGGTCCAGAGACTGAATCGAAGACTTAGCCCATCTGTGAGCATAAGGTTTAATTAGGTCCCCGGCGGAGACTAGATAAATTGCAAAAATACATGCCATTTGGTTAAATGTTTATATGATTTTAAACTATATAACTATATTTAGAAATATTAATGATTGTGATTTCAAAATACATTAGATAACGTATAGTTATCTAATGCCTGCTGCACGTCTTGGTCTACGTATGACGTGCACATCTATTGGCTCACTTGAAATGACGGACCAACAATGGGGACTGAAATCGTGTGGGGGGAGCCATTCCATGTGAGCCAAATAAGCATGTGAGTGTATGTCAGACGGTGCACACTCGGTGTGAGCCAAAATGCTATTTGATGAAGCGAGGGAATGATTGGCCAAAGTGAGGGGCCGAGGGAGGTCTCCCCAACTTAGCTATTAAGGTCACTTTCGGCCTTGCAAGAGCGTGCCACGTTGCACTCGGCATGGCCGGCACGTGGCACTCACGTGATATGTCACACTTGGTCGCCGGTGGCCTAGCGGAGGCGGGATAGGTAGTGGTGGGGATGGCGGCAATTGGGGAGAGCCGGGGATAGTAATGGCTTGAATAGGGTATAGTCGGATACTTGGAAATCATATTATTCTAAAACGTTTTTATCTCATCTAGAATCTGACGGACTGGTTGTACCGATCTTTTACTAATATGGTACGTTATAGTCTGGTATGATTGCATACTAAAACAAAAGATGATATTTGATATATATAAATTATAAGTAAATTTGGCCATATGTCCCACTACCCCCTTTGGTTAAGAAGTTTGACATATAAATGGTTGATCGTGAGTTCAAATACTCAAATGCATTTGATTTTTAGAATATTTTTGTCGATTTCTAAAGAATAAACATATGTTACTTGCACAATTTGATCACGAGACATTGGCTTAAAATGAACTCTTTTCAACCAACTAATATATTAAATTAAATAAATATAAATTAAAATATATAATATTTTAAAAAATATAAATAATGCATCGATTACGTATCGATCATACCGATCACCGGTTGGTACGATCCAATGTATGAGACACGAGACTTACCGTATAGATTTGTCAAATCTTAATCTCATCAATGTCATATAGTGGACATGGAATGAATACATGAGTAATGCTTATTACCTATTTTTTTTTAAAAAAATTATCACATCAAGTCTTATTTGATTTAAATGTCCATGCATTCAGATGGATGACAAGATGGTTAAAAAAATAAAAAATAAAGATAGTCCATCTTACTACTCTCAAAATAATGGGCCTATGATCCACTTAGACCGTATGATCTTTAATTTTTTTTTATTTTTTTAGTTGTCTAATCCTTTATCAGACTGTACTGACACATAACTTGAATCAAATTGATATGCCAAAATTTTTATTTTTATTTATTTATTACTTCAACTACCAATGCACACAGCCCGTCTCTCTGAAGAATAACAGGCAGGGCCCAGCGATTCGTTCAAAACCCGCTGGCCCTCAATTCAGCCCATAACCTGTTGGATTTTTTTTATGTATGTCGGGCTACGGTAAACAAATAATAGCAAGGCATAACGTGTTCTTTAACCATTAATCATGCACACCAAAAAAAAAACTAGATTTTTTTATCACACTGGCTTAGCTAGATCAGTGCATTAGATAAACGAGTAGACGAATAGAAAAGTGAGTTTGGTTAAAGACCAATCTATATTAATATATTTCTTCATTAACGTTGAACAAAATTCTTCCCCGGGAGGCGCCGGATGGTCATGAGCAGTCTTTCTATTTACACCATGTTTAAGGGCGCGTTTGAGAATCACACATGCGGGGATTCCAGTAATTGGAATCTCCGACAAGATTTGAGCGCCAACAAATGTCCCATGGCATATCTCAATTTTTGGGTTGGTTGAAAATTCGGAAGAAAGAGAAGCAGAGACAGAAATAACTCATCCCCTTAATCTTTCGAAGCTGGTGGGAGGAGATTATAGTGATTTCTCATGATGAGAAATCCATCTCTTGTCAGAGCTATGTACGATAGACGGATTATGCAAAAGTCTCTCCTACAGGTTACGTTTTCAAGTGCAGCCTTAGTATTTTTGGGTTCTGATCTTTCTCGCTCTTAGATTCAAATTTAAATGGACTTTAAGTGGACCTTGTGGGCTGCTAAGAGTATCACAAGTCGTTTAAGGATGTTAAACACGGGTGAGAAAATATTTTGTAATCATCGAAATCAAGAGAAAATTCACGACATTATTCACGTGCATGTCCCCTATTTTTTTTCTAAAGTGACGAATATATGGTATAGAGGAATATCGTGGCTGCCACAACATCTTTTGCACTCCTCATTTGTCTCTCTCATCTCAGTCATCTGACCTCAAACTCAAGTACATTGTTACTAACCTTGTTGCTTACTACCATCCAATTTGCAAGTTAGATGGTAAGAACAAAAAAGCATACAACATAAAATTCCTTTATAATTTTCACAACTGAAGAGTTTAAGTGGGCTTATGGGCCCTTGGGTCTTGTTCTTGCCAAATGGCTATCATTACATGGCCTTGCTAGATCATGCATTTAAGTAATGGAGGAAAAGTGGTTTTGGTAAAAGATCAACAATAGCATATTGATTCATTGATGTTCCCTACTTTTTCCGTGATGATCATATAACTAACGCAGTGATACTCAAGTATATGTGGAGTGTGAGAGATCCAGTTTTAAACTCACGGGACGCTCAACTCAACGCATCTTTTTTCCCGTAAACTCCGGGCCCACATCCAATGACTTGGCTTGGATTGGTGTCATTTAAGTAGTGGAGGAATAGGAAAGTGACTATGGTCAAAGACCAATATTAATACATTTTCTTCATCATCGTTTGAACAAAATTCTTCCTCTTGAAGAAGTTGCAAAGGCATAAGCTTCGCAACACCATCACGGTCGTTGACGTTTAATCGATGAAACATTTGTCAAAACTAGTTGTTAGATCACAAGTTCGACTTATGCCGGGATTGGATCTGCCCACGATCTTGCTTGCCGGAGCCGTCTTAACCTCTCCCAGACTACCGTTTGGCTTTGAGGTTGCAAAACTCGGACGCAACCCCAACCTGGGGGATCAACCCCCCCTCCCCCCCCCCCCCACCCGCCCCGTACGTGATCATCTGCTTGGACCCAAAGATGGAAAACCCAGAACTCAGATCTCATGTTCCACAGATGCCATGGCGGATCCAATGGACCCGGTCTTTGTTGTCCATCCTGACATCAACAAACCATTCGACGAAATGACAGCCAGAATCGTTATCCCCAAGATCCTCTTTTTGTCCTGAAACAGCCCACGGTTTGGCCATCCCGGGAACCACCAGGACTGGGGGCACATTGGCGGCCATCCCGGGAACCACCAGGACTGGGGGCACATTGGCGATGGATCACATCAATGGAAGAACGTGTGGTGACCCCACGAGCTCACCACCAATGGGAAGCAGGATGCCACTGGCGGATTCCTGCCCATATCCTGACAACAGTACTGATATAACCATATAATCTTAGCTGTTACGTTCTCAGAGAGCGGGCGTATCACCTTGGCGGGGTCGTATGATGTTCACGTTGGTCATCTCAGTGATTTGATGTGTTGCGTTCGTGCAAGCTTTGCTGGCTGATCCAGGAAGTCGATCAGAACGATTGTTGGAAAGGGAGATCTCCATGGGATTCTCAAGAACAAGTCACGGGTCAAAACACATGTTAAAGACACACACGTCCCTCGGAGGGATGTCAAAAAGAGACGGGTCATTTGCCTAACCAGCGTGGAGAAGAACATCGGTTTCTATGTGAAACATGACTAGGAACAGGAAGCAAACAACCAAACATGCACTTCGGCTTTCTTTATCGGCACCTTTTTCGTACAAGGAAAGGATTCCGGCGGTAAACTTGTAATCGATCGATTCCCCCGTCTCGACTTCAGTCTTTGGTGGGTGGGGGGTTGGGGGGGGGGGGGATCTGCAGACGATTTCCGGCTGCCAAACAGCTGCTAGTTAGTATGTGAAAGGAAGAAGCGTGTGGGTCAGGGCTACGTACTTGCAGGCCAGGTAGACGTCTTCGTCGGCGTGCTCTCTCATGGCAAGATTGCTTGCGGGGCTTTAAGATGTCCATGCATTGCAGATGATCTGCTCTGGCTGGATGCCTCTGGGTCAGAATTTGGATCCATAAAGAATCTATGACAGAGAGATGGTGTGCCAATGCATGCAGCCAGGGTATATAGAGAGCTGGGTCTTTATCGTTCACACGGAAGCAATTAATTGCTGGGGAGAAGGCAAGGTTTGGTCGACTTCGCGATCAAAACCTTCCTCTTAGATTAATGCCAAGTCTTCTGGTCGTCACATCCAAAACAATGCAAATAAATGCTATGATCATTTGATGGGTGAGAGAAAGAGAGAGAGATAGAGTACATAATTTCCTACGCGCTACTGCGCGCTTGTTTCCTTCCTACATATTCCGTGTGGACTTTTCCTCTCGGAGATCACCAAAAGTGGCAGAGTTGCAACTTGCAAGCATCCAAAACCGATACATTATACAAATCCCGGGATGGATACCGTTTATCACACACATAGGGAGGAAGACGAGTGGAAGGCCATATATGCATGCTTTACAGTTGGAATACGGGGTTCTTCACTTGTACAAAGAGAGAGAGAGAGAGAGAGAGAGAGAGAGAGAGAACCCATGCACGGAGCACGCAGCAGGGAGACCGGGGTTTCGGCAAAACAAGGCTCTTGTTTAAACTTGGAGTTAGGTTAAAGATGGGCTAAGTCAACCGATTAAAGTAGTTCAGAATTAACTCATTTTTGATTTGATAGGAGGGTAGTTAATCTGGGAGTAAGGATGCGAGCTAACCTAATTTTAATCTAGTATGATTTGATAAATAGTAGGTTAACCTAGTAATAATGAGAGAGAGAAATCACATTTATTATGAGAAAGAGAGACACATTTAATTGAGTATTTATTGAAGTAGGAGATTAACTCACCTTAACCCACCCTTGGGTGTGGGTTTCAAAACTCAAAAATATCCTTGAGTTAGCTCTTAACCTAATCCGACTAACACTAACTTTTTACCAAAGTACAAAAAAATTTATCCCGGAGTTAACTTAAAACTAACCCCGAGATAAATCAATACCAAAGAGAGGCCAAGAGTGTGTGCCTGTTGTGTGCTCTTGTCATGAAAGGGAATATCCAACCCCTTGGACTTTTAAAAAAGAGGCATGGAGCCCGTACGTCTCATTCTCTTCCATTTCATATCCTCCTCTCCCCTTGTCATCTCATACCCCACAGCCATGCTATGCTACTATTATATGCACCCTTGGGTACCCCTTTGAGGAGGCCAACGTCGTCTCCCACCAACCATGGGTGGATGGGCATGCGGCCCCCGTGCTCGCCTCCGTGAGAGCATGCACTTTGCCCACCAACGCCTGCAAATTCTTCATCCAACATACAATATTTCAACACTTGTGATTGTCTCTGTGTTAAGCTCGAGTATAGAGCTAGGCTTGGCACGAGGACAATCCAAATGCTTGGTGTTTCACCGTACCTAACTTCCTCTCTTCCTCTCCTCCCCTTTCTCAATTTTTTCTTTAAAAAGGAGACCTTTGCGTGGAGGATGGGTGGGGGGGGGGGGGTAAGCTTTGTCCATCACGTGCACAGAAGGGGAGATCCAAGCGAGCGGTGTTTTGGTGATGGGACAGTAATTGTGTTATACGGCCGCGTTTGTCCATTCTCTGTTCTTTTTTAAACGGGACTGGGGAATAGAGCTAGATTCGTTGACTCCGTGACCTGTATTTTGGATCGGATCTTTCTTGATCCGATACAGTACGTCCGAGTCTCAACCAACTCGGCCTGACTCGGCCCTCTCTCTCCCTCTCCTCCTCCTCTCTCTCTCTCTCACCGCGACTCGGCCCGACTCGATGATCCTGGGGTGATCCACAGTGTATCGGGTTTTTCCAAATACGGTACAGCACGTCCGAGTCAACCCGAGTCAGCACACCATGGAATAGAGTCGGAAGGGGGAGGGGGATTAACTTATTTCGAATCTAACGAATCAAAAAATCTCGAGTCACTTATCTCTCAGAGAATTTAGTATGTGATCTGGTAAAATCTTTTTAAGATCAATACAACTTAAGATCTCTTAGATCCTCTTTGTTAATCGAATTGTCGGATGACTGTCGAATCTGATAAGAGAGCATAAGAGGGGATCCACACTCTCCTTCACACATACGTCACTAATCGAGTCTGGACACCGTGTTCGACCGAGAGAGATCAAACACGGTATCCCCGCTCGATTAACAAAGAGAGTCTTATTTACGGAAGTTTTCTAACATTCAACTCACCCGGGAAATCCTAAATCGAATAGTCTTCTCATTGTTGAGCCATGCAGTACGGTTTTCTATTTTGTCTCCAGTCAGTTTAAGATTATTCTAATATATTTGGACGCTTCTTCTGATCGGACTCAGTTGCGACAAGGAGCAATGAGCTGGACGGCCGAGTCCAACGGCGCCCGGTGGTCGGCGACTACGACGGTTTGTCCTTGGCCGAGCCACCATTAATTCACATCCAGCTGATGGGTTCATCCGTGTATCCATCTGGGGGTGTGGACCGGAAGTGCAGTGAGAGGACATCCTGGTGTGGCCAGAGATCCTCCAGACAGTATGAAGGCGACCCGCAGAGGTGGTCGATCATGGGGTTGACAGCAACGGTGGGGGACGGCTAGCTTTGGCGTCGAGGCCTTTCTAAGTTAGCCTTCATCGAGGAAATGGTGAGCACTGGCGTGCGGGTGTGGTGTACATCAGTGGAGAGATGGAGAACATGTGAAATTAGACATCCAACTGAGGAAGCAATCCAATGGGAAGGAGAGGGTGCGGCAACTGCTCTCCTTCTTAAAATCCTCTGCTACAAGTCATTGGAGGATGCCAAAGATGGTAGATGACCATATCGAAGGTTTGACCTTGTTGGGTCGGGATGAATTTTATTAGAAACTCAGCGCACGACTTGCAGTAGTGGTCTCACCATGTGTTCGATCATGGGTTCTCTCCTCTCTGTTAAAAAAGAAAAGTCCTACCAAACGATTAATTCGGACAATTGGATGAGTACTGTTCAAAGTCAGATGCAGTGATGGTAGACATGAGATGTGAGTAGGGCAGCCGGCGCCTGTAATTTAGACCTGCTATTCATCCGTGGATGTGTTGGGTGAGGACGTGAATGGGGTTGTGTGTGTTTCTTATCTATACTTATTCAGACTGTTGACTATGTCGAAGGGTTCACTTATTTATACTTATTCCAAACACGTTGACTTTTATCAGGAGCAACCTTCCCCACGATAGTCCATGCCGTTCATGAATGTGAAGGTTGCACGTTTACGTCATGGCTGCAACTAAGGCCACCATTGACCGAGCACATAATATTTCGGGTAAGAATGTCAACGGACATTACAGGGGCGGATAGTATAGCTCTATCATTATCCTTTATATAATAGATATATCTTTTTATTTTTCTTTATCTTTTAACACATTTACTATGAGGACAAATTTAGGTTGACTTATCTTGATAGAGCCTCTACCTAGAAGTAAGAACATGTCTAGCATAAAAAAAGAGGGAAAAGGAGAACATAAGTTAAGAATATATAAGTCATTCTACTTTTTTTGATGGAATGGCATACCTTCATCTTTAATTTCAAAAATGGGAATAAGAGATCAGCTTTTATCATCTTTCATTTCATAATCGGAAACACGAGAGGTAGAGGTCGAAAGTTTATCCTTCGGACCACGCGTCACACTTCTGAGATTTATTTGTCGAGAAATAGAGGAAACTTTTCGAGAAGGAAGCCTGCGAGCAAAAGAAAATGTGTCAAAAGGAGTCCCGAGTGTGATATCAAAGAACAACTCTTTGATACTTAAATCAGATGAGTGTTCGGGAGAGGGAAAGAGTGCTTGGAAGAAAAAGTGGAGGAAATGGTGTTGTGGGCTTAGAGCACTTACCCTATGGTTGTCTGGCTAGGATACTTATTACAGGGTCTACCCCCCTCAAGCACATCCTGTCATCCCCAACTTCTGATTTACTAGAGACACGGTTGTCTAGGATCATGCATCGTGGGTTGCCCTGATCTTCCACCTCACAAGAGGTGTAGGGCCAGGTGTACGACGTCGGTCGCCACTCGATGCCCACTAACATCCGAGATAATATCTGCCATTATTGTAATAATGGCTTCCTGACTGTGCGCTAGGTGATTTGTGGGGCAGTCACACATACAAGACACATACTTGGATCTTGGGCCAGTCATTATTGGACGTTAATGGGCCCATGTGGGATTCCTCCTCCTCACGAGAGATAAACTTATCTCTCCGTATCCTCAATTCGAGGCAAACCTTCGTCGATACAAAATAACGAACAGAGACAACACATCTTATCCTCGTCTTATCCTGATATCTTTTTTTTTCTTCTTATTAAATAGTAATATGTGTTAGTCTAATTAGTCCCTTGCTATATATATTTAGAATAACATAGATTTTACTTTTAAAGCATAACATCTGAGATGTCTTTTATATGCTCTTTTAAATCAACATGCATATATTATTTACTTATCAAACATTCTACATACTACATAAATATATTCATGAATTTAAATGTGCATAAATAAGGTTAGGTAAATTCTATGAAGTAAATATAGCAAATAAAAAAATCACGTGTTTAATGTTTTGATATAAGAAGTTCTAATCACTTGGGTGATCAAACATGTAATCGGATTTGAAAACATGCATGCCTATATCCAAAATTATGCAACCTCAGATTTATCCTTCCTTTAAACCTCAAAATAATAGATAAATAGATATTCTGTATATCCCAGTTTCTGCCATGTCTTCCCCCTCGTATGGTAGCATTCTATCACATTTCCAGTACAAGGCATTCAAGGTAAAAGCTTGGCAGAATATTCCATCTAAAATAGGGTATATGCTCTTGAAGATAACAACGTTCAGCAGTAGATGACAATGCCAATATCTGATGATCATGGTTTAACTCCTATCACATGGTAAAACTGTTACACAGTAAACAGAAAAGAGTGGGGAAAGATTCATATTTCCCCAAACATGCATGAAAATATTAGACCAAGTACAAGCCAGTGGGGGAGTCCTTACATGTGTCCCAATACATACAATTCTTTACTAATTGCTACAACCCTTGGTGAATGAAATGTCAAACTACTTGTAGTTACAGAAGGAAAAGGAAAGTTGCATCAAGAAAACTTGCCTGAAACTTCATATTTACATATTAGTGAGTTAGACCCTGACAGAGTTTTTGCATTCCCACATGGAAGGAGTCCTGCCCAAGTGAGAGACATTGGAGCTGAAAGAAACATATGGCAAGGTTACTAGTATTAGTGGTTCTTATTGATCCAGATTGACATGGATATGAGATAGTACGACTTACCTCACACTGACTCGGACTTGATTTGAAGAGACTTGGGTCGTCTCGTACTATGTCGACCGTCTCGATTCGACTCAGATACGAAATGATATAACACGGCCAACCGTTATACATGAATATTCTAGAGCTGGGGGTGACCTTTCTCAGAGGGAAATTCTCTCCATAACATGATGACATGAAAAGGTATCACATCCGGGACAAAATGGCCCTTTCATTGGTACTAGGGCTTGAGGGGAAAGGAGACAACCCCTGCACACCACTAGCTCAGGATTGGAAGGCCAGTGATCGGGAGGGTTGCACCAATAATTGGACGCATGTTATCCCAATCACATCACTGGTCCGCCCCTTAAAAAAGTCTCTTCGACCTGCTCCAGTGCCGAAGGGGCCCTTATCATAGACGAAGGTGTCCTTATCATGTGGGTGTCAACAAAAGAGGCAAAGGGATTGGGCGGCCAAGGATACTTGGAACCAAAGAGCTGGCCAACCAAACCCAGCATTTGCAACATCCCCGGCAATCACCATTACTGGCGAATCTCTGAATTCAGCAGCTCGAAATCGCAATCAAACACACCCTCATCAATCCAATATGGTCTTCACTTGCGAGGCATCCACCTTCACTCAGATTCCAGGAATCCGATAGTTGTGGATTCCCAAATCCACTTCCAAAAACCCCACTTCGAGATTAATTTGGGCAGGGGGAATTTTGTTTGGGGACCATTCGGGTTGATGTGGAACAATTGAGATCGGAGGATTCTAAAATCATTGATTATGAAAATAAAAATTAGCACCCATTGGCCATGAAAAGAAGGATGTTGATTCTCGTGTTTGATATTTTGTGTTTATTGCAAACCAACTAAAACATCTATGTAAACCTTTGTAAAGAATTCCGTCTAAATCCCATATCACGTTGCTCATGTAAATCCAAACGATGGAAGAATTCGCATGAATGTTAAAGTTAGAGGGGATTTAGTGTTCTACATCACCATTGTCTCCAAACGACATCTAGAAAAGATGAGATGACCTGAGAAATAAAATATTGCATTCTCTTTTCACAAGTTTGTATTTGTGATATTCATTCCATTTAATGTCTTATTTATTCCATTTGTCATCCAGCATTCCTTAGAAGAGATCAAATATTCCCAACGTACTCGTTGCGAAATAACTGGCCAGTTAAATATATCAGCAGACTTTTAAAATTCAAAAAAATGATTTATCATTAGATACATCAGGTTTACATAAAGTTCATGTGCACCATGCTAAAGTTTGGAGAAAGCATATTTTAAAACAAAGGTGATAGTTAAATCCTCACCCCTTTTTTTCCGAAAGGATCTCAAAGTTCTTTGATCTTGACGAGATCCTTACGCCCCCACATGTCACAACTTTTCTCCTGCACAATGCCATGCATGGACATTCCTAAAAGAAAAATATTAGAAGTCACGAGGAGATTGAATAATTGATAATTCATAATTCATAATGAGCATGGTATATCACATTTTTGAAAATGTGACATGCTAACTTTCTTCTTCTCGAAACATCCTTCATTATTAAATTTTCTAAAGAGTCACACCATGGTATCGCAGCTTTTTATCATCATTTTTAAGCTGTTATATATGTATGCCCTAAAAATTTTTGAAACATCCGATAACAGTTTTTTTAACAAATACCAAACTGAAGATGGATGTTTGATAATGAAACCTACAATCTTGAATTACAGAGTTATTAGTATTTTTTTTCTCCTCCGCCAATCGTTGACTTAAGTATCAGAAGTTCTCCCGAGACATCCTACCCTAGATAACAACTTTTTCGTGGTAGGAAAGCAATCGACTTCAGCATTTGGGTCGCCACTTGGCTCCCGTCTCTTCCTTTCTCCTCCAAAGACACTTTCTCCCTGCATTAGAAGAAGAACAACCACCCGACGCTCCGCTCAAAACTCAGCTCGTTTTTGGGGAACTCTACTCGCCACCATCTCAGCTCTGTGGCTTGGTCCCACTATAAATACTTAGTGTTACACAGTATTTTTTTTCTTTTCTATTCCCTTCACTTTAAAACATTGTGTTTTAAAATTAGTGTATTTTTATGATTTTAAAACTAGAGAGTATTTCATTTAGATAATAATAGAATATATTATAACAAAGTACTTGTATACCCCTAACAAATATCTGAATTATCGCTATACCCCCGCCTTTATAGAATTTATCGGTAAACCTCTAAAAACCCTTAACCTGAGTCGGTATGCCCTTGGAGTTATATTTCGTCAATTTTCTCCTTAACGGTGGTAGCGCCCCTTTGTAAAAAGTCATTTTTATCTTCTCACCCTCTCCCCCCCTCTCTCTCTAAAAAAATCTGGACTTGTTGACCGAGGATAGAGAACGAGCCCGAGCACGACTGGTTGTCTACCAGCAGTGGTTGGCCCAATATTACAACTTTCGGGTATGGGGATGTCTCTTCGTCCCTGGCGACTTAGTCCTACAGCGTGCTAGTATTGCAAACCCTCAAGTAGTGGCTGGAAAACTTGCCGCTAACTGGTAAGGCCCGTACAAGGTCACCAAGGTGCTCAGAAAGGGTGCTTATAAGCTTTCCACCTTGGACGATCGAGAAGTCCCTCACACTTAGAACTCTGTAAACCTTACGGCCTATTATCAAAAAAGGGCACAGAACCCACTGCTTCTCCACATCCCTCCTGACGAATCTGCAAAGAATCTGCGGGTGGCTTCGTGCCCCCAGAGAGAGTCTAACTGGTCGGCCCCTCCGGAAGGACCGACTACCTAGCTCCCTCGAGACTAACAGGTGGTATCTTCATACCCCCAGAGGCTGGGCTGACGAGTCTCCTCCTTGTGAAGAGGGAAGGACGTTCCATCCCCCTCGAAACCTCTCGCCTTCTCAGTGTTTGTATGTTGTCGGCCAACCGTGTGATGTCTCGGACCCTTTCGGATCCTTCTTCGTGGGTCCCGGATCTGGTTTCTCGGAGTGTCTGACTCCGTTCTGTCTGAAATTTCGTTTCGGACACCTTTCGTGTTCGGATCCGTGCGATTTGGGTCAGTTCGGAGGCCCGGAACGTGTTCCGCGGCTTCATCCGCGTGTGTGTCTCGGAAACACCTACGGAACCCTGTAGCGGGTGAACCGGGTCGTTCACCTACCCGCGACTGGTACCGTTGCGATCAACGTGTCGAGAGGATCGAGGAGGTGTATTTTTCTATTTTTCAGGATTTTTTTGATTTTCCGGATTTTCTATAAATACCATATCTTTTTCTTTTTCTTTTCCACCTTTTTCTTCTTCTTCTTCCTCCTTTCCAACCGTTGGAGAGCGCCCTCTCCACCGCGCACCGTGCTTCTTCCCCGGGTGATCGAGACGCGGCCTCCTTCACTCCGGCAACGGCGTGGCGGCGGCGGCGGCAGTGAGGCGGTCCCGGTGGTGTTCTTTTAGCGGCGGGAGGCGGGGCGTTCGTGGGTCTAAAAGCTTCATTCGTGGTTTCGGCGTCGATTCGGCGGAACATTCGCTCCATTGAGGTAGGGGGACGAATCCTTATGCTCATCCCGTCGTTCCCCGCGATTTATAAGCCGAATGGGAGCCGAGAGGGGCATTTTTGAGCGGGCTAGGGTAAAACCATGCTTTGGGGAGAGCTCGCCCGATCTATGGATTTGAGCCGCGATTCGGCGTTTTGATGTCCTAGAATCATGCTAGGGGTCTCCTGGGGTCTTCCCCTTTGATTTCCCCCTCTCCTTTGGAGGCATGGGGGCGTGGTTTGAATTTTTGCCTGTTTCACGCCGTTTCGCCGTCGGGTGTGTGTGACGATCCTTCCAGAGACCATCACACGGTGTAACGCACCCAGGTAGATGCGTTACAGACCCGTTATAGCCGTTGGGGGTCTGTGGATGTGACGGCCCCACGAAAGACCGCTAGGGCACTGTGACGGTCCAGGGTTAGGCCGTCAGAGCCTTCTGACCGTTGGCTTTTTGACCGTTGATTCGTGACCGTTGGGGGGCTCAGGGCCTGTGACGCACCAGGCTTGGTGCGTCACAACCCTGTAACGCCCCAGTGGGGGTGCGTTAGAGTGGCGGACCCAACCACCCTGACGCGCCCAGGTCGGGCCGTCAGGTGCGGTGACGGCCCGGGCGGGGCGCGTCAGGGTCTGTTTTCACCGTTGCTCGTGACGGCCCAGGGCTGGACCGTCAGAGCCCTGTGACGGCCCAGTGTGGGTGCGTCACAGCCTGTGACGGCCCATGAGGGGTGCGTCACAGTCTGTTTTCCCTTCTGGCTCGTGACGCTTCAGGGGTAGACCGTCAGAGCCCTGTGACGCGCTAGTGTAGGTGCGTCACAGCCTGTGATGGCCCAGGGGTAGACCGTCAGGCTCCTCGCTGCACCAAGCGTGTGCGGTTCTGTTTCTTCGTCGATGGGTTCCGTGAGTCAGTCCTTACTTCCAGTGACCTGTCCACTAGTCGTGGCTTCCTGCGCACGCGGGTGTGGACCCACCTGGGAGTGGTGGAGAGCGAGACCCAGTGAGAGGTGATTTTTAGGCTGGTTACCGTAGGGCCTCTTGTCTTTGCCACCAGAGTCCGGTGGGGGGGAAAACCAGCTAGAGGACCCGACCTAGAGCAGATGGTCTGTGTGTGCACACGTAGTTGGGGGCTTAGGACACGCGCTGACGAGCGTGACCCTAGCTAGTCCTTGTTGTGGTACTTGTTGCGTGTCTGAGTCTCACGCCCGGGGCGTCGTAGCTAGACACTTGTGACGCGGTATAAGACGTTAGGAGACGCTTCCGATCGTTCTTCTAGTGGGTAGTGCTCCTATTCGCTGGCAGGTGTGGACTCGAGTTTTGTTGGACCGAGGTTCAATAGTACGGTACTATTAGAGTAGATGGCTTTTCCGTTTATTTACTTTAACTTGTTGGTTCTACTGTACTCCTGTTAGGTAGGGTTGCCTTCTACTTTCTCGTTTTCCGTGCGAGGTGGGGATTCGCGGGATCCCTACTGGGCCAATGAAATGAGGCTCACCCCTACTTTTCAGGTGAGGCGGGGTCTTCGAGAGGTGCGGTCGAGTTTCAACGTGGTTCTTCTAGCCAGGATTAACCGTCAGTCTGCCAGAGCCGGGGGATGCCCCGTGTAGTTCTACGCCGGGGGATGCCCCGTGTTGTTGTACTTTTCTTTCTGTTGACTGTACTTTTATTTTGGACATGAGACTCTGTGGACCTTTGTAGATATAAATGTTTCAATCTATCCCGTCCCGAGCTAAACAATATAACCATGCATATAAGCGTGAAAGTGCATGAAATGGAAAGGGGCGATAAAGAAGAGGAACCTGACCGTGATCGCCACCAAGGTTCTACGGCATCAAAAGGATGAAGAAAGGATGAATACGGTGCCGTGTACCTTGGAAAATGAAGAAGAAGATGCGGCCTAACGGGAAGCCGCTACAACATGTGATCGCGCTTGAAATGGGATGCGGGAAGCCGATGTGGGTGCACCTCCTCACCTCCTAGCCGGCTAGAAAGCGAGGGCCTCACGTTATATCAATAGTCTCCTGCAAAATAAAGCCACAAACATAAGAGAAAACCCATTAGAAACATGAAAGTGTAGCACATGTCCGAAATGATGAAGTAGCATGAAAGAAAGGGGGAGAACGCACCGGGGGAGGGTTTTTAACCCCTATGAGTGGGTGTAAAAGTAAGGTGGGAGTGTTGTGCATGCATAGAATTTGAAATCATGGAATTTGATAGAGAAATGGGGGAGAAAAACGTTGTGTAAAACGGAGAAAAATGCATGAACGTGCCGAAACAGCGCAAAAAAATTAAGTGTAAAACTGTGATGATTTGTGAAAAGTGGAGGGAGAGAACTAAGCCTAGGTATGAAGAAAGAGAGCCCGGAGAGATGAAAAATGAAGAAGATACTCCCCTCTTCAAGATGAGACCAATGGAGGACGAAGAGGATGCCGGATGACTCCGCCCTGAGCCGACGAAGGGCGCCCCGTCGCACAGGTTCAAGAACTCGTGATGATTTGTAAAAAGTATGGGCGAAGTTAGGAGGGTAAATGAAGATGAAATCTAACAAATAAGGTACCAAAATGAAGCCTGTACTTCCCTCAATAGCCTGGGGTCGAAGGTTTGAGACGACGATTTGGCATGGCTTCGCCCCAAGTCCAAGAAGAGCCCCCCGTCCCGAGGCGAACTGGGCAGGTTTATATAGAAAAAAAAGGTGAAAACCCTAACTTTCTGCCACGATTCCAGAAGATAGAGTTAACAAAATCTCGAGATCTATGGATCAATCTAGAGATAATAAATAGGATAAGACATAGGAACAAACGGGACTCTTTTTGGTGGAAGGATCTGGAAGATAGAGTCCATGGAAGGAGGCCCCGTTGCACAGGTTTCGGCCTTAGAATCCGGCGGCGAAGAAGATGGAGTTCAGGACTTTTTGGACTCTCTGGTAGATGGACGGTCTAACGATAGACCGTTCATTGAGTTGTACGGTCTAGGGGCAGACCGCCCAGACTTGGGGTCGATCGGGCGACTTTTCGCACAAAAAAGAGATAAACGGTCATCCACGGACCGTTTTTCGTGTCAGGCGGTCTTAAGAAGACCGTTTTATGACATTTTAAAAATAATAAAAAAAAATAAAAAATAAAAAAATTTAAAAAGGTTACTGTTCATGGGCGGTCAACTGTTGACCGTTTTACTGTTGAACGGTCAACTTGTGACCGTTCAACTCAAGGAACGGTCAACTGTTGACCGTTTAGCTGCCAGACTCGCGCGACTTTAGAAATTGAAGTGTATCTTGAAAACGGTGTAGAATTAGAAAATGTGGTAAACAAAGAAATTGTAGATAACTTAAAAATGAACAACTTTCATGAAAAAAGTAAGATGAGAAAATGATTAGAAGAGAGAGAAAATGGGGCTAGAACAGAGAGAGAAAATACCGAGACATAGGTGAATAGTGCAGTCTGTCGGAAAAACGTAAATAACTTGAAATAGGTGCAGAACTGGCCAATGACGTAGAAGAAGGAATTGTAGGGATTTGAAAGATGAATAATTTTTGTGAAGGACACATTTTGAAAAGAGGAAAGGAAGGGAGTGAAAAAGGATAATTTTCAAGACTACGCAACGAAAGGGGGCTGAATGCTTGAGGGAAGCCGGCCTAAATGGGCCGTAAGGCGACTTTGAAGGCCGGAAGGTGACAAGATAGGCTACAGGGCTCCATGAAATAATGATCTCCAAGGCTCAAATAGAATGGAATAATGAAATGGACTCGAAATCCATCCAAGGAAGGGTCCAAAACAATGGGTAATTCGGGGCATCAAAATGATGAATAAGAGAAATGACTCAACTTGCAAGCTAAAAATGGGTGTCAACAGATGCCCCTCCTTGATGTTTGCTTTGCAAGGGAATGAGCGAAAGTGATGCGGAGGCGAAATGGAAGGAGATGGAGCGAAAGCAACATCGACATGAAATGGAGATAAAGCAGAGATGAAGCGGAGAGAACTGATAATCAGGCATCAAGAAAAAAAAACACCCATCACAACCAACAAGCGATAGGAATCCTCCTGAAATCGCCGAACTAACCACCAAGACTGGATGACGTGGATGAGACATGTCTGGAGAACTAAACTAACAGGAAAAAAGGAAGCACGACCAGGCCCATCGGGGACACAATCCACAGACGATGAGGGGGTCGAAAAGGAACATAACGTAAAAAGTAGGAAAAGTGTAACAGGGATAAAATCCAGACAGGAATCACACTGGCCAACCAAACTAAGCAGGTAGTTCAGAGAAATCGTTCAAATTCAGAGTGGAATAAAGATCTCTTATCCAAGGAACTTAAGTGCAACTAACCATTGCAGAGGAGAAACCCTTGAACGGATCACAAGGCGTGAATGCTCAAAAGATGACATGATGCATGCTGGGCTAAAATAAAGAAATCGTTAAAACGAATGCAAAGAAAACATAAAATAGAAAGTACTCGAGAATAGTATTGCTAGATTGGAACGATCAGGGTCAAGACACTATCTGCAACCACGGCGTGCGTGATAGAACCATCGTTCCCTATTTTTCCAACCTAACGGCCTATCCGATGATTAAACATGTGCACCTAGATCAGCATCATTTTTGTTAAAGGGGAACATCAGATCCTGGAACACGTGAATGGCCAACCGGTTCTCGAGATAATATGATAATATAGATACCATATAGTAATGCAACAATGAGTAGGGATAGAAGGCCATACCTGACTTACCTGTGCAGGTGAAATGACATTTTTTTGATTTTCATTTTTTGATTTCTTTTGATTTTTTTATGTATAAGATAAATATGATAAACAAGCAAGTGTAAATATAGAGAAAATAACATAACTATCAACTGAACAACAAACAACATGACATAACATAACGGTCAAATGAAATGGGAGACAATGCAACATAACATAACAAAGGCACACGAGCACATATGCAATGGCATGAACAAACAACATGCATGCATGAACACGGTGTGACAAGACAACAACGCGGTGGGACAACACACGGTTGGGACAAGAACATGACGGATGACCACACGGTTGGGATAAGAACATGGGACATAAAGGGGTGACTAACAACATGTGCAAGACAACTAACAACACTCGGTGAAGGACAAAACAACATGTGTGGGACAACACGGTGGGACATAAACACATGACAAGGACATGGCGGGACAAAAGACATAAACAGATACGCCCTTCAATCAAAACCCAAGATCAGAATGAAGCAGAACTGCCAGGTTCATAATCGTGAGGCAAAGCCCTCTCATAAAGATATGATCATTACAAACAAAAACTAAGAAGGACATGAGCTTCAGAACATATCGAGAGAGTGGATCGAAGAAGGAAAGAACAGATCAAAGATGTAGACAGGAGGCAGAGCACAAAGATATAGCAAGGAACGCCTGAGTACATGCAACTTGCACACTTAGCAAACAGATTACGTATCTGTCCTTAAAATAAATGCAAATGTATGAAAAAGACACATTTTTTTGGATTTTTGTGATCTTTTTTTTTTGAAATTTTCAATAGTATTTCATTTTTCTGGATTTTTTGAAGTATTTGATTTTTTAGGTTTTTTGAAATATTTGAATTTTTTTTTGAAATTGTGAGGTATTTGATTTTTTTGGATTTTTGATAATATTTGATTTTTTTAGATTTTTTGATTTTGACATAGCAATCCGCAGTACCTAAAGACGGGCTCAAACTGCTGGACAGGGATCGTCGTTCCGACCCCTCTCATTAAAGGCCTCCCTTAAGCAGGGCGTGCATATGAGGGTGGCTCGCCACAACCAACCGCTTCTAAAGAACGGTGCCCCTACTAAGGCCATAGCCGGGATACAACCTAGCCTAAGAGGGAAAAGTAGAAGAAAAATTAGAGACAAGCTTCGTGCAGGATGGGAGATATCTAGACTTGACTTCCTTCCAGGGCATTACCCCTCAAAGAGTAGGTCTGTTGCGCCGGGGCTTTGTGTCTTTAATTTTTAGACCCATATTTATCAGGCACGCATGCGACCGGGCTCATGACGTCCCGCGGGGAACTATACTGCCACTCTTGCCATGCCTTTGATTCATAATTTTGCATTGATTCATTTTCTCATTTTGGCAGCCCTTATTGGCCAGATATAGCATGAAAGCTCACTTTTGAGGGTCAAGACTGCCCCTATTTGAGACATCTCTCGTATTGGGGAGCGCTTAAGTTAGTCATCTTATCCATCCATCTCTTGCCCCTGCACTTGGCCGAGCAGAGAAAAGAAAAGACCTTTGTGCATACCCAAAGTATGGCCAAAGCAGCAACGGTGCGCCTCAGAGAGATCGGCTATGGCTTGCCGTGTAGTGTGTGAAAAACCCATACAAAAGGTCACCCTCAACAATCAGGGAAAGAAACTAAATTCCCAGCGCGGAGTTATCACCAGCCTAAGGATGCTGCAGAAGCTAACCTTTTATTTGACACAAAGTTAAGATCTAATTAAACAAAGACTCATAAAGCCACTCAATCATGTTAAGAAATCATGTGCAGAAATAATAGAAATAATGGAAATGAAAGCACATTTTTTTTTTGCCCAAAATAAAGATACCTTTGTAAATCCATGGCGTGGAAACCAGCATCCTGAAGCAATCTCGATCATCGAGCTTTGAGGAGCGCGAACTTTATTTTCCTTGCTTGTCCAGATAAAGGATGAAAGGATAGCAAAGGATTGGATTCCTCGACATAGAGGAGTGGCAGACATCATATTGGACGAAGAAGGGATAAAAAGGAAGAGAGACGAGGGCTAGAACTCCCTCGTTAAGGCACTGAGGCCCTGATAACAATGAACCAGATACATAATAAACAAGGATTAACTGAGATCAAGGTGGGCTAAAGCCTCGAAAATAGCAAGAAAAAGGGTGATAACCTTGAAAGGGTGAGACAGAAAGAACAGAAAGACGTCAAAAAGATATCTGTGAAGACAAGAAAGAAGGATAATAATCATCCGACGTGGTCGGAGAATAGGAATAGCGATCACCCGACAGAGGCGGGGAAGAGAATGTATGAACACCCGACAAGGTCGGGGAAAAGAAATGGAAACCACCCGACAAAATCGGGGAAGGATCAGAAAAATCCCTCGACAAGGTCGGGGAACGAGCGCAAGGGATTCCTAACAAGGTCGGGGGAAAGAGACGAGCAGTGAAATCCGGACATGTCCGGGAAGAAAAACTAGAAGATGCCCCTGACTCAGGGGAAGAGGAGGACATAGGCCGATGCCTAGAATGGTGAGGATAGGAAAAGATGGTGAAAATATGGTCAGGTGGTGGAAGGTACACCACCCACGGATAAGAACTGAGCAACAGAAAAGCCGAATGGACGGAAGAAGGAGATGAGGCAGTGGACCCCTGAGTGCACAACTGACGGCCCTTGAACTTACGTCGTCGCCTCTTCTTAGCCGCAATCTTCTTGAAACAACGCCGCCTGGCGCGGGCTCGGCTTCCCGGGCTCCTCAATCTGTAATGTCTTCTCAAATAGCGGGCCCACCTAGCAGATGGCCTGGCCCGGTCATGAATATGCAGCTTCATTGGGGTGGTTGCCCCTAGACCCCCAGTGCTAACAAGATGCAGACATTCTTGGGCAAAAAGCTTCTCAACTGAATGAATATCATGAAGCCACGGAGTTTTATCTCTTGGCACTAGAACATAGAGGTTCGGCAACTCCACTCGGCAAACAGACTCGAAACATAACTCCCGTACTAGAAGAGCAGGACAAAGCTGAGAGAGATCAATACGCGGCGTTGACGTGGCCGGCATGCTAATAAATTGAGGGAGGTTGCACAACAAGTGCAGAATGTCCTTGGAAAGTGCAAAAGATGCAGCCAATTGCCCCTTGAATAGGGAATCCATCAGGCTCCGGGCGGCCGTATGGGTTAGCATAATCTGAGTAGAGAACCCCTCTCGGCCAGTGAACTGAACATCAATCGAGCGAGGAGAAATAACAGCATCGATAGTGAATCCCACGGCGAGCGATGAGATTGCCATCAGCCTCGCTCGTGAAGAAACTGGCACTAGTGCGAGTGAACTCTTCTTTGCAACCATTTCTGAAAATGCAGGCTCATTATCCCGAAAATAGACAGGGACCAGGACCCAGATTGGCATGCGGTAAATGACAACTTGAATCTTGAAATGCACAATCGAAACCTGGCTCGGCTCATTATCTCCCTGGGGACCAGACCCAAGGGGCACCAAAGGTAGCGTGTACCTGCTCTGCGAAGTGGGAAGTGGTAGAGGAAGGTTAGAAGGAGGAGGTCTGAAGGGCGCGGGTGGCGATGGTGCAAGTGATGGGGGAATAATGATGATGACGGGCATGGGTGGAGGTAAAGGCAAAAGTGGAGGTGTGGGTTTGGGCTCGGCCTGCTCGGGCTCAGAGGATGATGGCGAAAGGGGGAGTGAAGGAAGTGGTGGCGGCGGTGGCAAAGGTGATGAGGGTGGCAAAGGGAGTGATGTGGTTGATGAAGACGGTGAAGGTGAAGGGGATGGAGGTGAAGGTGAAGGGGATGGAGGTGAAGGTAAGGGTGGGGAAGAAGGAGGAGAGGAAGGTAGTGGCATAGTGGGGGAAGAGGCAGGTGGTGGTGCTCTTCGACATATCTTCACGACTCGTCGAGAGGCGTTGGGGATAGGTGTGGTGGTGGAAACGGAGGGTGAAAGAGAGGTTGCCCGAGCGGAGGCTGGGGTAGGTAAAGGTTGTGGAGGAGATGGGATGGAGGAAGAAGTAGGTAACGGAGCAGGTATCTTATTAACTAAAGAAACACCAGGGTGCCTCTGGTCTTGAAGTGGGGATGGTTGCCTAGGCGGCACGGCTTGCTGTTGCTGCTGAGATCCAAAATAACATGGCATATGACAGCCCAATCAATCATCCTCTTGTCTCCCAAGCTGTAAATAACCTCCCGGAACTCGGGACAGTCCTCAATCAAATGCCCCTGCTGACGGTGGAATTCACAAAACTGGAGCAAATTCCCGACTGTGGGTCGGCAAGGCACAACCGGAGGGAGCTGCAACGCATGGGTGGCCATCAAAGCCCTGAAAATGTTTGTGAAAGATTCTGGCAACGGCGGAGAAGGAGCCCGCTTCGGGTACGGTGGGTGTCGAGGGATATGGGAAGGTGATAGAGAATGTTGCGGGGGTGGAAGCGGAGGTTGCGTAGGTAAAGGGAATTGCGTAGGTGAAGCCGGAGGGCTGGAATGATGTGGCGGTGTGGGGGGAGTGGGATTGTAATGGATGGCATCTACCCACTCGCGGTGTGGTGTTTCCTTGACCGGAGGTGGAGGGGTGTGAGGAGATAAAATAGTGGAGGGCCGACTCGTGGATGGTTGGTATGCGGTGGAGCACATGGAGGTATACGGGTGTGTGGGAGTGGACGGTCGACTCGTGGAGGGATATAAGGTGGAGGGCTGACTTATGGTGAAGGGCGGAGGGAAAGTGTATGTAGAAGGTGACGGTGGAGGAGACTCATGGTCAAAGGAAACTAGGAGTTGTTGGCTAACGAAGCGGGCTCGATTGTAAAGCTGTTGCCAGGATGTGATATCGTTCAGGGCTAAGATACATCTGAGCTCAGGCGTTGCGTTAGAAATAACCATCTTGATCTGCTCGCCCTCCGGAATATGCCCCGGAACTTGCGCGGATAGGTGACGCCAGCGGTCGGCAAACGTGGAGAATTCCTCGTCGGGCGTCATCTTCTCTTGGGCCAGATCAACCAAAGAATGTCTAGGCCCAACCTGATCCTGGTACTGCTGAATGAATCTTGCTTGAATGGCTTGAAAATTCATCATCTGCTCTTGCGGTAACGTGAAGAACCAATCCTTGGTCGGACCCTCTAAAGATAGGCCAAACAAATAGGCCATCAAGCGTTGATCATGTTGGAACTGGGCCGACTCATATAAGAACTCCTTCAAATGCACGTAGGGGTCACCGACTCCACCATAGCGACGATAAGCCGGAATCTGTTGACGTGGGGGAAGCTGAAGACCTCGGAATGCAAATGGGATATCCAAAGAAGTTTGAGGACTGATTTGCCGTTGCAATTCATCAAGTTGACGTTGGGCCTGAGCGATCATCTCCTCGGTAGGAAGAGTCCGAGAAGGATATGGGCCAGCTTGAGCAAGAGATGATGAATTTAGACCAGGATAATGTTGATGGGCCGGATAAGGGGATCCGGCCTGAGAAGAAGGAAAGCCCGCTCCGGGAATTGAGGAATACATGGGCCTGGAAGAATTACGAAGGTGGGAATGAGAATTGATTGGGCCAACAGCAGCACGGGCGGGACAAGAAGGCCCGTTAGAAGAATAGGGTCCAATGGAGGAATAAGGAGATGGGCCCGCATGGGAAGAGGAATCCACGCGGGGATAAGAAGACGGGGAGGAAGAAGGGTAATATACAGGAGGAAAATGACGCTCCATGAGGGCAAATGAAGACTTTATATAGGAAAATCAAGAAAATACAATGAGGGAAGTAAGGGCTCAAAGGAGGGGGGCTGACTCAATAATGCAAAGAAAAAGAAAAAGAAACCTAGGATAATGAGACTAGACAAATGGACACACAGAATGGACTACCCTAAATGGGCCTAACAACAAAACCTATATGGATGATGGGGGATTGTTTCGCGCATTTTTTCTTTCTCCTTTCGTTTTTGCCTTTTCGTTCGCGTATCGATCAACCAATTAACTAACTTGTAGTCAACTGACTGATTGACGACGCGGGCGTGCCAGTCACATGAGTGACGATTTTTATGATGCGCTCACTCTGACCCATATCGGGCGAATGTGAGGTTCGGTCGGGACCAGCAGTCCGCCATACCATAAAGGCTATGGCGTTAATTACATCCCCCACGAGGAGGGAAGACCTTTGATTAATTGCCGAGATAGCGGGCTGTCGAAGCCGGATTAAAAAAGCCACATGATGATTACGACAAAGGCATGTCGGATGCATATGTCTCATGGGATTATGGATCCTCGGTACATGGCGGAGGACGTGGGTCCGAAGACTGTCGTCGCGCATAGCGAAGACTTCCGACCAGACATAATCCGGCTTTTCCGTTGACACCATTTGATATACCCAAGGATGTATGCATGGATGCACATACGACTTTCATGATTATATTAAGCATGATAATGGAATTGTGAAAGTAAATGATAGTCGGCCACGTTTATTACTCCTCATCGAGAGGAGGGAAGGCAACATAAGTGCGACAGCGAAAGCAAAGTGCTAACGGGCATGGTAATGAAGATACAATGACAATACAATTCGGGGCTCGCTCGGTCCCTCCCTTGTTCAATTCATTATGCATTATGATTTATCAATGCCAACCCCGAGGGATGAGGTCCACTCGGGGGCAGATAAGCGATTAAAACAACAATAGGTTTCAAAACCGGCGCAACCATGTAATAGGTAGCTTATACGGCGCGATGAAGCGTAGGTATAGCATCTTAACCCGGCGCGGCCATGATGAGAGTTAATACGGCGCGAAGAGACGTAGGTGTAGATGTTAATACGGCGCGGCGATCAGGGTATTTAAACGGCGCGCAAGGACTTTGGGGCGCGCCGGTTTAGGGCGCGCCGGAAAGGCGCAAAGAAATTTTTTTTGAAGATGAGTGTGGGGCTAATCCGGCGCGGGGGGGGGGGGGGTACCGCGCCAGTTTAGGGCGCGCCGGTTAAGACCGCGCCGTAATAAACTTATTTTATTGAGTTTCGAACTCTTTCAAGTTTGCTGGACTTCATAGGATCCTTTCTTGAGTTGTTGGGCCAGATGACTATTCGATTGGAGTCCACAGATCTCTGGAGATAAAGGGGGAGGTCAGTGCGAGGTTCATACTCGAGCACTGAGACGATTGAGTCCAGAACGATCATTTCATTGGAGCTTATTTATTCTTAATCTGTCCAAATTTGGACAGCATCTCCTCTGGACCTGAAGAGTTGCAGGGGAGAAGCGGGGTCATGTTCACTTGTGGAACAAGCCCCTAAACCGCCGGTGTGCACGGAGGCACCCAGCAAACCCCATCGGATAGGATACCCCGAGGACTAGCCTACGAGGGGCACCAAAGCTCCGCAAGGGGAAGAATAGAGAGACGAGGTCATTGATGATGAGAGCATCACCCCGAGGGCTAGCCTGCGAGGGGTGGACATCTCACGGCATATGACTCATCCCATGGAGGGACCGACCACCAAGAGGGTTAAGCTCCGAGGGCTGGCCTACGAGGAGCACACATCTCTTGGCCTAGATTGAGTCTCGGGTTGTCGAGGCGAAGCCTGTTAGGCTAGGACCCTTGTTGCTATCTGCTATGGCCTTGGGGAAGCCTTCACCATGGGGGGGGGGGGGGGGGTAAAGTTCCCGGTCGCTCAGCAGCTATGCGAAGTAGCAGGGGATGTCCCCCTCCCCGGATGACTAAGACGACACCAAAGAGTCTCGGAACGGTTCACATGACTATAATGCGGAAGGGTAATCACTTCACAGATGGGACGAGCCAAACATAGGGGCATATGCTCGAACAGTTACGGTGCAATGTCAAACCGATGCATCTTGCAATCCCGAGTACGATCCTCACCTTACGAGCCACAGGGCAATAGGAAGAGAGGAATCGAGGGGAGCTGACCCTTGACAACACAGTAGAAAGAAGCGTACGCAGAAGCGCAGCTCTGTCCACGGAGGGCATGCAGGGGCCCTTAAATCATACACGAGCATGGTCGCAAAGAAGAGGGGAAAGAACCCCGGGGAGGGGGGTGTTTCTGTAGCCCACAATGCTTTGGGGCATGATCGGGGCTTCGGGGAAAACCGGGACCAGAGAAAACGCACGGAGGTAACCATCGCCGTAGATAGGAGAGGAGACAGAAGTTTAGAATCAATCATTCGACCTGTTGGTCCAGATATTCAAATATGCATTGCCACCCCCAGAAATAGGAATGGGATATTCAATTACACGTTAGGAATCCGGCGCCGGCATCATTGCTCGGTCGCCGTTCATCCTTTTGCAGAGGAAAACGAATGCAGTAAGAAGAAGAGATCGCAGGGGAGGGGAGGGGTCGGCTCGTATCATTGCCATCCCTCCCCCTCTCTGCTTACAGTTGGTGGACGGAGGCTCTGAAAGAGGAAAACAATCCACGAAAAGCAAAGAAGATAAACGCCGGCGCCCACCTGTTCTCAAAACAGAGTATCGGAATTTCTCCTTCTCCGGCTCCGGAGGACCTCAATCAGAACAGAGGAAGACTGCCGTTGAAGGACGCTCGGATGGAGACCTCTCTCCCCAGGAAGCTCTCTCTCCCTTTCGAAGGTTTCTATCTGTCTCTCTTTCTCCGCCCCCTCCTTCTTAATCGAACCTCGCCCGTATATATATAACAGGTTGGAGGCTCTTCATCCGGCGTGAGCTTTTGGCGCGCCGAGAGGAGTCTTCGTGAGCTTATCGCGCCGGTTTAAAGCGCCATCAGGTAAGGTAACTTGCGCGCTGGGATGAGGGCAGAAGGCAGGGGGCGCGCCGGTTTAAGGCGCGCCGGGCTAATGCTTCTCATGCGCCTCGAGCCCATCGATGAGTCCGGGGATGATTCCGGGAATCACCGTGAACATTAATATTGCCGATGCTCCTCGAAACTTCGACGAGGTGTCTTGTAGAAGCTCTCAGGTTGACTTACGGCCCTCCTTGAGACTCCTGATAACTTTGATTTTGACCATGCGGGCTTTCCACTGACACGGCCTTCGGCTCTACGCTCCATGCTGTTGGTCCGGCCTGGCTCGCACTCTGAGCTTTCTAGGAGGTTAGATAGCCGGGAGATAGTTCCGCCTGAGCCGGGCGATTATTCGGCCACTAAGGGGCCCATCTTGACGGGAAGCCGTGCCCATGTCAGGCGATCGGGATCTTCTGCCATCAGAGCTTTCGGCCCTCCCTCTCGGGGAACCAGGGGGAAACTCCTTTATCTTCAGGAGAGCCCTTTCATGTGGTGGGGGACCACCGGATAGACCATTATCCTTGATCGGACAACGGGTGTAGTGGATGCGGCACGACAAAGTCGATGCCGGTTCATTGGGCAGGCTTGGTCACACTGCCGGTTGGTTGACGAGTTTGTCTCGGCTCCCCTGAGGTGAAGTCCCCGTATCCACACGGAGTGACCCGAGGTTCTGACAGCTTGAGAAATCTTCAATATGTTGATCCGCATCGACTTCCGTGCTCCGGTGTGCCGGGTCATTCGTCTTTATTGGCTTGGTCACTAATGATCATATTTTGAGTGCCAACAAATGCCCCCCAGACGTGGGTGTTGCGAGCAAGGCACGAGTGCAGCAAGGCCGACGGATGACTTTTCATCCGGATCGACCCCTTCCTTGATTGGCCGGCACCTGGGATGGCCTTTAATTCGGCACGGGCGTTGACTCGGCGCCGTTCAGGCGTTAATACGGCACGGCCTGTGACCCTTGGGCTTTAATCCGGCGCGCTATTCCTCTTTTCCTTGCTAACCCGGCGCGGCCTTGACGCTGTGGAGTTTTAATCCGGCGCGCCTTTCCCCGGCGCGCCTTTTGCTATGGGGTTTTTAATCCGGCGCGCTAAATAGCGCGCCGGTTTAGCGGAGGGCCCCCCCCTCCATATAAGGCTTTCGCCTTTGATTTTCCTTCTTCATCCGTCATTTGCCCGAATTTTTTCTCTCTCTTCTCTTTCTCCGGCGCCGAGAGCGGCGATTCTTCCTTCGGGTGAGTGGAGATGCTGCCCCTTTGTGTCTCGAAACCCATTCTTTGGACCCCGGGAGGCTTCTAGCAGGGCTTGCCCTCGGAGCTATTCCCCCGGGTGTTCCTTCGGCCTCGGTGTAATACCAATGGCTGTCTTTTAGGGACCGTTCCTCCGTGGACGCGTTCCCACTTTTCTTCGGCAATCCCCCGTGCTGGGGAGACTCTGCCAAAATTTTGTCAGAAGTTTGCCTTTGATTAGCCGTTTCCTGATGTTGTTTTGTTTGATATGCTCTTTTGCAGCTGTTATGGCATCCAGCTCTTCCTCTCGTGCCGTGGTGACATGGGAGAATGTCAATTCTCTCGACTGGGGTCACGGTCAGGTGGCCATAGTTGCGGAGTCCTCGGATTCGGAGACGGACACCGTAGACACCGGTCGTCTCCTTATCCTCGGGGGCTACTCCTTTCATTATAATAGAGAGGACGTGATCAGGAAGGATCATCCCAAGGACAAACACCTAATGTCCCTTCTTCGGCGTTTCAACCTTCAGGGGAAGCGGGACGTGTTTGCCGTGCGGAAGGTCGAGCAGGCTCTGCTGGTGGAGAGAGACAGCTTGGCCGAATGCGTAACGCGGGGAAGACCCATCTATCTCCCTGGGGAGGTCAGGAAGTGGAGTGTTGTGCTGGGGCTGCAAGACCTGGCTCCGTCAGACGGACTGCTGACTAGAGCTCCTGAATTTGTGCCTGCTCATTGGAATGACTCCGCGGGCAGGGTAGACCGAGAGAAGCCGATCTTCGGCTTATTCCTTGCCCCGTTGAGGTGGGGATACAGAGATGAGTCATTCTTGTTGGATTGCTTGGCGATTCGCTTCAAGCACCAGATCTCCGTGGGATGGTTTGCTGAGTTGAAAGTCACAGATGCCCACGCATTCAGGCCCGGAGCAGTGGAATTCACAGACTATGTGCTGCATCATTATGCTCCTCTTTTGACCAGAGCTGGTGTTTATCACAGCGTATATGCTTCAAGGTATCGGTATCCGATTTCCCGAGGCTTGTGTTGCGGCATGATCGAGGTGTTTTGCCCTGAATACAACACCTTCTATACTTCAGAGGGGGAGACCTCTTTAGACTTGTGGAGTCTATCTCAGCTCAGCGGCCTGCCCATTGATGGAGAGCCGTATGAGGAAGTTTGTTGGCCCGACTGGTTGAAGGACCAGACCGACGGTGACGGTCGGTATATGGCGGGCTACGCCTACCGGTATCTAATGAAGGCGTATCGCACCCTCTTCCATTCGTCGCAAGACACGAGAGAAGCTCGAAAGCCGGGCGAGAAACGAAGAGTGCGGATGGGCGCTTGGCTTCAATATTTCTTCCAGGGGAAGAACAAGTATGAAGATTTTCCTCCGATAGCACCGGTGGCCCAGAAACGGAAGAAGAGGATACGACGCCAGGCCGCTTCGTCATTTTCTTCGAGAGGAGGGCAGGGGGAAAACCCAAACCCTACTGGTGTTGATGCAGTGACTCATTGTGCTGCCTATTTGGTTTATTGGCTTTGTTCCTTTGCTCTCCCTCAGGGTGACGAGAGCGTGATCAGGGCGGAAGAGATATATCCGGCCTGTCTTATGGCTTGGGGTACCAAGCTGTCTCTTTGCCCAGTGGCCCTGTGCCTCATTTACAAGATGCTGGGGGACTTGCACAAGGCGCGCCTCCCCAGAAGCCTTCGGACGGTTGGTCCGCTACATTTCTTTAATGCTTGGGTCTGCACCCTGTTCCCGGAGGCAGCTCCTCGGGCATTACAAGCGGTTCCTCTGGTCCCGCGCATGATAGAGTTTGCAAGCGCCGAGCCATCATTGCTAATGGAGCAACTTTATGCTATTCGGGGTAAATTGACCCGTCTTCCCGTGGATTCGCCCGGGGTTCTTCATTTCTGGAGCTTGGCTGCTCACTCGAGCCCATTGACGAACAGGACGAGACAGTGCAAACTCTTTGAAACTGAGGAGTACATCCATCCGATTTCCCAGGCCAATTGTACCAGGCCTATTCTGGAGCCGGAGTTGGTTGATTGGGCATTGGCCATAAGGCCTAGTGTCCTCGTTTTTCGCAAGAGCGGCATTCTGTGGTTGGAGCCGTATTACTCGTTCCGTTTCAGTCGGAACTTCGGCTACGACCAGCAGATTCCACATTCCTCTTCGCAATTTGCATTGCCCAACAGGCACAGGGCCGGGCAAACGTCCAATGACGACACCCGGATATGGTGGGACTTTTTCCATCGTCGCGAAGACGTTTCTTTTCGGGTGCCCGCCCCCGCACGGTTCCCTCGCGTCACGCCTGAATATGTCAAGTGGTGGAACGCGCGGACGGGATTTTACAGGACCTCCCGGAGAGAGTGCTGGGCCGTGGCGGAGCACAGGTTCTTAGCTTCCCAACCGGAGCCAGTTCTTGATATTGACGCTTCTTATTTGAAGAAGTTGAAATCTTGGACTAATACTGATGTGAAGGCCTATCTAGAGGCCCGCAAGCTCGTAAAAGGCCGCAAGACGAAAGTTGAGCTGAAGTTGCCCCCGATCAACAAGGATGATTATGTGAAGACCCTTCGGGGTTTATGCCGGGTAAGCAGTGAGAGGGTGATTCTCCAGCAACTCCCTTTGCCAGTAGAGGAGCCCATCGCGGCCGTGGCCGACTGGCGTCCTGAGGTGGACAGGTTGTATCCCTACCGGGCTTTCATTCGCAAGGAAGACAGGCGGGCTGACTTATATGCCAATACCCCCTGGCTGTTTGCACTCCTTCGGTCTCACGGCCTCCCGGTGGGTAGCCCCAGTGAAGCCATACTGGACCATCCTCTTCAGATCTCCTTCAAATATGCAGACAGGTGGGGGCTGGACCATCTGAGTCTGTATTACCTGCTATCCTCCCGTGGCCATGAGGACCTGGCACTGCTGGCTGAGCCGAGCGAAAAGATCGGGGATCTATGCTGGCTTATTCGCGAGGCGGCTTCGAGGGACAAGACGCCCTCGCTGTTTTATTGGCCTCTCTTCCCCTTTTATACGGGACCGGCAAGTACGTTCCATCTCTTCCTTCAGGCCCTTCGGCCAGCTTCTTCTTTTCATTGTGGTTGTGTCATTCTCACCCTTGTGCGTATGCAGTCCGACCGACTTCGGAGGAGACTCGGCACTTCAGGGAATTGATCATAAAGGCCCAAAAGCTGACATATTTTGAAGTTCCTGAGCCGGCGCCGACCACGATGCCATTGCCTCCTGGGGATTCGAGGAAGAGGACCAGGTCCCAACTGCGAGAGGCCGTCGGGAAGGCGAAAGCGGCGGTGACCCGGGTGACACGGGCACGCCGGAAGAAAGCTGCGGAGCAGACATCGACAACCGACCTTCCTCCCGTTGTATCTTTCGAAGAATTTGAGGCTTCTCGCGCACAAGGGCCAGAGGCCGAAGGTAGGCTCTTCTTTTTTTCAAAGTGCATTAGCTTGTCTTGACTGCTTGGGGTGGCCCATGCTGACAGTTGCCGATACAGCTGCTGGGGTCGTCGGTCCCGAGGCGACGGTAGCTGTAGATACTGGGGACGGGGCAGAGGAAATCCTTGCTGCTCCCGTAGAAAGGGATTTGCCCTCCCCCACACCTCAGCGGGAGATGGAAGGTAATCCATAGTTTAGTTGCGACAACAACGTGAGTCTTTGTATCTTTAGTCATCCTGACCCCATTTTGCTGTGAATTTGTAGTCGATATACAACCATCACTGCTTCCGGGCCCGGAGAGCGTAGAGAAGGTGATCCCCTCGGGACAGGGAGAACCCGTCTCCGAGGTGTCATCTATTGTTGCTCCTGGTGCGGAGAGCACCAGGGAAGTTCCTGCCGAGGGTGATGCTCCTGCTGGCGAGGCTCCTGCTCCGACGACGGAGTGTCTTGAGAGGGCAGAGGGGTCCTCTTCCTCTGAGCATGTAGACTATGGTGGCGGCTCCAGTGACGAGGAGTCACCGCCGCTTGATGTTGAGACCGAGGATGCTGGGGTGTCCTCGGCCTACGAGAGCGACTATTTGACTTTCAGCCCGGCCCGGTTATCATGGGGCGGTCCTGTGCCGTCATTATCGCTTACGAGTGAGGGAGTTGGCACTGGGGAAACTGCTCTTAAAGATTTAAGCTTAGTCCCGGCCGAGGTAAGGACCTATTCGGGGTCAATGCTTGCCATGCTTCTTTTCTCCTCCTTTTAGCCAGGCCCCCCCCCCTTTTTTAAGCGTATACATCTCTGATGCAGACTGAGGTGGCGCTACCGACTATGACGGTGCAAATACCACTCCCGGCCCTAGGAACAGGGCATGCGACTTTCCCGTCCGTCCTGCGGCCCATCGCGTTGCGGTACCCAAAGGATCATGCAACAGCAATGGTCCCAGTTGGCCCTGGAGCGCTCGTGGAAGTTGATAGTCCAGCGATAGCCAGAGGTTCTCCATCAAGAGAGACTGAACAGCAGTCGGTTCTGGAGAAGGATGACTCTGCTGAGGTAGAAGCCGGGGAGATTACTGAGGGACAGACGTCCCTGATTCTTGGGGTTCTTGCTGGACCCCCATCCCGGGAGACCGGTAAGGAGATCGTTGCTGTTGAGGCTCCAGCCACCGCACCTGTCTATGCGGTTGTTCCCAGTGGCAGTGGACTGCAGCTTATGCCGTCGTCATCTTCCAGGACGGCTGATGATATATGGGCCGCCGTGGATGGCAGAGTGGAGTTTGAACTGCCCGAGACGTCGCCACTTGGCCTTCAATCCTCGAGCGACGTCGTGTGGCAATTCCTGGGGACCCTCCAGCAGGCCGTAACAGCCAGTAGGGATTTAACTTATGTTCAGCTGAGGGGGTTGATAGAGCATCTGTCCCTCTCGCTGCTGGCCCTTGGCTATCCCATGGACGACTGGACTCCACGGGTGATTCTGCTCCTGAAGTATATGAACCGGAGGGAGTTTCTGGGCCGGGAGGTAGCTGACCAGTTGGTGGCCATATCATTGGAGCGGGCTGAAAACAAGACGGCCCTCATTTCTCTGCAAGAGACCGCGATGAGGGCGAGGGACGAAGCCAACGCCTCTCTTCAACGCCGGAACTCCCTGACGGCCCGGATGACGGCATTGCGGGCCGAACTTTCCAGGATAGAGGCTGAACTTGAAGAAGTAGATCGCCTGGGGGTCCAAAAGGTTAAGGATGCTGAGATGGCCGAAGGGCAAGCTGCTTCCCTGGAGGCGAAGCTATCCGAGCTGGAGGCCACCGAGTTCAGATTGCAAGAACTGATCCGTCATCCGTCCTTGGGTATTCCTGTGCTGGAGGACATCTTCCGACGCCCTTTGCCGTAATCTCTTTTCTTTATGTGCTCACTTTTAATGCACCTTATGTATCCCAGGGCATGGTACATGTAATCATGCGCCTTCACTTCATAGTAATGAAAAAAATCTCCATCTTGATTTTGAATGAAGACTCCATCTTGTCATTGTGTTGTCCTTTTTGTTTGCCCGTCGATTCTAGTTCGAGTGTATGAGTCATTAGGGCAGGAGAGCGCTCACGCCTTCAGGGAAGGGGCGAGGTGTTCACTCCACCGCGCCACGACTTTTCTCAAGACTAGAAACGGCTTTATGCTGGTCGAGAGTTTGAGGAACTCAGGGGGGCATAGTGAAACTGGCGGACAAACGGTCGTGCCGAGAGTGGCAAGAACCGAGAACGGGTAGCGACTGGTCTTGTCGATGATGGCAAGGGTCGAAAAGGGTGGACGGTCTTACCGATGGTGACAAAAACCGGATAGGGTAGTGACCGATCTTGCCGATGGTGACAAGGGTCAAAAGGGAAGACGGTATTACCGATGGTGACAAAACCGGATAGGTAGTGACCGATCTTGCTGATGGTGACAAGGGTCGAAATGGTAGACGGTATTGCTGATGGTGACAAAAACCGGATAGGTAGTGACCGATCTTGCCGATGGTGACAAGGGTCAAAAGGGTAGACGGTCTTGCCGATGGTGACAAACACCGGATAGGTAGTGACCGATCTTGCCGATGGTGACAAGGGTCAAATGGGAAGACGGTATTGCCGATGGTGACAAAAACCGGATAGGTAGTGACTGATCTTGCCGATGGTGACAAGGGTCGAAAGGGTAGACGGTATTGCCGATGGTGACAAAAACCGGATAGGTAGTGACCGATCTTGCCGATGGTGACAAGGGTCGAAAGGGTAGACGGTCTTGCCGATGGTGACAAAAACCGGATAGGTAGTGACCGATCTTGCCGATGGTGACAAGGGTCAAAAGGGAAGACGGTATTGCCGATGGTGACAAAAACCGGATAGGTAGTGACCGATCTTGCCGATGGTGACAAGGGTCAAAAGGAAGACGGTATTGCCGATGGTGACAAAAATCGGATAGGTAGTGACCGATCTTGCCGATGGTGACAAGGGTCAAAAGGGTAGACGGTCTTGCCGATGGTGACAAAAACCGGGTAGGTATTGACCGATCTTGCCGATGGTGACAAGGGTCAAGAGGGTAGACGGTCTTGCCGATGGTGACAAAAACCGGATAGGTAGTGACCGATCTTGCCGATGGTGACAAGGGTCAAAAGGGTATAGACACTAGACGTGTATAAGTGGGATATCGGATGAAGACCCTCGCCACGACCTCGAAAATGGCCTTTGGACGACGGATGATTCATCACTATTCATCATTCAAAATTTTTTATTCACATTACTGACCTAAGCGCCCTTTCGGGTTTTCACCGAGGCCAGCCCCCTCTTGCTTTTGCCCACGCGCCCTTTCGGGTTTTCACGCGGCGGGGTACCCGATTTTGCCTGCGACGCCCTTTCGGGTTTTCGCCACAGCTGGGTTATAGCCGTTTTTGCACTTGTCCTGATATAGGAGCAAGTCTGGCGGGGTATCTCTATTTTTAACCCCATTTTCTTTTCCTTTTTTTTTTGATTCGAGGTTCAGAAGAACTGGATCGCGGGAACGCCGACCGTCCTTGTCGATGAGGACAAGGGTTGGTCTTAGGTTTATTTCGTCGACACCGGTTAAATGTCGAAGCAAGGAAGTGGTTTATTAACAAGGATGTAGGATCCAAGTTTGAGAGTAGAGGCTGACCGATTGCGCCGATGATGGCGAGAGTCGAAAGGGGTTTATTTGTCGGCATATGTTATCGCCGAAACAAGGACGGGGTTGTCAACAGGGACGTAAGGTCCAAGTTGAGGGTAGAGATCGACCGATCTCACCGATGATGACGAGGGTCGAAAAGGGTTTGTTCATCGACATGGGTTACATGCCGAAGCAAAGGTGAGGTTATTAACAAGGACGTAAGGCCCAAGTTATGGACAGAGATCGGCCGATCTCGTCGATGATGACGAGGGTCAAAAAGAGGTTTGTTAAAGTATTCCCGGTGGGACTTTGATGATTGTCCCTTTCGGTGTTTTATTGGGTGGAGAATAGGAGAGGCATTTGGGAATTACCACTTTACTGACTCAAGCGCCCTTTCGGGTTTTTGCCGAAGCCAGCCCCCTCTTGTTTTGCCCACGCGCCCTTTCGGGTTTTCACGTGGCGGGGTATCCGATTTTACCTGCGAGGCCCTTTCGGGTTTTCGCCACAGCCGGGTTATAGCCATTTTTGCACTTGTCCCGATGTGGGGGCAAGTCTGGCGGGGTATCTCTATTTTTAACCCCATTTTCTTCTTTTTTCTTCCTTTTTTTATTTGGAATGTAATCCGAGAGAGGGTAGCTTGATCAGGGCGAGATGCCACTAACCAAGGAGAGGTAGCTTGATTAGGGTGGAAAGCCGCTAGCCAAGGAGAAATAATTTGATTAGGGCGGAATGCCGCTAACCAAGGAAAAGGTAGCTCGATTAAGGCGGAGCGCCACTAACCCAGGAAAAGTAGCTCGATTAGGGCGGAATGCTGCTAACCCAGGAAAAGTAGTTCGATCAGGGCGGAATGCCGCTAACCAAGAAAAAGGTAGCTCGATTAGGGCGGAATGCCGCTTACCAAGGAAAAGGTAGCTCGATTAGGGCGGAATGCCGCTAACCAAGGAGAGGGTAGCTCGATTAGGGCGGAGTGCCACTAACCAAGGAAAAGTAGTTCGATTAGGGCGGAGTGCCACTAACCAAGGGAAAGTAGCTCGATTAGGGCGGAATGCCGCTAGCCAAGGAAAAGTAGCTCGATTAAGGCGGAGTGCCACTAGCCAAGGAAAGGGTAGCTCGGTTAGGGCGGAGTGCCACTAACCAAGGAAAAGTAGTTCGATTAGGGCGGAATGCCGCTAACCAAGGGGAAGTAATTTGATTAGGGCGGAATGCCGCTAACCAAGGAAAAGGTAGTTCGGTTAGGGCGGAATACCGCTAACAAAGAAAAAGGTAGCTCGATTAGGGCGGAATGCCACTAACCAACGAAAAGGTAGCTCGATTAGGGTGGAATGCCACTAACCAAGGGAAAGTAGCTCGGTTAGGGCGGAATGCCGCTAACCAAGGAAAAGGTAGCTCGACCGATCACTCAGGGTGTGTCGGCTGCGCCGCATGATACAGCTTAATGTGTTTTCCGTTGAGGGGAGAGAACTGGACGGCTCCTTTGTGGTCTACAAGGACGTAGGCACCCCCTTCATATACTCGGCGGACGATGTACGGTCCGACCCAGTTTTCGACCAGTTTCCCTTTGGGGTTAGAGGCCATCACTTCTCTTCTTTTGACCATTACCAGGTCTCCTTTCTTGAACTCTCGACCCTTGACTAACTTGTCAAAAGCACGGGCCATGCGAGCTTGGTAGAGTTGGATGTTTTGTTGCGCCTGGAGGTGTTTTCCTTCGAGCTCAGCGAGCTCTTCCAATCTTCTTTCTGCATTGGTCTGCTCACCACTGACTAATCCGTGCTGGATGGCAACTCGCAATGAAGGAACTTCAAGTTCAATTGGCACTACAGCTTCCGACCCATAGACAAGGGAGAAGGGTGAACAGCCGGTTGGGGTCTTGTAGACAGTACGATAAGCCCAAAGCGCTTCGTACATCCTTTCTTCCCAATCCTTTTTGTTAGACTTGACAGTCTTTGCCAATAACGTGCACAGTGTCTTGTTGAAGGCTTCTGCGAGTCCGTTGGCTTGAGGGTTGTAGGGGGACGATGTCCTCCAGTCAATTTTGTATTTGTCGGCCAGCCGATAAACCTTCTGGTTCTTGAAATGGCTGCCGTTATCAGAGATGATTCGGCTGGGGATCCCGAACCGGAATATTACATTCTGCCGGAAGAATCTTGCAACTAGTTCTCCGGTCACATCTCTTAGTGCTACTGCCTCCGCCCATATGGAGAAATAGTCTGTAGTTGCTAAGATGTATTTGCACCCTGATGAAGATGCTGGAAGTGGCCCTACCACGTCCGTGCCCCACTGAGCAAACGGCCAACTTGGTAGAGTGGGATGTAGTGGCACTGGGGGTCTCCTCGCCACAGTAGCATGTTCTTGACATTTCTGACAAGCCTTGGCGAACTTGCAGCAATCATTGAACATAGTGGGCCAGTAATAACCAAAATTCTTTATTTCTATTTTCATTTTTGGACCGGCCTGGTGTGCCCCGGCTGACCCTGCATGAACTTCTTGCATCACCTGTCCCGCTTCTGCTGAAGATAAGCAACGGAGTAGGACTTTCCTTCGGGCATCTGCCATAATTCGGAACAAGGTCCCGCTTCTCATCTCGTAAGAATCCTTGATCCTCAGGAGCTTCATTCTTTGTTCCTTTTCTTTTGGAAGTTGCTGGTGTTGAAACCAGCGTAGGAGATGCTCTCGCCAGTCGGGCTGCTGAACCCCTTCGATGACTGCTACTTCCATCTCTTCTTCGTCGGCCAGAACCTCTGTTACGCTGGGGACCTGTCGGCGATTGATCACTGTTATATTCAGGCTTGTGTCCGGCGGGACCGCCAATGAACTGGCCAGCTTAGCGAGGGCGTCTGCCTGAGCATTCCGGCCTCGATTGATGTGCTTGATGCTGATGAAGTAGAATCTTGATATCAGGCGAGTCGCCAACTGGTGATAGGAGAGGAGCTCTTGCTTTCGCACCTCGAACTCTCCTTCCAGCTGTTTTATAACTAGCATGGAGTCTCCGAATGCTTCCAGCATCTGAATTCCCATGGACAGAGCAATCTGCAACCCGATTATCAGGGCTTCATATTCTGCTTCATTGTTTGTGCATTGCTTGTTTATGGAGCAGGAAGTATGCACCACTTCTCCTTCTGGGGACTTCAAGACTATGCCTGCTCCTGCTCTGACCCTGGATGACCCGGTAGCGGAGGTGTCAATTCTGGAAGCGCCATCAAAGTATAGCTACCATGCGGAAGGCTGTACTTGGGCGGCTTCTAGGGTCTCATCCTCGGGAAGCTCCGGTTCCCACGGGCTTTCTCCGGGTATCGGATGTTCAGCAAAGAAATCTGCAATAGCTTGACCTTTGATGGCTTTGCGCGGTACGTAAGAGACATCAAACTCCATAAGGATTACCGCCCATTTACCCAGGCGGCCTTTGAGTGCTGGTTGGGACATGATGTATTTCAGGGGATCCTCCTTGGACACCAAGCTGATTTCATGCGACAACATATAGTGCCGGAGCTTTTTGACTGCGAAGACTAGTGCCAGGCAGATCTTCTCAATATAAGTGTATTTTTCTTCAGTTCTGACCAGTCTCCGACTGAGGTAATAGAGGGCTTGCTCTTTCTCTTCTTCATTGTTCTGGGCTAGCATTGCCCCCAGAGAATTGTGTGTAGCTGCTATATACAGTATCAACGGCCGTCCTTTCACCGGTGCGCTCAATACTGGAGGAGTCTTCAGATAGTCTTTTAGCTTGTCAAAGGCTGTCTGGCAATCTTCATCCCAATAAAAGGGAACATCTTTCATCATCAACTTGTGAAACGGCTGGCATCGCCCCGACAAATTGGAAATGAAACGCCGGATGTAAGCCAAGCGGCCTTGTAGTGACCTCAGCTCGGAGATGTTCCTTGGTGGAGGTAACTCCTGAATTGCCTTGATCTTTGCGGGGTCTATCTCGATCCCCCGATATCGGACGACGAAGCCCAAGAATTTTTCGCTCGACACTCCGAACGCACATTTCATAGGATTCATTTTTAGCTCATGCTGCCTTAGCCTCTGGAAAATAATCCGGAGGTCTTGCAGGTGATCTTCTTTTCTTCTGGCTTTGACCACCAGGTCATCTATGTAGCACTCGACCTTGTGGTAGAGCAATTCATCAAAGATTTTGGTCATTGCGCGCTGATAGGTTGCGCCAGCATTCTTCAGTCTGAATGGCATTCTCTTGTAATGATAAATGCCCTTAGGAGTTCGGAAAGCAGTATGGACCCGGTCATGCTCCGCAATCCAAATCTGGTTGTAGCCGGACGACCCATCCATGAATGACAGGGCTTCATGACCGGTTGTAGCATCGATCATGACCTCGGTTATTGGCACCGGAAAGTCATCCTTAGGGCAAGCTTTATTTAGATCCCGGAAGTCAACACAAATCCAGATCTGTCCATTCTTCTTTTTCACAGGGACGATATTTGCCAGCCATGTGGTGTACTGATTTTCTTCAACAAATCCCACATCAATGAGCTTGTCAACTTCAGCACAGATTCGGGTGATGAGCTCTGGCCTCATATGTCGCGGCGGTTGCTTCACCGGCTCGGCTTCAGGGTTGATTGCCAGCTCATGTTGTGAGACGGCGGGACTTAGACCCGGCATCTCTTTATAAGTCCAGGCGAAGCAATCCCGGTATTCTAGCAGTAGTTGAATGTACAGCTCCCGTTCTTCCGGGGCTAGTTGGGCACTGAGGAAGGTAGGCCTAGGGTCCTTCTCATTTCCCAGGTTGACTTCTATCAGTTCATCGACTGTGGCTTGGCCTCCGTCTTCTATTTCCGGAGGTGCCGGTTGGAGGTCGACGAAGTCTGGAATACCATCTTGAGGGTCGAGTACTTCGACTTCCTCGTCAGACACCGCCAGAGCTTCACGGGGTCTCTTGATCTCTTGTGCTAGCGGCTATGTGGATGGATCTATGGACACCTCCGTTGCCGTTGCAGCTCCCGAGGGTGAGAGAATAGCTTCAGTGCTTGTAGATGAGGTTGCAGCCATGACAGGCCAGTGGTTGTTTGCCGCCGGACTCGGACAGCACATTAGATTTGTAGCAGAAGTTGAGGGAGTCTCGCCTTCTGGGACAGTTGTATCTTCCACAGAAGTGGCTTTTCCTTTTCTGGTAGCCGGCTCCCCTTGATTGGAGTAAACCGAGGCTCTATTGACTGGCAGAAAGGGTGTTGAAGTCGTCATTAGCATGACCCCTGCGGAGGGAGAGACTTCTGCTTCTTGAGCATCTTCGGCTTCGCTGCTGCTAGCCGTATCAAATTCGGCTTGAAAGGCCGCTCCTTCAGGGCGGACCTGCTCCCAGCATCGGCAGGAGATCAAGGTCTCTATTTGTTGATTCCCGGCTAGAGCCAATTCAGCATGTTCGGCCTCCGCCGGATATTCATCAAAAGTTGCCCCCGGAGGGCTGTCTTCAGTTGGATAGAGGGTGGAGATGGTGTCCACCTCGTACCGCCCACTGTAATAGTAGTCTTCCAGGGTGAATCCCAGACCCGGATGTTGAGAGACACGTCTCATTTCTTTGTCCAGATTTACAGGATACCACATCTTCTGGAAAGCTTCCTTGCGTTTTTGAGGTTGATCGGGAGAGATGTATTGCCTTTGAAACATCCTGGCCGTCCGATCAGTGGTAAATGCCAGGCCCTGAACAGGAACCCGTGGGTTGGCTAGATCTTCAGGGAGGCTACAGTCTGTGTCCTCCTGAGTGGGATGCTCCTCAGCTGTATAGAACAAGCTGCTGGGCCCATCTTCTTGTGTCACCTCCCAGGCTTTGAAAGGTTCGACAGTGGGATCATTGAGGCCGGAGACTGGCTTGGTGAGGCCGGCCGGGACTCCGATGCGGTCATGCTGTCGATCAACATGCACTTCCCTAGCTTTGGGGTATAATGCTGGGAGTGTCACCCTGCCGACATTTCCAGAAGCCGTGATGTGGGAGACCACCTTTGGCTTGATATATCCGCGCGGCGGTGGTGGATACCAACCGTCACCCGATTTATTCTTCGACGCCCCTACGGGGGTTTCAGTTTTAGAAGTCTTCCGGGGAGACCCCGTATACAGATTGGCGTCCGCCAAGTGACACTCAAACACCTCGAAAGGGTGGATGTCAGCAAATATCCTTTCCTCCTTCCCCTGGAGGCTGTATTTGATGCATTGGTGGAGTGTGGAGGGCACCACCAAGTTTTCATGCAGCCATGGGCGGCCGAGCAGTGCTTTGTAGGAGGTGCGAGAGTCAATGACGTGAAACTGCACCGTTGTAGTGAAATCTGCCAGAGTCAGTGTGAACTCTGCCACCCCCATAGATACTTCACATTTCTGGTTGAAGCCAGCGATACGCATATCCCCGGCTTTTTCGAGATGCACATTGAAGTGGTACCTCTCATATATTCTATATGGCAGGATGTTGACTGCTGCGCCAGGATCGACTAGAATCCGGTTCAGCTCTCTTCCGTTCAGGTGCCCTTTCATATATAGCGACCTGTTGTGACTGGCAGTAGGCAGTAGCATGTCTTCTGGAGAGAAGGTCATACTGGCTTCTGGTATAGCCTCAGCTATGCAGGTTTCAAACTGGGCAGGCGTCTGCAAAGCAGTGATGATCGCCTGTCGAGTCTCTTCACTCAAAGAGAGAATTTCCCAGATCGTAAATCGAGCAGGGAGCTTCTTGAGCAGCTTCATTATTCGGCTTCCAGCCCGGACATTGGAGAGCTTCATCTCTTCAACCCATCTGGGTTTAAGAAGGTTTTGATTTGTGGGTCCAGACGGACCTGCTTCATCTTCCTCGGACTCGGCACCCTCTTGACTGGCACCGACTGTCGGGTCTTCTTTATTGGTTGCTGCAGGGCAAGCCCCATCTGCATTTGTATCCTCCGTAGATTGCACTGGCCGAGGGTGATTGACCCCGGGTGTAGGGTTAGCGTCTTGACAAGGCTGCTTCCCCTTTGACATCTTCATGAATTCAAGGAATGGAGGGACGGGTTGCCCCCAGTCTTGCTGTATAGACCTGACGGAGGAGGGATTTGGACTCCCTTAACTTCCGGCGGGGGTGTCTTGTAGGGTTGCTCCCCTCTGAACATAATGTTGTGATTGGGTGGTGGCTGACGCCCCCATTTCCGACCTGACCGAGTGGCATGTGCAGCAGTCGCGGCCTCGGCCTTGCCTCCCCCAGCATGGGGTGTGAAGCAAATTTCTTCTTCTTCCTCTTCTCCTGGTAGGTTGAAGAGTGCTGACAGGGTATTGCAGGAGACGACCTGTGTTTTATGGGCCCTAGGGGCCTTTCTCTTCTTCTTCTTTTGCTTTTTCTTCTTTTTGATTTCCGCAGGCGCTTGCCCCCAGAACAGGTTGCTCTCTTGAGGTGGTGCTGCTTCAGCTTCATCTCCTTGCTTGAGCGAGAGTTGCTCCAGCTCTACCCATGGGACGTGGTCCCGTACCAGTAGAGGTTTTAGTTCGGGCTGTACATATTCCTCTAGCCCTTCAATTAAGTGTTGCAATCGAAGGACCCCAGGGTTGGTTTCCTTGATTACTGGCAGCGGAGTTTGTCTCCTCCTGTTGGGTGTATATATTCTGACAGATGCAGGTGGAGTGACCCATACGGGCGCTACCACTGGCGGAGCAGGCCGAGGTGTAATGCCACGGATATGTGCCCTTTCTTTTGGGCGGGGTGCCCTCTTCTTCCTGTGTTTCACAGGGATTTGCTGCCACCCCTGCTGTTCCTTTACGGGCTCCAGGAAATGGATTTTGTAGGTGCTCCGTGTGCTTGCTTCAGAGATCTCCTCAGGTAACGCCTGGTAGAGGGAGACCATGTTGACTGCTGCTCTTCGGGGAGGAGCTTCATGTGGCTGAGGAGGGTCTAATTTGTACTCTCCCAGCTCTATCTCATTTTTCTTCACCATTCCTTCAATGATGTCTTTGAAAACATAACAATCTTCGATGGAATGTCCCAACATCTGGTGATAGGGGAAAAATCTTGGACTGTCTCTTCTTTTGAGGTCCTCTGGTCTTCTTGGCTCAGGCAGAGTGACCATACTGTATTCTGTTACCCAGTCAAATAGGATCTGGGTCTTATCCTTAGGAAAGGAATAAACCTTCTTCATTTTGTCCCTCAACGAAGGACCTTATTTGTCATCTGGAGCTTTCGCAGGTTGCGGGGGAGCCGCTTTCTTGCCTTTCTCCTTCTGTTGTTCGAACGCCTTGATATCAAGCGCATTCGCTTCTTTAGGTGTGGGGCGCCGTTCCTCCGCCTTGCCTTTCTGGGCTGTGCTGGCAGCTGACGGCGGGACGGTGTGGACGCACTTTTCGTTTGACAATTATTTTTTCTTCGTTTGTTGGTTTATTAAGTGCGTGGGCGTGTCAGTCACAAAGTGACAATTTATTTGGGCTCCGAAGAGTCCATGGTGCACTCGATCTGACTCAGTCAGACGATTGTGTGGTTCGTGTCGGGACCAAAACCCGCCGCGCCATAAAGGTCACGACGTTATTTACATCCCCTCAGAGAGGGGATCACCCTTGATCAATCGCCGAGAAAAAGGGCCTCATGGCCAGAAAATTAATTACATAAAAATATATTAAGAAACACTGACGTCCTCACACGAGGGCATGAAGAGAGTATTTGAGCTCATGTCGGTCATGTGTTTGACCATTTAATGTTCGGACGAATGTCCGGCTCGAGAAAAGTGCAATCGTCACGGGAAAACCGAAACATCTGTATGCCGGGGTTCGGCAAATTTATTGTTCAGAGGAACGAGAAATATTCAATTAAATCCCAGTTAAAGCGGTCAGAAACCCACAAGTTTATCGGCTCGGTGCAAGATCAAGCCGTGACCATACTGCGGTGGGCCCCCCGCGGTCGAAACAAGACTTGCGTGAGCGTCATTAATCTTTTCGATGCCAAGAGGCAACGGGGGAGTGTCCCGGGATCAGATCCCAGAACCAAAGACGTGTTCGAAGGGAGCTGGCTATAGGCCGATGATATGGGTCAGACAATGACCATAATCGGGACGGACCCGAGGTCTAAGCGTGACCCATGAAGGCCTTATTGATATTCCTATGCGTAGGGTCCGGGGAGGTGAGATTCTCCGAATTGCACATCGACGTATATTTCCTACATCTTTTTACCTTATTGCTTATGGTTCTGTTTGAATGTAGATTTTATTCCATTCACGTGTGTTGTCTCCCTTTTTTTTTAATCTTATTTTGATTGTATTATTATGACTTCCCTCTTTTATTATTACTTATTTCTATTATTTGTTTGATGTTTTGTTTCCCCTTCTTATTTTATTCTCATTTTGATTTTTCAGAGCTTTACTTCGATTCTTTTTTAATTATGTTATCCCTTTTTTTACTATGTTGATTTTCTTAAATTCACTTATTTATATTTATTGTGTTGGCTTTCTTAAATTTATTTATATATCCATATTAACCCATGTCACCACGTATTGAATGGGTTGTACATCAAACATGTGTTTAGTGGATTTGGGGTGTTAATTACGTTAGTGGAGTATTAATGGGTTTATAACTGGGTGTTGATGTTATTAAATGAATGCATGCGTTAGATGAATGCATACGAGGGTGTCTGTGAGTGTAGCGTACGTGCGTGTTATATATATATATATATAGATATGGATGTCATCATGTTGCATGTGTATAGGAGAAATGAGGAGGGGGCACATGTGTGCCGGGTAAAGGATCAAAACGTGTGCCGGGTAAGGGTTGAAAGAGTGTGCCGGGCAAAGGGTTGAAAGAGTGTGCCGGGGAAGGGATGAAAGGGTGTGCCGGGCAAAGGATTGAAAGGGTGTGCCGGGGAAGGGGTAAAAGGGTGTGCCGGGCAAAGGGTTGAAAGAGTGTGCCGGGGAAGGGCTAAAAGGGTGTGTGGGCAAAGGGTTGAAAGAGTGTGCCGGGGAAGGGGTTGAAAGAGTGTGCCGGGGAAGGGATGAAAGGGTTTGCCGGGCAAAGGATTGAAAGAGTGTGCCGGGGAAGGGCTAAAAGGGTGTGCCGGGCAAAGGGTTGAAAGAGTGTGCCGGGGAAGGGCTAAAAGGGTGTGTGGGCAAAGGGTTGAAAGAGTGTGCCGGGGAAGGGCTAAAAGGGTGTGCCGGGGAAGGTTTGAAAGAGTGTACCGGGTAAAAGGAAAAAAAGGTGTGCCGGGTAAGGGGTCAAAAGGTGTGCCGGCTAAGGGTCGATTGAGTGCGCCGGGTAAAGACTGAAAGAGCGTGCCGGGTAAAGACTGAAAGAGCGTGCCGGGTTTCCAGTCGTTTATGCAAGGCATTTCTTATTTACCATTGTTTTAGATGTTAACATTATGTTGCGTTTTTATTTCTTTTATTAGTTTTAATCATGACAAAATTTTGGCAGCATCTCCCCCGGACCCGGGATGGAAGGAGAATAAAGGGAACGTGCCCACATGGAGTGGCGGAACCCGACAGCCGGAGGTGGGCGCCCGAGAGCGGCAACACCTTTGATAACACTTCGGAAAGCCCGGAAGAACCAACGAATAGAAGATGTCTCCAAGACAGGCAAAGGAGGATTTATCTGCCAAGGGAGGAGGGCGACAAAGGGATCAGAGGAAAGATGTTAGGCTCGTAGGGCTCAAGGAGAGGAAGGAACAAGCTTCCCATTTGGGCGGAAGACTAGATCTGGAATCCGGGCCCTCAGAGGGGAAGAACATCGGCGCATAGCATCCAAGAACACCGAGAAAACAACAGAGGAAATGCACAACACACCACCCGAAGTGGGGTAGATCGAGGGAGGCCAGAAGAGACCCAAAAGTAGTGGTGGAGACTTTCATTCATAAAGAAAAATGACCGTGACCGGCCATACACATTGCGGTATACATCAAGGCCGAAGCCACAGAAGAGGGGAGAAGAAGAAAAGGAAGAATATGGGGAGGAAATAGGAGGGGAGCTGGGGTCAAGCAGAGGCGACGGCTCCCTGCTCTTCCCCACTCCCCCTGCTACATCGACCCTTCCTCTCTCTCTCTTTCTCTTACTCTCTCTCTTTTCTCTGGCCTCCGGGAAGCCTCCAACGCCGGAGCAGCTTCTTCTTCCTCTTCTCTCTTCTCTCCGTGGCAGGCTCTGGTCGTCTCCGTGGGTGTGTCTTCCGTCTCTCCTCTGGTCGCTGGAGAAGAGGGGGTTTTTATACTCCCAGTGGCGGGAGCCTTCGAACACGAACGGCAGAGGCAGAAAGTGACGGGCATTGAATGGGGATTTGACTTTCTCCGTCCTCGGTGGCAGGAGGTAGCCTGCGTGCCTTCATCTCCGGTTGACACGTCAGACACCCACTGCGCGCCAAGGATCTCTAGGGCATGGGCGTTAGATTTCTTCTGCCGGACCGGGTGGCAAGGCGTGCCGCTGAGAAGCCAGAAGGCTGTGCCGTTGGAAGACCCAAGAAGTGTGCCGTTGGAAGGCTGAAAAAGTGTGCCGTTGAAGGGCACAAGCTAGTGTGACGTGGAAGGCTGAAAAAGTGTGCCGTTTGAAGGCTGAAAAAGTGTGCCGTTGAAGGGCACAAGAGGGTGTTGTGCCGTTGAGGGCTGGCAGGGCACAAGTGTGCCGGGGAATCTAGGTGGCACGAGCGTGCCGTTGAAGGGGGGCACGGGTGCCTAGGATGGGGCTGCTGGAGGCGCACCGGCTCACAGGGCAGCCAGCGTCACCGGATCACTTGAAGGTCAGCTACCGTACCCCTCACCGGGTGGTACAGTGCCTTCACCGTTGAATGTGTCTTTACCGGATAGGAGAATGCCACTGTTGGACAACCCTCCCCACCGGTTAGATATTCGTCACCGCGTGCTCGCATTGGTGTCCATGGAGGCCTGGGTTAAGTTTGGCAAATATCCTCCGAGTAAAGTGGTTCAATGCTCGTAATGCTTGGTAACAGCTGCCAACCGCTAGGAACCGGCAACATGGGGACCAAGCATCAGTTTTTTTTTTACACCTAATCCACCCTCGTACGCAGTGTATTTAATGAGGCACCTTCCATGAATGAGCACCCTACACTCCAAAGGTGGAACCCAAATCACCACGGCGCTATCAGCAGGGGACCATTCAATACCTGCCAAATCCATTACGTCAACGGCAAAAGAGCCCATGATCTCCCATGTTTGACAAGATAGCAGATTTGTGTAGCCCTTGCATTCACATTTTGTGCAAACAGCAACAAATTACCATACGTGAACCCTGAACACAATCCATGAAGGGGAGGCATCGACTCAACTTCAGAGCTTCCACTAACTTTGAGCACGTCATTCCGCCGACCTCATCATGCATCGAAATTGTCATATCTTTTGCCCCATATGCAGCGTCCTTGATGCCTTGCCATCCAGGGCTATAAATGAGGATCACTCTCACTGTGGCATTCAAACTCCAAGCCACCTGGCCAATTTATAGCCTGGCCGTTCTAACTGTGTAGCCATCCTAGAAGAAGTAATCTTTGGAACTGCAGCTGCTTCTTTTGATGACATAGAATTATTATCCGGAGACTTGAACAGAGCAAGGAACGCCACTCCACCAGAGCTTACGGTAACCTCAAGAGCTCTGTTTGTTTCATCGCTAGACTGCTCCGTGTTACTCGTATGTTCCGCATGCTGTAGCGATGAAAGTGTACCCCAAGAGAAGTCGCTTGGATCAATATTCCCTCGTGCGGTCTGTGCAGGTCGTTCCCACGAGCCAATTTCAGGGACTCACTCCGATTGTAGTAAATTCACTGAGTTGCTGCTCAGGAGACGATGGAAGCGGCCAGCGTTCTTTCCTCGTGGCTCTTCCTCTGTGGAGTGGGCATCCGGTGCGATTTTTGGGTGTTACCCGGCACAGTGGGTGTGTGCCGTGGAGTCGGCACGGTGGCGTGCCGGTGAGGTGGTTGGAGGTGTGTCGGTGAAGGCGCTCGCGGGTGTGTCGCTGGAGGGAGCGTGCCACTGTGTGCCGCGGAGGGGGCTTGGCCATCCGGCACGGTGGGTGTGCCGCTGGAGGGAGCGCGCCACGGTGTGCCGCGGAGGAGGGGCTTGGTCGCGGCGCGGGCGTGCCGCGGAGGGGCTACCCGCGGTGTGCCGGTGGAGCCGCCCACGGGCGTGCCGTGGGAGGTGGTTGGCGGGTGGAGAGGTGGCAACAGAGTACCGGTTGAGGTGGGAGTCTGATGGGTGAGCGCTCCTGTCGAACCACCTTTGTCTTCTACGTCGCCCACGGGCTGCTCTTCGCTGGTCTTGTGTGTGGCTGTCGCCTGGAGAAACCCCGCGCTCAGGAGAAAACGGGACCGCTGCCAGGATCTCCTGGGTCAACTTGTCCGTTCGTGCTGATCTTGTAGTTTGCCAACACCTCGTAGTCCCTCTTGAGTAGGCCAGCCATCTTCAGCAAAGTCTCCTTATACGCGTCCTTGTCTGCCCAAGTGTTCATAGGGTTCATGATCTCCCGCGGAAATTGACATAGGATGCTCGTCATCAACTGTACTTTCACTATCAAGGAAAAAAAACAATTCAGCAGAATTGTTCGCCGAAAATAATGGCTCATCTCCACATCCATTAAAAGAAGTCCTGAGAGGGTCCTCTGACACCAGTACAAGCTGCACAGCAGGCTGCATGGACACCATATTCTCTTCAAGAGATGATTCAAAAATATCCTGAGAAGTCTTTCCAAGTGTTGAAGGAACGTCTAATCCAAATAGGCCCTGGGTATGAACCAGAGGAGGGCTGCTCCGTTCCACAATGACTCACATTGGATCAAGCTTGAAACAAAGGATGAAGCTGCACTTGGTTTATGGTGATTCTTATCCAGTTGGACGGGCTCCACCATTTCATGGCTCCATAATTGGTCACCACTACTGGAGCCATCTTGAATAACTGAGGAATGTTGAGTAGCAACTGATTCATTTGTAGCATCATTGACAAAAATATCCTCACATGTTGGAGACGTTTTGGAGGGCTTGCCTCTAGTAACCTCGTCAAGGATTCCTTCATGCTCAAGGGACTGGTTGTCTGATTTGATTCAACAACAAAAGCAACTGATGAACCATCACATATTACTTTCTCCTGTCTCAATAAGTTGTCATGCAAAACAACAGTGGTATAATCAATTCCATCACAATTTTATGCCGCTTGAGATTCATACGAATGCAGAAAAGAATTTGCTTCCTCATTGCTAGGTGAGGATGAAAAGCCCAGGTAGCTTCGCTTTACTTCAGGTGATTCTTTTTTGAATGTTGGAATGAGTGTGAGATTCCTCTTGTGGAGCACTTAAAGAAGATAAAACTTCTAAAATAATAAACTCAACAGCTACATCAACATCCATGGAATGTTCAATAGCAACAGCCTTCGGTATACGAAGATCAACCTGTGGGAAGACCTCCTCTCACCTCCTCTTCAGCTCTTCTCTTCCCTCCCCTCCCGGAGTATGGGTACGGGTGAAAGTGGAAAGGGAACGCAGCAGTCATCCGGTGCAGTTTATGTCATCCGGCACAGTGGTGTGCCGGGTGTAGTGGGAGTGTGAGGGAGGTGGTTAGTCCGGCACAGTGGCTGATCATCCGGCACGAGGGGCTTATCCGGCACAGTGCGTGCCATGCCATCCGGCACAGTGCGTGTGTGCCGTGTGAGCAGAGATGGAGGAGCGGTGGGGGAGTGTACCGCAGAAGGTGGGCCGTGAGGGTGTGGGTTATCCGGCACATGGGTGTGCCGTGGAGTGGGAGTGGTCGTCCGGACGGGAGAAGTTGGTGTGAGAGCGGGGAGTGTGCCGTGTGGCCATCCGAGTGAGGGAGAAAATGAGAGAGAGGAAGAATGAGAGAGAGAGAAAGAGGGCCACCTGTTTTATTTTATTATTATTTATTATTTATATATTATTATTATTATTATTTCTTTTCTTTTCTTTTCTATTTATTCTCTTTTCCTTTTCTTCTTCTTTTTCTTTATTTTCTTTATTATTATTTTTTCTCTTCTTTTATTTTATTATTTTTTCTTTTTTTTCTCCCTTTTTTAATTCTTATTTTTCTTCTTTCTTTTTTTTTGATGTCCACAAATGCCCCCCACCCGCGGGTGACGCGAGCGAAGGATGAGCAGAGCGGGGCACGCGGGTGCAACCCGTTTGAGAAATTCATTATCGTGATTAGGAGAGCGGGTCCACCGACCGAGGTTGAGGTCGAGAAACTAGGCGACGTGGGCCAGAATCGGGCAGCAGGCTATGAGAGCCGAAGTGGAGATCGGGTTATTAGAGCCGGGAGGTATCAGAAGCGCGGTGGGATGGGGTGTCGGGAGCTGACACGGTTTGTTGATATCTTGGTCTCTTCGCCAGTGCCGATAGGGCGCCGGGGGCTGACATGGCTTGTTGGTTTCTTTGTCTCTTTTCTTTCTTTTCTTCTCTATTTTCTCTTCTTCTATATTCCCCTGCACGTAAACATGAGGTGAGGATTTGTTTAGTGTCCACAAATCAGGAAAGCGGGCTGTGAAAGTCGGAATTTGGGGGGTAGGCTGCTAGAGCCGAAATTGGGAAAGCGGGCCATGGGGGCCGAGGTAAGCAGGCTACAAGAGCCAAAGTTGGGAAGCAGGCTATGGAAGCCGAATTGGGGAGGCAGGCCTTAAAAGCCAAGGGTATTGGGGAGGCAGGCCTTAAAAGCCAAGGGTATTGGGAAGCGGGCTGCAAGAGCCGAAATTATGGGAAGCGGGCCGTGAAGGCCGAATTCTGGGGAGCAGGCTACGAGAGCCGGGTTCCGGGAAGCAAGCTGCAAGGGCCAAGGATATCGGGAGACGGGCTGCGAGAGCCGAAATTATGGGAAGCAGGCTGCAGGAGCCAAATCGGGGAGCAGGCCACGAGAGCCGAAATTGGGAAGCAGACCGCGAAGGCCAAAGGTAAGCAGGCTGCAAGAGCGAAAGATATTGGGAGGCAGGCCATAAAAACCAAAGGGAAACAGGCTGCAGGAGCCAAAATTATGGGAAGCGGGCCGTGAAGGCCGAATTCTGGGAAGCAGGCTACGAGAGCCAGAATTGGTAAAGCGGACCATGGGGGCCGAGGTAAGCAGGCTACAAGAGCCAAAGTTGGGAAGCGGGCCGTGAAAGCCGAAATTATGGGCAGCGGGCCATGAAGGCTGAATTCTGGGAAGCAGGCCGTGCATGCCAGAATTGGGAAGGCGGGCCATGGGGGCCGAGATAAGCAGGCTACAAGAGCCAAAGTTATTGGGAAGCGGGCTACAAGAGCCGAAATTAAGGCTTAAGATGTGAAAGCCCAAATCGGGGAAGCGGATTACAGAAGCCGGAGTTGGGAGATTAACGAACCGCGAGGGCAAGAGGTAGGCCAAGGGGGGCCAAGATTGGGCTCTACGAGCCAAAGCTGGGAAAGTAGGCTCTGATAGCTGAAATTGATTTTATTGTATACACGCATTATTTTTTTTTATTTGTTTTTATTTTTTATTCAAGCACGCAGGCATTCATTAGCAGGCATAACATAAATATACGTATGTGATAGCTCCCTTCATAGGGGATGGGATAGGGACATCGCCCATAATTCGCAGACACGGTGCGGGTCAGGAGGCACAATTGAGGGGTGGTGCACCCGTCCAGAGGATATCGCATATCTTGTATGCATAGCCTAAATTCACGCATTTCACCCGAGGCAATTCTCTGTGGCGTGGCAGTGCAAATGTGTGAACAAAGAACCCTAACTATAGGGATATGCAGGTTTTCCTGATGACACTCGAGGATCACTCTAGCGCCTACACATTAGTTCCAGGCTTTCGACTTTCGGTAGCTTCACACAGCCCCCACTTGTTTATTTTGGTAGCAGATTTCACCGTTCGGCGCGAGTCTCCTCATGTGTCTCAATGGGGATTCCCGGCTACTAGGATTCATCCTTATTGTAATCCTATTGCGGATTCCACCGTTCGACGCGAGTTTCCTCATATGTCTCAATGGGGATTCCCGGCTAATAGGTTTCATCCTTATTATAATTCGCTTCACCATTTCGCGCGAGTCTCCTCATGTGTCTCAATGGGGATTCCCGGCTACTCGGATCCACGTGTCTCTCTCTCTTTTTTTTTTCTCTTTTTTCTTTTCTTTTTTTTTGCAGTGGGGGTAGGCAGCTTTTTCCTCATGATCACCTTTCACACGAGTGCAGGAATTCAAGCATCCGTAGAGTGCTAAGAAGGAATTCGGGCAATCCCTATGGTTAAAAGCTATTGGACACATTAAGTGCTAAGTGTGGGAGCGTTACCTCAGGTTTATTTTGTGAGTTGGGCTTAGCGATTCAGCCATGACTCTTCCCCTTGAAGTGTACACCCGCCATAATTGGGTTCCCTTCGAGCATGTGCAGTGACGCCCGTGCATCAGGAATCAGGGCAGCATTATTATTTAGCAAGGAAACGCGGTCCTAGAAAATTCCAAGGAGGTGTATTATTCTACATTAAGCAAACATGCAAATAGGGCAATCATGCATTCTCTTCTTTCTTCTCTTTTCTTTTTTTTGTGTTGTTGTTTTTGTTATTGTTGTGTTTTTTTTTGTTGTTTTTTTTCTTTTATTTTTTTTTGATGTTTTTTTTTTGCATAAGAAAATATTGTTATTACGTATAAGTGTAGTGGTAGTAAAGGTATTAGAGAAGCAGACCACGAAGGGTCGAAAGGAAATTAGGGAAGCGGCTGCAAGAGTCGAAGCTGGGCAGCAGACTACATGAGCCAGAATTACAGGAAACAGGCTACAAGAGCCAAGATTTGGAAAGCAGGTCGTGAAAGCCCAAGTTGGGAAGCAGGCGACAGAGGCCAAGTTGGGAAGCAGGCACCAAAGGCCAAAGTTGGGAGCAGGCTATGGGGCCGAAGTTGGGGAAAGCAGGCTACAGAGGCCATAGTCTGAGAAGCAGGCTACAAAGAGTCGAAGTTGGGGAGCAGGCTACAAGACCTAAAATTGGGAAGCAGGCTACAAGGAGCCAAAGTTGGGGAAAGCAGGCTACAAAGACCACAGTATGGGAAGCAGGCTACAAAGAGCCGAAGTTGGGAAAGCGGGCCATGAAGACCGAAATCAGGAAAGCGAGCTGCGAAAGCCAAAGTTGGGAAGCAGGCGACAAAGGCCAAAGTTCGAGAAGCGGGCTATAAGAGCCAAAGATAGGGAAGCGGGTCATGAAGACCAAAATCAGGGAAGCGGGCTGCGAAAGTCGAAATTTGGGAAGCAGACTACCAGAGCCGAAGTTAAGAAGCGGGCTGCAAAGAGCCAAAAATAAGGAAAGTGGGCTATCGAAGCCAATAGACATCAAGAGAGCAAGCCGCGTATGCCAACGGGCCTTGAGAGTAGGCTGTAAAGCGGAAGGATCGTTGAGAGGGGGGGTTGATGAACACCGATGACACCTCCCTTCTTTGTACTTCTGTTCATCTTTTCTCTCTTCTTCTGTGCTCTTTTATTCTCTTCTTCTTGTTCTTCTCTTACTCTTCCTTTCTCTTTTTTTTTGCTCTTTTTTTTTCTCTCTTCATTTTCTTTTTTTTTTTGGCATAAAGCATGGCGAATGATTCTTGCGAATGAGGGATTCAAGTTGGCTATCAGACGTACAACACTCGCAGCGGGTTGCCACCCCACACATGTATAGACCCGGCGGGCCTTAAGCAACTCATGGTATTTCCATTTCTTCAGCGGGCTGTTAAGTTGCCCAAGTGCCCTTACAGGTTCAGCGGGGCTTGTAAATGCCCAAATGACATTACAGTTCAAGGTGCCCCCAGGACGGGGGTGAATAACTGAAGAAGTTGCTCGAAGCAAATCCCTGCAGAGGGTGGCTTGTTATCTTCATGAAACGTCATGTGCACAGATGGTAGCGGGGGCGCATGGGGCCCGAGGCACCGTTTAGTGCTTGTGCTGCTCCGACCGACGCAGAGGGGCCTTGTTAGCCACCGCCTTAAAGACAGGCATCTGGTGAGGGCACGGTGGTTCCACCTTATACTTGCCCATTTGCAATTCACCTGAGTTAATCAGGCCTTCTATGATGTCTTTGAATATGTAACAGTCCTCAATAGAATGCCCCAGCCCTCGATGGTATAGGCAAAACTGAGGGTCATCTCTTCTTTCTGCCTCATTCGGTCTCTTGGGCTCTGGGAGCATTACTTTGCCATATTCTTGGGCCCACTCAAAGAGAGCCCGAGTCTTGTCCTTTGGAAAGGAATAGGGTTTCATCATTTTGCCCCTCAGTGAAAAGTGCCGCTCAAAGGGCTTAGGGGAGGGAGGGCCAGCCGCCTCTTTCAATTTCTTCTGTCGTTGCCCAAAGGCCTCAAGGTCAGCAGGATTTGTCTCCATTTGTGCCGGTGACTCATCAGTCGGCCTATGTTCACAATTCTGGACAATAGTAGATGGGCAATGTTTTGCCAATAGGTCTTCAACATCCGTCGCAAGATCATCCAGTTGTTCGAAGGATTTAATTTCGACGCCAATTGCCCTCAGCAGGCGGTGCGTCTTCATGTTGTGCTGGCATATTTGGAGAGCATCCTGGTAATTGGGCGAATGTTTGCACCTCGCATTGAGGTCCCTCCACCGTCGAATGTAATCCGAGGCATATTCATCATTCCTCTGCTTGGTCGTATGCAGCGTTACTTGGGTGATCTCTTCTTCGGCTAGCTTTAGTTTAGCAGCACGCTCCATTCTCGGCTTACTCATTATTGGCGGAGTCGAAAAGCCATGGCTCGAGCCAGTAGGTTGTGGAAGCGGGGCCATGGATGACATGCCGCGAGATGTGCTAGCTGCCCCCTGACATGTTCGGGGAGCCGGGAGATGCGCGGGAGGCGCGTGATGAAGATGCTGCGAGGGGGTGCCCCCAGTATAATCACGTGTCATTCGGGGCTTAGCGCCTCTTTGTGAAACTTCGGGAGGTGACCCGGCCTGTCCGGGTATAGCTAGGTATAGACCCATTTCACTTAATCTTCTTCTTAGCACTTCAGTCTCCTGAAGCTTTTGATATAGTTCTGCTACCATGGCAGGGTCAGGTTGAGGGGAGCTGGAAGTGCTGCCTTCCGTCTGGACTCTGGGCGGGGCCAGCAGCGTCTCGTCATCATTGCCGGGGGAATCCCATGCTTCAAAAGTTGACATTCTTGCCTCCATGTTCTCACGTGGAGAGGGAGTATGGTGGCGCGCCTCTCTAACGGGCGGTGGACAACATGGTTCTTCATTTCTTTCCTTAGCGGCTTGGCTCGTGCCGGGAAGGCTAGATAATGTATCGCAAGAGAGGGTAACCCCCTTCCCTTTGACCTTCAGCTTCCTCCTTTCATTCTTCTTTGCGGAAGGCCTTGGCCCTTCTGGTGGTAGCGGGTGCAAAGACACCATATTGACCACCCTTTTAAGATCGGGCAACTCATGAGGAAGTGGAGGGTCAACCTTGTGGTCCCCCATCTGGAGCTCTCCCCTTCGGATCAGCCGTTCAATAGCATCTTTGAATGGATAGCAATCTTCAATAGGGTGACCGATCATCTGATGATACGGGCAAAAGCGGGGATCATCTCTTCTGTTAGCATCCGTCGGCCTCTTCGGCTCTGGGAGGGTGACTTTGTTGTATTGGGTGGCCCATTCAAACAAGGCCCGGGTCCTCTCCTTAGGAAAGGAATATAGCTTCTTCATTTTAGTCCGCAAGGACGGGCCCTCTTGTGGTTCATTAGGTTCAGCAAGGGAAGGGCAAACAAGCCCCTTGCCTCTGTTCTTCTGGGGTTCAAATTCCTTGAAGTCGACCGTGCAAGTTTCCTTTGGCTCTGGTCGCTTATCGGCAAAGCGGGCCTTCTGGCCTGCAGAAGTGGGAATGTGAGGATAGCTGGAGAAGAAGGCTTCGATCTCGGCCACCACGTTGTTTAGCCGGTCGAAAGTCTTAATATCACTCCCGATCATCCTCTCAAGGATATCCGGCCTTAAGTTCTGTTTGCATATTTGAACTGCATCCTCTTGGTGTAGCGGGCGTTTGCATTTCATGCTAAGATTTCGCCATCTTTTGATGTAGTCCAAGGCGGTCTCATCATGTCTCTGCTTGGAGGTATAGAGCTCAGCCATGGTTGTTTCTCTTTCGGCTATATGGAACCGCTCCCGGAATTGCCGCTGCATGTCCGGCCAATCATTGATTGCTCCAGCTGGCAAGTTGGAATACCACACAAAAGCAAGTCCCATCAATGAGGACCCGAAGAATTTTAATAAGTAGGACTCGTCAATCGCCAGATCGCCCATCACGTTGATGTAATAGGCGATATGCTCCTTTGGCGAGCCTTGTCCGTCGAATTTATCAAATTTCGGCGGCTTAGTGACGCCGGGAGGCAACTTTTTAGCAGCATGGTGGACCGGGTACGGCACCTTGTATGCATCGAACGAGACATAATCATCACCACCTCGATCTGCCAGCTTCTTTTCTATCATCCGCTCTATCATTGTTTCATTTGCCCCTGTCAGGTCAGCCGGGCTCGGGCAGCATGGAGCTTGTTGGGTCATTGGTGGCATCGGCACCGTTGGTTGAAGTGTAGTAGCTGTCCCCTGCAATGGGAGAGTAGGCTGTAGAGTCGGGGCCGTGCCCCCAGCATGATCGAGTGACGGCTGAGAAGCCATAGTTGGAAGGGCAGCTGCATGTTCATTAGCACCTCTCTGTGAGGCTTCAAGAGGGAGCTCGACCTGCCTTGAAGCCAGAGCGTGTACATTCATGCCGCTGAGTTGTTTCCTCAGCATTTCAATTTCTTGCTGGTATCTTTGCATCATGAGCATCATGGTGGCCTGATCAGGCATGGAGGAGCTGGAGCATGACCTTGCTCTCCCGCCGGAGCATTTGAAGCAGGCGCTGGTTCCTTGCCATCATTTCCAGTGGTGACCACATTCACAGTCACTGTGATCAGATCCGCATCGGGTGTTTCAGTATGGGCTTGTGCTGTAATCACAGCCCCTTGTCTTGCGATAGCGGGTTCTAGCCCTTTAGCGAGCCTAGCGGCTTCATCATAATCCGGGGGCGGAGCCCCATAGTGGCCGACCGTTCCGGCTATGTTACAGGAGCAAGCCTGGAGACTTCCATTCTTCTTTGCTTTTCTAGTGGATGGTCTTTGGAAAGTAGCTGGTTTCTCAAAGACAGGAATCCTTGCCCCCAGCTTGGTGTGGTGGGACACCTTCCCCGGATGGGCCTGGGTAGCCAATGCTGGCGAGGGATGAGTTGGGGCTATCACCTCAGCCTGTGCATCTTCCTTTGGTCCTGCTTGGCTGACCCTCAGAAGTTCTCCACGGATGGCGGGGACAGCATGGGCTCTCTTGGGCACCCAGATCTGCTTGAGCTTGGTTGGCTTTGGGAGCAACCGACCCCTTGTCTTGGACTCGGCACGGTCCGTCTTGATGTGGGCCAATGCTTCAAAAGAGTTGCGCACTGGCACTGCGGCGATCACCCTCTCAGGTGTAATCCTGGCCTGGCGGCCATTCAAGAACAGTTGGACTCCTCCGATAAGAACGGACTTGCCCGAAGTAGATGGCCGGCCTTGCAGCATGCCAGTGTTCTTCTTGGCTGCCCGCCCGGCAACCGGTGTGAGCTTCCGAGAGGCGGAGGCGTGAGGAGCAGCTTGGTGGGCGTAGTGGCCCACCATCTTGGTCTTGTCGGATGTCACCGTTGCAGTGGCGACGCAGTCCACCTCCTGGGTCTCCAGGAGTTCCACGAACGCGACCCCCAAGAAGTTGGGGAAGCCGACGACGGGCGGAAAGCTTCCGAACTGCATCGGCACGGCCAAGTAGCCACGGGTGACATGGTTGACAACAGCAAGCGGTCCGCAAGAGACGACCATCGTGATCTCAGGAATGCAACCCTGCAATTGAAGATCAAATAATTAGTATTTTAAGAAGGGGCCATAAGGCCCTTAATCCCGGCGAAGAGATGAAGGGTGGTTTTGGTCCCACCGGGCGTGCCAGACTTGTGGACGCACTTTTCGTTTGACAATTATTTTTTTCTTCGTTTGTTGGTTTATTAAGTGCGTGGGCGTGCCAGTCACAGAGTGACAATTTATTCGGGCTCGAAGAGCCCATGGTGCGCTCGATCTGACTCAGTCAGACGATTGTGTGGTTCGTGTCGGGACCAAAACCCGCCGCGCCATAAAGGTCACGACGTTATTTACATCCCCTCAGAGAGGGGATCACCCTTGATCAATCGCCGAGAAAAAGGGCCTCATGGCCAGAAAATTAATTACATAAAAATATATTAAGAAACACTGACGTCCTCACACGAGGGCATGAAGAGAGTATTTGAGCTCATGTCGGTCATGTGTTTGACCATTTAATGTTCGGACGAATGTCCGGCTCGAGAAAAGTGCAATCGTCACGGGAAAACCGAAACATATGTATGCCGGGGTTCGGCAAATTTATTGTTCAGAGGAACGAGAAATATTCAATTAAATCCCAGTTAAAGCGGTCAGAAACCCACAAGTTTATCGGCTCGGTGCAAGATCAAGCCGTGACCATACTGCGGTGGGCCCCCCGCGGTCGAAACAAGACTTGCGTGAGCGTCATTAATCTTTTCGGTGCCAAGAGGCAACGGGGGAGTGTCCCGGGATCAGATCCCAGAACCAAAGACGTGTTCGAAGGGAGCGGGCTATAGGCCGATGATATGGGTCAGACAATGACCATAATCGGGACGGACCCGAGGTCTAAGCGTGACCCATGAAGGCCTTATTGATATTCCTATGCGTAGGGTCCGGGGAGGTGAGATTCTCCGAATTGCACATCGACGTATATTTCCTACATCTTTTTACCTTATTGCTTATGGTTCTGTTTGAATGTAGATTTTATTCCATTCACGTGTGTTGTCTCCCTTTTTTTTTAATCTTATTTTGATTGTATTATTATGACTTCCCTCTTTTATTATTACTTATTTCTATTATTTGTTTGATGTTTTGTTTCCCCTTCTTATTTTATTCTCATTTTGATTTTTCAGAGCTTTACTTCGATTCTTTTTTAATTATGTTATCCCTTTTTTTACTATGTTGATTTTCTTAAATTCACTTATTTATATTTATTGTGTTGGCTTTCTTAAATTTATTTATATATCCATATTAACCCATGTCACCACGTATTGAATGGGTTGTACATCAAACATGTGTTTAGTGGATTTGGGGTGTTAATTACGTTAGTGGAGTATTAATGGGTTTATAACTGGGTGTTGATGTTATTAAATGAATGCATGCGTTAGATGAATGCATACGAGGGTGTCTGTGAGTGTAGCGTACGTGCGTGTTATATATATATATATATAGATATGGATGTCATCATGTTGCATGTGTATAGGAGAAATGAGGAGGGGGCACATGTGTGCCGGGTAAAGGATCAAAACGTGTGCCGGGTAAGGGTTGAAAGAGTGTGCCGGGGAAGGGATGAAAGGGTGTGCCGGGCAAAGGATTGAAAGAGTGTGCCGGGGAAGGGGTAAAAGGGTGTGCCGGGCAAAGGGTTGAAAGAGTGTGCCGGGGAAGGGCTAAAAGGGTGTGTGGGCAAAGGGTTGAAAGAGTGTGCCGGGGAAGGGGTTGAAAGAGTGTGCCGGGGAAGGGATGAAAGGGTGTGCCGGGCAAAGGATTGAAAGAGTGTGCCGGGGAAGGGCTAAAAGGGTGTGCCGGGCAAAGGGTTGAAAGAGTGTGCCGGGGAAGGGCTAAAAGGGTGTGTGGGCAAAGGGTTGAAAGAGTGTGCCGTGGAAGGGCTAAAAGGGTGTGCCGGGGAAGGTTTGAAAGAGTGTACCGGGTAAAAGGAAAAAAAGGTGTGCCGGGTAAGGGGTCAAAAGGTGTGCCGGCTAAGGGTCGATTGAGTGCGCCGGGTAAAGACTGAAAGAGCGTGCCGGGTAAAGACTGAAAGAGCGTGCCGGGTTTCCAGTCGTTTATGCAAGGCATTTCTTATTTACCATTGTTTTAGATGTTAACATTATGTTGCGTTTTTATTTCTTTTATTAGTTTTAATCATGACGAAATTTTGGCAGCATCTCCCCCGGACCCGGGATGGAAGGAGAATAAAGGGAACGCGCCCACATGGAGTGGCGGAACCCGACAGCCGGAGGTGGGCGCCCGAGAGCGGCAACACCTTTGATAACACTTCGGAAAGCCCGGAAGAACCAACGAATAGAAGATGTCTCCAAGACAGGCAAAGGAGGATTTATCTGCCAAGGGAGGAGGGCGACAAAGGGATCAGAGGAAAGATGTTAGGCTCGTAGGGCTCAAGGAGAGGAAGGAACAAGCTTCCCATTTGGGCGGAAGACTAGATCTGGAATCCGGGCCCTCAGAGGGGAAGAACATCGGCGCATAGCATCCAAGAACACCGAGAAAACAACAGAGGAAATGCACAACACACCACCCGAAGTGGGGTAGATCGAGGGAGGCCAGAAGAGACCCAAAAGTAGTGGTGGAGACTTTCATTCATAAAGAAAAATGACCGTGACCGGCCATACACATTGCGGTATACATCAAGGCCGAAGCCACAGAAGAGGGGAGAAGAAGAAAAGGAAGAATATGGGGAGGAAATAGGAGGGGAGCTGGGGTCAAGCAGAGGCGACGGCTCCCTGCTCTTCCCCACTCCCCCTGCTACATCGACCCTTCCTCTCTCTCTCTTTCTCTTACTCTCTCTCTTTTCTCTGGCCTCCGGGAAGCCTCCAACGCCGGAGCAGCTTCTTCTTCCTCTTCTCTCTTCTCTCCGTGGCAGGCTCTGGTCGTCTCCGTGGGTGTGTCTTCCGTCTCTCCTCTGGTCGCTGGAGAAGAGGGGGTTTTTATACTCCCAGTGGCGGGAGCCTTCGAACACGAACGGCAGAGGCAGAAAGTGACGGGCATTGAATGGGGATTTGACTTTCTCCGTCCTCGGTGGCAGGAGGTAGCCTGCGTGCCTTCATCTCCGGTTGACACGTCAGACACCCACTGCGCGCCAAGGATCTCTAGGGCATGGGCGTTAGATTTCTTCTGCCGGACCGGGTGGCAAGGCGTGCCGCTGAGAAGCCAGAAGGCTGTGCCGTTGGAAGACCCAAGAAGTGTGCCGTTGGAAGGCTGAAAAAGTGTGCCGTTGAAGGGCACAAGCTAGTGTGACATGGAAGGCTGAAAAAGTGTGCCGTTTGAAGGCTGAAAAAGTGTGCCGTTGAAGGGCACAAGAGGGTGTTGTGCCGTTGAGGGCTGGCAGGGCACAAGTGTGCCGGGGAATCTAGGTGGCACGAGCGTGCCGTTGAAGGGGGGCACGGGTGCCTAGGATGGGGCTGCTGGAGGCGCACCGGATCACTTGAAGGTCAGCTACCGTACCCCTCACCGGGTGGTACAGTGCCTTCACCGTTGAATGTGTCTTTACCGGATAGGAGAATGCCACTGTTGGACAACCCTCCCCACCAGTTAGATATTCGTCACCGCGTGCTCGCATTGGTGTCCATGGAGGCCTGGGTTAAGTTTGGCAAATATCCTCCGAGTAAAGTGGTTCAATGCTCGTAATGCTTGGTAACAGCTGCCAACCGCTAGGAACCGGCAACATGGGGACCAAGCATCAGTTTTTTTTTTTTACACCTAATCCACCCTCGTACGCAGTGTATTTAATGAGGCACCTTCCATGAATGAGCACCCTACACTCCAAAGGTGGAACCCAAATCACCACGGCGCTATCAGCAGGGGACCATTCAATACCTGCCAAATCCATTACGTCAACGGCAAAAGAGCCCATGATCTCCCATGTTTGACAAGATAGCAGATTTGTGTAGCCCTTGCATTCACATTTTGTGCAAACAGCAACAAATTACCATACGTGAACCCTGAACACAATCCATGAAGGGGAGGCATCGACTCAACTTCAGAGCTTCCACTAACTTTGAGCACGTCATTCCGCCGACCTCATCATGCATCGAAATTGTCATATCTTTTGCCCCATATGCAGCGTCCTTGATGCCTTGCCATCCAGGGCTATAAATGAGGATCACTCTCACTGTGGCATTCAAACTCCAAGCCACCTGGCCAATTTATAGCCTGGCCGTTCTAACTGTGTAGCCATCCTAGAAGAAGTAATCTTTGGAACTGCAGCTGCTTCTTTTGATGACATAGAATTATTATCCGGAGACTTGAACAGAGCAAGGAACGCCACTCCACCAGAGCTTACGGTAACCTCAAGAGCTCTGTTTGTTTCATCGCTAGACTGCTCCGTGTTACTCGTATGTTCCGCATGCTGTAGCGATGAAAGTGTACCCCAAGAGAAGTCGCTTGGATCAATATTCCCTTGTGCGGTCTGTGCAGGTCGTTCCCACGAGCCAATTTCAGGGACTCACTCCGATTGTAGTAAATTCACTGAGTTGCTGCTCAGGAGACGATGGAAGCGGCCAGCGTTCTTTCCTCGTGGCTCTTCCTCTGTGGAGTGGGCATCCGGTGCGATTTTTGGGTGTTACCCGGCACAGTGGGTGTGTGCCGTGGAGTCGGCACGGTGGCGTGCCGGTGAGGTGGTTGGAGGTGTGTCGGTGAAGGCGCTCGCGGGTGTGTCGCTGGAGGGAGCGTGCCACTGTGTGCCGCGGAGGGGGCTTGGCCATCTGGCACGGTGGGTGTGCCGCTGGAGGGAGCGCGCCACGGTGTGCCGCGGAGGAGGGGCTTGGTCGCGGCGCGGGCGTGCCGCGGAGGGGCTACCCGCGGTGTGCCGGTGGAGCCGCCCACGGGCGTGCCGTGGGAGGTGGTTGGCGGGTGGAGAGGTGGCAACAGAGTACCGGTTGAGGTGGGAGTCTGATGGGTGAGCGCTCCTGTCGAACCACCTTTGTCTTCTACGTCGCCCACGGGCTGCTCTTCGCTGGTCTTGTGTGTGGCTGTCGCCTGGAGAAACCCCGCGCTCAGGAGAAAACGGGACCGCTGCCAGGATCTCCTGGGTCAACTTGTCCGTTCGTGCTGATCTTGTAGTTTGCCAACACCTCGTAGTCCCTCTTGAGTAGGCCAGCCATCTTCAGCAAAGTCTCCTTATACGCGTCCTTGTCTGCCCAAGTGTTCATAGGGTTCATGATCTCCCGCGGAAATTGACATAGGATGCTCGTCATCAACTGTACTTTCACTATCAAGGAAAAAAAACAATTCAGCAGAATTGTTCGCCGAAAATAATGGCTCATCTCCACATCCATTAAAAGAAGTCCTGAGAGGGTCCTCTGACACCAGTACAAGCTGCACAGCAGGCTGCATGGACACCATATTCTCTTCAAGAGATGATTCAAAAATATCCTGAGAAGTCTTTCCAAGTGTTGAAGGAACGTCTAATCCAAATAGGCCCTGGGTATGAACCAGAGGAGGGCTGCTCCGTTCCACAATGACTCACATTGGATCAAGCTTGAAACAAAGGATGAAGCTGCACTTGGTTTATGGTGATTCTTATCCAGTTGGACGGGCTCCACCATTTCATGGCTCCATAATTGGTCACCACTACTGGAGCCATCTTGAATAACTGAGGAATGTTGAGTAGCAACTGATTCATTTGTAGCATCATTGACAAAAATATCCTCACATGTTGGAGACGTTTTGGAGGGCTTGCCTCTAGTAACCTCGTCAAGGATTCCTTCATGCTCAAGGGACTGGTTGTCTGATTTGATTCAACAACAAAAGCAACTGATGAACCATCACATATTACTTTCTCCTGTCTCAATAAGTTGTCATGCAAAACAACAGTGGTATAATCAATTCCATCACAATTTTATGCCGCTTGAGATTCATACGAATGCAGAAAAGAATTTGCTTCCTCATTGCTAGGTGAGGATGAAAAGCCCAGGTAGCTTCGCTTTACTTCAGGTGATTCTTTTTTGAATGTTGGAATGAGTGTGAGATTCCTCTTGTGGAGCACTTAAAGAAGATAAAACTTCTAAAATAATAAACTCAACAGCTACATCAACATCCATGGAATGTTCAATAGCAACAGCCTTCGGTATACGAAGATCAACCTGTGGGAAGACCTCCTCTCACCTCCTCTTCAGCTCTTCTCTTCCCTCCCCTCCCGGAGTATGGGTACGGGTGAAAGTGGAAAGGGAACGCAGCAGTCATCCGGTGCAGTTTATGTCATCCGGCACAGTGGTGTGCCGGGTGTAGTGGGAGTGTGAGGGAGGTGGTTAGTCCGGCACAGTGGCTGATCATCCGGCACGAGGGGCTTATCCGGCACAGTGCGTGCCATGCCATCCGGCACAGTGCGTGTGTGCCGTGTGAGCAGAGATGGAGGAGCGGTGGGGGAGTGTACCGCAGAAGGTGGGCCGTGAGGGTGTGGGTTATCCGGCACATGGGTGTGCCGTGGAGTGGGAGTGGTCGTCCGGACGGGAGAAGTTGGTGTGAGAGCGGGGAGTGTGCCGTGTGGCCATCCGAGTGAGGGAGAAAATGAGAGAGAGGAAGAATGAGAGAGAGAGAAAGAGGGCCACCTATTTTATTTTATTATTATTTATTATTTATATATTATTATTATTATTATTTCTTTTCTTTTCTTTTCTATTTATTCTCTTTTCCTTTTCTTCTTCTTTTTCTTTATTTTCTTTATTATTATTTTTTCTCTTCTTTTATTTTATTTTATTTTCTTTTTTTTTCTCCCTTTTTTAATTCTTATTTTTCTTCTTTCTTTTTTTTTTTTGATGTCCACAGACGGGCTTGGCTAGAAAAGCCTCTACCTCAGCCACCACATTATTCAGCCGGTCGAACGATCGTATTTCCATCCCGATCATTTTTTCCAAGACCTCCCTCCTGAGATTCTGCTTACATATTTGCACAGCGTCCTCCTGATGCGGGGGCTGCTTACATCTCATTCCGAGGTTCCTCCACCTCTTGATGTAGTCAAGGGCGGTCTCATCTGCCCTTTGTTTTGTCGAATAGAGTTCGGCCACTGTGACCTCCCTCTCTGTGACATGGAATCTTTCCCTGAATTTCCTCTGCATATCTGACCAGTCATTGATTGACCCGGTCGAGAGGCTGGAGTACCATTCAAATGCGAGCCCCGTCAGCGAGGACCCGAAGAATTTCAGCAGATATGACTCGTCGGTGGACAGATCACCCATAACGGTCATATAATATGCAATATGTTCTTTTGGGGAACCTTTCCCGTTAAATTTGTCAAATTTGGGCGGCTTGTTGACTCCCGGGGGAAGTCGCTTAGCCGCATGGTGTTACGGGTAGGGCACCCGGTAGGCATCGAATGCGACGTAGTCGCCTTCGCTCTTCTCTGCGAGCTTCAGCTCGATCATCCTCTCCACCATCATCCGGTTCACGACCGTGGGGTCGACTGGCTCCGGATAGAAGTGTGCTGGCTGCAGGTACGGGGTGACCAGGGTGGTCGCCTGTGGAGGATGCAGCAACGGGGGTGTTGGGTGCACCTGAGGAAGCACCGGAGGTAGCAGCGACTGAGACTGTGGTGGCCGCTGTTGTGTTGTCGTCACAGTTGGCTCTGAGGGCTGGGGTAGTGTGTAAAGTGGTGGAGGGTCGTCTCGACGAGCCGCTCCCCGGGATGATTCACCTTGGACTTCGGGTGGTTTGGAGGTTGATGAGTGTTCAGTTTTCTCCATCAGCTGTTTCTTCAGGGAATCTATTTCCCGTTGATATCTCTGCAGCAGCATCAAGACTGATGGGTCTATAGTGGTGGGGACACCTTCTGTTGTTTCCCCGGACGTACCCTCGGGCAGGATGTCGAGGAGTACGTCGTCTTCTTCTTTCGTCGTTACCACATTAGCGGTCAAGACGGGGGCTTTGTCATCCCAGTGAAGGTATAACTGGGGCTGTTTCTCATTCATCCATTGTCAGAAGCCCTCTTGCTGCTTCTGTCCTGCGGGTAGCTGGTCCCGGCCGTTCGGCCAACTGAGCCAGTTCTTGGGGGTCTTCAGGAAGCTCCCCATATCGGCTGGATACACCAGCCATGTTGCAAGTGAAAACCTGCATCCTCCTTCTTTGTCGATGGACCCTCCGCCTTGCTTGTTGCGGGAAGGTCAGCCTCTCGAACACAAAAATTCTTCTTCTTTCTTCCCGCTCGGGAAAGGCTTCATCGGCTTTGATCTCAGAGCCGTCATTGTGTCCGTTGTCATCGACCGACGACATCCTCATTATATCCTCCATTTCTTGTTCATCTGCCGTTGATGGGCAGTAATTTTCTTCAGTGGCGACTGTCTGCATCAGCCGCTGCTGTCCGAGTGAGGTGTTACCCAATCCTCGAAAATAGCTTCTGACCCGGCAGGCCATTTCTTCTTGACCCCGTTCTTGATGTAGCACGGGGGAGAGTGGTCGACCTCCAGCAGGAGGAATGTAGGCCAGTCGAGCTCTGTCAGCTGGCTGTTGGAACCTTCGCCCCGTGGCAGGGACGTTGGCTTGACGGGCCACAGCCCGGAAACTTCTGTGACGCGGAGGATCCGCAACCACCTCTTCTTCATTCATCAGGGACAAGCCCCTTTCTCTTCTCGCTCTCGCCTCGTCGTTCATAGGACGATGGCGGGTGGGCGTTGGATGGTAGGCAGGTTGGGTCCGCTTGGGAACCCACACCTGTTTGAATTTCCTCGGCCTGAGCGCCGAGTTTTCTTGGCCATGGTAGCTGGCTTCTTCTCTTTCTGCCCTCCTTCCAGCGAGAGCTTGATAGTTGTTGTAGACAGGGACGTTTGGGATGACGCGATCTGGGGTCACCCGTGCTGTGTGCCCGTTGAGGAAGACACGCATGCCTCCCACGAGCATTGATTTTCCGGACTGAGAGACAGTTCCGGTGATCACGGCAGTGTTCTTGCGAGCCTGGCGACGCTGACGTCCTCCAGGGGGCTTGTTGATATCAGTGGGATGCATCACCCGTACCAGGTGGTGCACCAGGCAGATAGCGGCCGGAACCGGGTTCTTGAGCGAATCACCGCGGCAGACCGCCTTCAGAGGCTCCATTTCCTTCACAGCTTCCTTGACGGGTTCCGTGGCTTCGACTTCCAGCATGTCGACAAAGGCCAACCCCAAGAAGTTGGGGAAGCCCACGGCAGGAGGAAAGCTACCAAACTCCATGGGCACCGCCAGGTAGCCTTGTGCGTGTCCGGCGACGATCGCAGGACTGAAGTTGACGCCGGTTATCCCGTGATTCGTCATTTTTTGCACTGAAAAGACAGACAGGAAAACAATCAGTAGTCTTTGAAAGGGCTTCGAAGCCCGAATATCTCGGCAAAGAGATGAAAGGTGACACCGGTCCCACCGGGCGTGCCAGACTATGTTTCGCGCATTTTTTCTTTCTCCTTTCGTTTTTGCCTTTTCGTTCGCGTATCGATCAACCAATTAACTAACTTGTAGTCAACTGACTGATTGACGACGCGGGCGTGCCAGTCACATGAGTGACGATTTTTATGATGCGCTCACTCTGACCCATATCAGGCGAATGTGAGGTTCGGTTGGGACCAGCAGTCCGCCATACCATAAAGGCTATGGCGTTAATTACATCCCCCACGAGGAGGGAACACCTTTGATTAATTGCCGAGATAGCGGGTTGTCGAAGCCGGATTAAAAAAGCCACATGATGATTACGACAAAGGCATGTCGGATGCATATGTCTCATGGGATTATGGATCCTCGGTACATGGCGGAGGACGTGGGTCCGAAGACCGTCGTCGCGCATAGCGAAGACTTCCGACCAGACATAATCCGACTTTTCCGTCGACACCATTTGATATACCCAAGGATGTATGCATGGATGCACATACGACTTTCATGATTATATTAAGCATGATAATGGAATTGTGAAAGTAAATGATAGTCGGCCACGTTTATTACTCCTCATCGAGAGGAGGGAAGGCAACATAAGTGCGACAGCGAAAGCAAAGTGCTAACGGGCATGGTAATGAAGATACAATGACAATACAATTTGGGGCTCGCTCGGTCCCTCCCTTGTTCAATTCATTATGCATTATGATTTATCAATGCCAACCCCGAGGGATGAGGTCCACTCGGGGGCAGATAAGCGATTAAAACAACAATAGGTTTCAAAACCGGCGCAACCATGCAATAGGTAGCTTATACGGCGCGATGAAGCGTAGGTATAGCATCTTAACCCGGCGCGGCCATGATGAGAGTTAATACGGCGCGAAGAGACGTAGGTGTAGATGTTAATACGGCGCGGCGATCAGGGTATTTAAACGGCGCGCAAGGACTTTGGGGCGCGCCGGAAAGGCGCAAAGAAAATTTTTTTGAAGATGAGTGTGGGGCTAATCCGGCGCGGGGGGGTACCGCGCCGGTTAAGACCGCGCCGTAATAAACTTGTTTTATTGAGTTTCGAACTCTTTCAAGTTTGCTGGACTTCATAGGATCCTTTCTTGAGTTGTTGGGCCAGATGACTATTCGATTGGAGTCCACAGATCTCTGGAGATAAAGGGGGAGGTCAGTGCGAGGTTCATACTCGAGCACTGAGACGATTGAGTCCAGAACGATCATTTCATTGGAGCTTATTTATTCTTAATCTGTCCAAATTTGGACAGCATCTCCCCTGGACCTGAAGAGTTGCAGGGGAGAAGCGGGGTCATGTTCACTTGTGGAATAAGCCCCTAAACCGCCGGTGTGCACGGAGGCACCCAGCAAACCCCATCGGATAGGATACCCCGAGGACTAGCCTACGAGGGGCACCAAAGCTCCGCAAGGGGAAGAATAGAGAGACGAGGTCATTGATGATGAGAGCATCACCCCGAGGGCTAGCCTGCGAGGGGTGGACATCTCACGGCATATGACTCATCCCATGGAGGGACCGACCACCAAGAGGGTTAAGCTCCGAGGGCTGGCCTACGAGGAGCACACATCTCTTGGCCTAGATTGAGTCTCGGGTTGTCGAGGCGAAGCCTGTTAGGCTAGGACCCTTGTTGCTATCTGCTATGGCCTTGGGGAAGCCTTCACCATGGGGGGGGTAAAGTTCCCGGTCGCTCAGCAGCTATGCGAAGTAGCAGGGGATGTCCCCCTCCCCGGATGACTAAGACGACACCAAAGAGTCTCGGAACGGTTCACATGACTATAATGCGGAAGGGTAATCACTTCACAGATGGGACGAGCCAAACATAGGGGCATATGCTCGAACAGTTACGGTGCAATGTCAAACCGATGCATCTTGCAATCCCGAGTATGATCCTCACCTTACGAGCCACAGGGCAATAGGAAGAGAGGAATCGAGGGGAGCTGACCCTTGACAACACAGTAGAAAGAAGCGTACGCAGAAGCGCAGCTCTGTCCACGGAGGGCATGCAGGGGCCCTTAAATCATACACGAGCATGGTCGCAAAGAAGAGGGGAAAGAACCCCGGGGAGGGGGGTGTTTCTGTAGCCCACAATGCTTTGGGGCATGATCGGGGCTTCGGGGAAAACCGGGACCAGAGAAAACACACGGAGGTAACCATCGCCGTAGATAGGAGAGGAGACAGAAGTTTAGAATCAATCATTCGACCTGTTGGTCCAGATATTCAAATATGCATTGCCACCCCCAGAAATAGAAATGGGATATTCAATTACACGTTAGGAATCCGGCGCCGGCATCATTGCTCGGTCGCCGTTCATCCTTTTGCAGAGGAAAACGAATGCAGTAAGAAGAAGAGATCGCAGGGGAGGGGAGGGGTCGGCTCGTATCATTGCCATCCCTCCCCCTCTCTGCTTACAGTTGGTGGACGGAGGCTCTGAAAGAGGAAAACAATCCACGAAAAGCAAAGAAGATAAACGCCGGCGCCCACCTGTTCTCAAAACAGAGTATCGGAATTTCTCCTTCTCCGGCTCCGGAGGACCTCAATCAGAACAGAGGAAGACCGCCGTTGAAGGACGCTCGGATGGAGACCTCTCTCCCCAGGAAGCTCTCTCTCCATTTCGAAGGTTTCTATCTGTCTCTCTTTCTCCGCCCCCTCCTTCTTAATCGAACCTCGCCCGTATATATATAACAGGTTGGAGGCTCTTCATCCGGCGTGAGCTTTTGGCGCGCCGAGAGGAGTCTTCGTGAGCTTATCGCGCCGGTTTAAAGCGCCATCAGGTAAGGTAACTTGCGCGCCAGGATGAGGGCAGAAGGCAGGGGGCGCGCCGATTTAAGGGGCATTGAATGAGGGGCGCGCCGGTTTAAGGCGCGCCGGGCTAATGCTTCTCATGCGCCTCGAGCCCATCGATGAGTCCGGGGATGATTCCGGGAATCACCGTGAACATTAATATTGCCGATGCTCCTCGAAACTTCGACGAGGTGTCTTGTAGAAGCTCCCAGGTTGACTTACGGCCTTCCTTGAGACTCCTGATAACTTTGATTTTGACCATGCGGGCTTTCCACTGACACGGCCTTCGGCTCTACGCTCCATGCTGTTGGTCCGGCCTGGCTCGCACTCTGAGCTTTCTAGGAGGTTAGATAGCCGGGAGATAGTTCCGCCTGAGCCGGGCGATCATTCGGCCACTAAGGGGCCCATCTTGACGGGAAGCCGTGCCCATGTCGGGCGATCGGGATCTTCTGCCATCAGAGCTTTCGGCCCTCCCTCTCGGGGAACCAGGGGGAAACTCCTTTATCTTCAGGAGAGCCCTTTCATGTGGTGGGGGACCACCGGATAGACCATTATCCTTGATCGGACAACGGGTGTAGTGGATGCGGCACGACAAAGTCGATGCCGGTTTATTGGGCAGGCTTGGTCGCACTGCCGGTTGGTTGACGAGTTTGTCTCGGCTCCCCTGAGGTAAAGTCCCCGTATCCACACGGAGTGACCCGAGGTTCTGACAGCTTGAGAAATCTTCAATATGTTGATCCGCATCGACTTCCGTGCTCCGGTGTGCCGGGTCATTCGTCTTTATTGGCTTGGTCACTAATGATCATATTTTGAGTGCCAACAGGGATGCAACACAAAATAACACAAGTGGGCTTGGACAAGCCCACACAACACAAACAATATGAAGGATTTCACCCAAGTCAAACAAGTTAATATGGTGGGAAGTATTTTATTGTCAAAGTTTTGGGTGGGCCTTTTAATGATTTGAATTGAGATTAATTCCCTCAAGATAGGTGTCTTATAGGGAATAAGGTCCAAACTTTGGTTTGACTAAGGTTAATTCCTTCACAACGTATGCAAATGTAAGCCTGAGGGGTGGAAAGATACAACCGGCCCGGCGTCCGTGTGGGAATCCACGGCTCGCGGGGACTTACGGAGGTCCCGGATAAGATCACCTAGTCGAGCCCAAGGAATATGGGAGCAAGAGGATCACTTATCGAGGGGGAATGCAACTACAATATGCCAATATGCATGATCCTATGTGCACCGGGGTGCATGCAATTTCTAGCCTAAGTCTAACAAATCAAGACAATCATGAAATCATGCTAACATTACAAAAATGTATGAAAAATGTAAACCAATATGAATAACAATGATGCAAGACCTAAAATAGGGACAACTAGGCACTAAAAGATAAGAAAAATCATCAAAGGAAAATGTACCCTTGTGTTTGCCCAAAATATGCCTAAGACTAGATGCACAAAATACAAAAATAGAGGCAACTTTTAAATATGCAAATGATGTCTAAATGATGCAAACTCTATATTTATGGAAAGATAATACAAAGGACATCACAATGCAACAAAAATCAGCTCAATCCGACATCGGGAGACAAAGTTATGCCCGAATGAACAAGGCCCCTGTGAATCTATCCCAAATCTGCCTAAGACTAGATGCACAAAATGCAAAAAAGGAGGCAACTTTTAAATATGCAAATGATGTCTAAATGATGTAAATGACCTATGGATGGAAAGACAATACAAAGGACAACACAATACAACAAGAATCAGCTCAATCCGACATCGGGAGACAAAGTTATGCTCAAATGAATAAGGCCCCTCCAAACAGAAATCCTGCCCGGCCAGAACCGTTAAAAGGTCCCTGGATGACCGTTTATACCATTTGTGCGGTCTACTAGATGACCGCCCAACTAATGGACGGTCCAGGGAGGACCGTTTATAACCCCAGAGGGTTTGGGCGGTCCTGGAGAGGCCGTTTAACGCGTTAGGCGGCCCTACGATAGACCGTACAACCCTGATAGACCTGAAAATGGACAGAATGATAGAGAAACGTGGAGAAGACTATCCAAACATGCATGAACTCCCACCCAACATGCAAGAGACTAAAAATATAACGTGATGGGCAATAGGTGTCCCACCGTGATCGCCAAAAACTGTAGATATAAATGTTTCAATCTATCCCGCCCCGAGCTAAACAATATAACCATGCATATAAGCGTGAAAGTGCATGAAATGGAAAGGGGCGATAAAGAAGAGGAACCTGACCGTGATCGCCACCAAGGTTCTACGGCATCAAAAGGATGAAGAAAGGATGAATACGGTGCCGTGTACCTTGGAAAATGAAGAAGAAGATGCGGCCTAACGGGAAGCCGCTACAACGTGTGATCGCGCTTGAAATGGGATGCGGGAAGTCGATGTGGGTGCACCTCCTCACCTCCTAGCCGGCTAGAAAGCGAGGGCCTCACGTTATATCAATAGTCTCCTGCAAAATAAAGCCACAAACATAAGAGAAAACCCATTAGAAACATGAAAGTGTAGCACATGTCCGAAATGATGAAGTAGCATGAAAGAAAGGGGGAGAACGCACCGGGGGAGGGTTTTTAACCCCTATGAGTGGGTGCAAAAGTAAGGTGAGAGTGTTGTGCATGCATAGAATTTGAAATCATGGAATTTGATGGAGAAATGGGGGAGAAAAACGTTGTGTAAAACGGAGAAAAATGCATGAACGTGCCGAAACAGCGCAAAAAAACTAAGTGTAAAACTGTGATGATTTGTGAAAAGTGGAGGGAGAGAACTAAGCCTAGGTATGAAGAAAGAGAGCCCGGAGAGATGAAAAATGAAGAAGATACTCCCCTCTTCAAGATGAGACCAATGGAGGACGAAGAGGATGCCGGATGACTCCGCCCCGAGCCGACGAAGGCCGCCCCGTCGCACAGGTTCAAGAACTCGTGATGATTTGTAAAAAGTATGGGCGAAGTTAGGAGGGTAAATGAAGATGAAATCTAACAAATAAGGTACCAAAATGAAGCCTGTACTTCCCTCAATAGCCTGGGGTCGAAGGTTTGAAACGACAATTTGGCATGGCTTCGCCCCAAGTCCAAGAAGAGCCCCCCGTCGCGAGGCGAACTGGGCAGGTTTATATAGAAAAAAAAAGGTGAAAACCCTAACTTTCTGCCACGATTCCAGAAGATAGAGTCAACAAAATCTCGAGATCTATGGATCAATCTCGAGATAATAGATAGGATAAGACATAGGAACAAACGGGACTCTTTTTGGTGGAAGGATCTGGAAGATAGAGTCCAAGGAAGGAGGCCCCGTTGCACAGGTTTCGGCCTTAGAATTCGGCGGCGAAGAAGATGGAGTTCAGGACTTTTTGGACTCTCTGGTAGATGGACGGTCTAACGATAGACCGTTCATTGAGTTGGACGGTCTAGGGGCAGACCGCCCAGACTTGGGGTCGATCGGGCGACTTTTCGCACAAAAAAGAGATAAACGGTCATCCACGGACCGTTTTTCGAGTCAGGCGGTCTTAAGAAGACCGTTTTATGACATTTTAAAAATAATAAAAAAAAATAAAAAATAAAAAAAATTTAAAAAAGTTACTGTTCATGGGCGGTCAACTGTTGACCGTTTTACTGTTGGACGGTCAACTTGTGACCGTTCAACTCAAGGAACGGTCAACTGTTGACCGTTTAGCTGTCAGGCTCGCGCGACTTTAGAAATTGAAGTGTATCTTGAAAACGGTGTAGAATTAGAAAAAGTGGTAAACAAAGAAATTGTAGATAACTTAAAAATGAACAACTTTCATGAAGAAAGTAAGATGAGAAAATGATTAGAAGAGAGAGAAAATGGGGTTAGAACAGAGAGAGAAAATACCGAGACATAGGTGAATAGTGCAGTCTGCCGGAAAAACGTAAATAACTTGAAATAGGTGCAGAACTGGCCAATGACGTAGAAGAAGGAATTGTAGGGATTTGAAAGATGAACAATTTTTGTGAAGGACACATTTTGAAAAGAAAAAAGGAAGGGAGTGAAAAAGGACAATTTTCAAGACTACGCAACGAAAGGGGGCTGAATGCTTGAGGGAAGCCGGCCTAAATGGGCCGTAAGACGACTTTGAAGGCCGGAAGGTGACAAGATAGGCTCCAGGGCTCCATGAAATAATGATCTCCAAGGTTCAAATAGAATGGAATAATGAAATGGACTCGAAATCCATCCAAGGAAGGGTCCAAAATAATGAGTAATTCGGGACATCAAAATGATGAATAAGAGAAATGACTCAACTTGTAAGCTAAAAATGGGTGTCAACACCTTGTAGCAGTTTATTTATATTATTCTGTGCATTTTATTTTAGACTATTGTGCTATCTCTACGGTTGTTTCAGCTTCTCTTGTACTCCCACACCATCCCTTTCTACCCTTCTGAGTCTTCGGGCTCGTGGGTTGATGGACCGAGATTTGAGACGCGCCGGTTCCTTTCCGGTACTCGGATCCCGGGTCGTCACAAACCGCGTCGCTCGCCAAGAGTTTGGCCGACAAGCCCCATAACGGAGGGCCAGTTGGTTAGCCCCTCTAGGAAAAATGACCAACCAGCCCCACTAGTACAATAGACTATTGGCCATGCCCGCAACCATGGACCATTGTGCCACCTTGTCGAGCTCAGAGATGGTCCCCTCGGTCTTGAACAAGACCTTGGACCAAGTTCCTCTCGCTGGTGTTCGGAGAGGTTCCATCCATCTAACGGCTACGCCCATCAACCATGGGCCATTGAACCACCTAGTCGAGTCCGGGAAGGTCCCACCCAGTCCAAGTCGGGACTATGAACCAACGTACCACTCACCAGCATTCAGAGAGGTCTCATCTATTGACCCGCCTGACATTAACAAGGCCCGGCGAGCACCGAGACCTACATAGACTTTCACTCTCTATTCTCTCTTAACCCTTGTAGGGTGGTGCCCTCAGCTCCCTACGGCAGAAGAAAAAAAAAGCATAGAACATGACGACCATAGATGCAAGAAGAAGAGAGAACGAGGAGAACAATTCGTTACTTCTTGGAAGGAAATACAAAGGGCGGTTCTAGTCGTCAAGCTTCAAGTCATACAAGTCATGGGTAATGTTTAGTACCCCACTTCACGTCATACAACCGGTAGACTTTGTACAAGGCCACCTTCCAGTCCACGAAGTAGCCCCTCCGGAATGTGAGGGAGTCCTCAAGCTCTTTTGCGCCCTGTGACGAGCTAGCCTCGGGTAGGGGACCCTCCCTAGGGTGAGGATGCTTGGGTGATTCCTCTTCTGCGCTTGAAGAAGACTCGTGCGCTTGGCTCGCCATACCTCCAGCCAGCAGAAACCTCTCTGAAGAGCTGCCAAGTCATCTGCCGACCCTGGAACCCTTGGAGGACCCCTATTTATAGTAGTGAGGGGTGCCCCATAGGGTCATGAGGAGACCCCCCACTGGCTGGTGCAGGCATGCAGACCTCGAGCCCCACGACAATTCATAAAGTGACCCCGTCCACAATGCCCCTGACACCGATGTGACGGTTCAAGAATCGGAACACTCATTAACTCCTAAGGCAATCCAAAAACCCAATGGACCGTGAGGAGAGATGCAAAGGCAGAGCGGACAAAATGGGGGTTCCATTCCATTCCACTAAGTAAATTTACAGTATTGGGCATGCCCATATGGACGTGCCCGTCAAAAGAAAGAAAAAGAAAGAATAGGGAAAAAGAGAAAAGAAAGGGAGAAGGCGTGACGGTGAGCACACGACATCAGTAGGCAGGCTGCTCCTCAGACGTCGACAGGGGGCTCGGACTCGACCATCGGATTCAGTTCCCAACCAGCTCCGCCACGTGCCTGAGGGTGGCCGGGGATGACCATCGGCTCGCCGACTGTACCTTGGGTGGCTTCTATGGCCCCCGCGACCCCCTCATCGGCTGTGTCGAGAGTGGCAGATTCCCCCTCCTTCTCTGTGGGCCCCGCCTCGTAAGGATCGATCGAGGGCAGTAGGTCGGGTGTTGGCACGCCTGTGGCTTCGGCACCAGCCTTCAAGGTAGTTACCCACATGTTGCGGAAGCCAAGGACCAGGGCAAGGAGGAAGATAGTGTAGGCAACGTCATTCACCTCCTAGGTGAATGCCGCGGAGTCCTTGTACTGCTCGATGGCCGTCGCCGTCGCCGCCGCTGCCTCTTCTGCCTTCGACCTAGCCATGGCTTTCACCCTCTCCTCTATCGCCGCAGTGGCCTCTTCCATCGCCTCTTTCACCCTCGACTCTAGGGCAGCCACCCTCGACTCGGCTGCCGTCCCCCTGCCTCCGCGGTGCTCCACACCACCTCCACCCACTGCTGCTCTTCTCGAGCGGCTGCCAACTGCTACTATATCACCTCTTGGCTTTGGTTAGGGAATTGGAGAGTGCCTAGAGGGTTTACTTCTCCCCCTCCCATGTCTGCCTCTTGCGTCGCAGCTCTTGCAGCATCGCCTCTGACTTGGACTCATCCATTTTGAAGAGCCGACAACGGCGTCCAGAAGAGCGAGCACCCGAGCCACCTCAGCCAACCCCTGTGAGGCCATGGTCCTCCACTCATCGGCCACCAATATATCGTCAGGGCCTGTGGGAATATTTTTTCTTATTTATTTATTTTATTTTTATTTGTGCACAGACGTGCCAATCACGAGGTGACAGTTTATTCGGACTCCAAAGATCGAAAAGCTTGAAGTCGCTGAAGTGTGTGAGTCGTCTGACTGACCAGAAGATAGTGGGCATCGAGTCGAGACTCAAACCCATCGCACCAGAAAGGTTGTGAAGTTAATTACATCTCCCCGAGGGGAGAAAATCCTTGATTAATCATCATGAGAAGGGGCCCAATAACCTGAAATATGTATTAATGCATGCATAAAAATGTAGAATATTTTTTTTATATGTGACGAGGAGTGAGAATTATTCATAATGGGACCTTGTTGATTCGGCGAGGAAGGAACCCTACGTCACTCATAACTATTTTATTATGATCATTATCATCATTCTTTATATATTTTTTTATTCTGAGTTGTTTTAACCTTATTGCATTTTGTTGCTTAGATTTTATCGTAATTTTTATTGTTTTGATTTTTTATTGTTATATTTTTTTGTTGTTTTGATTTTTGTTACATTATTCTTATATTTTTTATTATTTTGATTTTATTACATTATTATTATTATTATTTTATATTATTTTATTACATTATGGCGATGGGGAAGATAATGTTGAACTTCGGGGGAACCTGGAACCCTTCCCTCAGAGACTCGAGTGATGGGAAGACTAGAAGGAGATCCATAGGTACCCGAGGAACAGTTAACGATCGCCTCCAAGCTCCTCGTGGAAGGCTCGTACTCTTTAGCGATGACCAATCTCCTACGGGGAGCCATGAGAGGGAGGGGGAGGAAGAAGTCTCACTAGAAGAAGGAGGAAGGAGGGATCAGCGGGAGCCAGCGTCGAAGGAGACAAATGGATGTCTCTTCCGCTGTTTGCCACACTCCTTTTAAAGTAGAAAGAGGTAGTTCAGAGAGATGACGGGCATCAGTGGCCCAGATCAAACCACCAACAAGGACAAATCGCCACCGTCCACCCGAACGGGTGGGAAAACCGTAGGGCCACGTCCTTTCACCGTCCGATCCCGTGCCCCCATGGTAGTTGAGGCTGCACCATCATGATGGTGACATCACAACCTCGGTGGTTCGACGGGCGACATGCAAGCACATTTAAGGCTCCACGCCATGACCCCGAGACGCCAGACAGAAGTGAGGAGGGTAAAATTCGCCTGTTTCAGCCCGACCCAATAGCGCCAGACCCAAGGTGACTAGATCCAATTGAGTCGTAGAAAGACTACCCGACGATCTGCAACCCAGGCCGAGCCGCCCAGTTAAGGCCCGCATTGGATTTGCCAGCCCACGGGCGAGATTGATGCGCACGTCCTGAGCGCTGAAGAACTTGCCAACGACCGAACGTTGCCTCTACCATTACAGACTCTTCCCCGGCAAGGACGGGGTCATTCCCACAACGCCGAGATTCTCACCACGAGACACGTATTCCAGAATAGGCAGGTGCACAACAGGCAACTCTCCCCAAGATCAAGGGGGTGTTACTCCACGACCCACACTCTTTTTCCATTGAGGAACGGGCCCGCACCACCATGACAACCTATATAAAAAGATCTCTCATCGGACCTAAGGGAGGGGGGACATACACACACACACATATAGAGACAGAGATACACAGAGAGAGAAGAGGCCTTCGCCCACTGCTCCGAGCACTCTCTAGGCTCTCCGGGCACTCTCGAGGCTCTCCGAGCACTCCAGGAGCCCTTGTTCATATAAACAGGGCTCCTTCTAACACCTTCTCTTTTGCAGGCTTTGACGGGTGGTCAGTTGCTCTTTCCAACAAACAAATCTTAAAAGTGTGATACGAGGACTTGGAACCACTTTCTTGTCTCTACAAGAAGAAACTCCATACTCTTTTGGCCATCTCTCCCTAATAGGACAAATGCATAGAGTTTTCCTCGTGGCTGTTAGAAGCACACTAGTTTTTATAACAAGATGGACCACTTGAGGGGCAAAAAGGGAGCCCATATTTTTCTCCATGCATAAGAGTAGCCAGCAGCATAGAGACAGAGTTGTCTAGCTGATTTAGTATTTAAAATAACATTAGAAGAGGGGCGTCGAGTCCACCTATTTGTCTCCCTACAAAGTTGAGTGGAAGTGACACCGGATAGAAGGCATGGAAGCACAAGAGATGTAATAATATCCCAGTGACGGTGACTCTTGTTAGAAAGGATATCAAAAGTTGTCACATAATGATTATCCTGAGGAACCCAAATATCATTAGGCAAAAAAATCCGTAGAGGTAGGAAAATGATTGCTAGTCCTCGTACCACATTTTTAAAATTTGTTTGTTGGGAAAGAGCAAGCAGTCTCCCGTGAAAGCCTACAAACACTAAAGAAGAGACATGAGAATGAGTCTTGAGTGTGACCCCAGGGAATAACCCTCCGATGCTTAACTTAGAGACATATTGAAGAGAACAATGAGAGGGAGAGGAGTAGGTGAGTTTAAGAGCGGAGTGGGCAAGCCTGTGCGTGGGGGTGAAGACTCCTGGAGTGCTCAGAGATCCTAGTGAGTGCTAGGCACGGTGGGCGAAGGCCTAGAGGAGTAGAAGGGAAGAAATGTCAGAACTTCTAGACTCTCCTTCTCTATGGTACGAGCACTCTAGTTGAGGAAGGCAAGGACCTAGACTCTTCTCCCTCTATGTGGCTTTGTGCCAGTAGGCAAGGGAATGCGTAAGTGTCTGTATGCGTCTCCAGATCTCCCACCCTTTTTTCTCTCCCCCTGCGAGGTCTGATGAGGGACATATTTATAGGGATTGCCCTGGCGGTGGCTGTCTGTTCCTCAACGGGACAGTGGCGTGGGTCGCGGAGTAATGCCTCCTTCATCGTGGGAAGAGTTGTTCATTGTGCACTTGCCTATTTTAGAAGAGGAGTGTCGTGGCGGGAATCTCGACGTTGTGGGCGTGACCCAATCCTTTCCGGAGAAAGTTCCGTAACGGTGGCGGTGTCTTCCTTCAGGGGCGAACGTTACAGTGTCCCTTCTGTGTGTCGTGATTTTTCTGTGAGCTGTCGGAGCTTTGTTGGGCCCTAGTTAGACTAAGGTAGGCGGGCCAAGGCTCGACCCACCTTAGCTTACCCACTTCGGGCCGTATCGGGCCAACAATAGGCTCGGCGATGCTGGAATGTACTGGGCCCGGCGACTCTAGGTCCTTTTGTGTCCGGCGAACATTCCCCTCCTCAAAATCCAAAGAGCAGAACCACCGATCCACAAATCCAACTAGAAGTAGGACACATGATCTACCATAGATAATTGATAATTTATGTTGATGAAACATGTTGCTTCGTTCCGAAAATATATGTATGTGGTTTTAATCTTGCTAAATTTGACCTAAAAAAATACAAATCGTGAAGATGTTGGCTTACAGTAAGAAGCCCAAAGTGACTCGAGGAGAGAGCTTTTCGAGGCATTTTCATTATAAGAGCCAACTATATACCTTGAATTGCAATAGTCTTGACTCCACCATATGTAATAGACTTGCAAATAGGGTTGTCAATGAGCCTGGTCGGCTCGACAGGTTCGCGGGCTTGGCCCGATTTTGGGCCGGACAGTAAGTTCTTTTTCGGCCCGTGGGTTTTTAGTCGGGCCTAAAAGTCTGGCCCGACTTGGCCCGCGGGTCGGGCTCGGGCTTTGAGTTCGGCCCGTTCTCCTTTTTTATTCTCACTTTATATTTTAAAAATTATTTAGTTAAAATTATGTTAATTTATTAATTAAAAAAAATTAAACTCTCTTTTTTCACAAATTATATAATTAATATCAAAATTTTAAGTAATTTAATGAGATTATAAATTTTATATTATTAAATATATTAATTTTTATTAATTTTATTTATTTATTTAAATTATCGAGCCAGGCCGGATTTTAGTCGAGTTTTAATTGTTTTAAATAATATCGGGCAGACTCCACCCGACTCTACATAGGGCAGATCTGGGTCAAATTTAAACTTTAATATAGATAAATCAGACCGGACCGAGATTAGGTAGCCCTACTTGCAAATGATCCTCCAAACAACCGAGTGTTGGTTGTGCTGGCCATCGTGATATCCCCAAAAAAATCAGTCAAAAATCTATTAATATCAGATATAATAGCAGCAGGAGTACACATATAGAATAAAATGTGTAAAGGGATGGCCAGCTAAACATGCTCGATCAAATATGTTAATGCATATTATATCTTCGTCTGTCATTCTATTCTTCGTGGTCCTATTCTTAGTACGTACACCTAGCTAGCCTGTTGACATCTTGCCCTGTTTTGGGCTTCTATATTCTTGCATAATACAAAGGGGGAGATCATCCCTTTCTCAGTTTCGTCTCAAACTACAATTATAGGAACATTGCACTTCTTTGAAGATGTCAAGTAATTTTATTTTTAAAAATTAGTCTTTTGTGTAAAAAAAATCAATTTAAATTCTCCTTGATTCATCTGGTTTCTTGACCAGAATTCAACTTGTCCTAACTTGAACTAGATGTTAGGTCACACTACTCGGAACTAAAATTAACTTACATTGATTTATTAGGGCATGTTTGACGTGGAATTAAGCTGAGATTATCCCCATTTTAACCTAAGTTTTCGTTTGATATGCAGTAAAAAGACGGGGATATCCCGAGTTAAAAGAAATTAAATTGACTCCAAAAATAGGGTTAATTTCGGAGATTTCTCGTTACAACAAAATATTGGAATACGTTGTCCTCACTCTCTATCCCTATTTTTCTCTCTCCAAATTTTTTTCTCCCCCCTTCGCAGTCGTGTCTCCTATTAAAGCATTAATCACGATTAAGTATGAAATAATTTTAAAAATAAATATTATAAATTAGGAAGATTAATTATTTTTCTTAATTAAGTAATCATCACTAAGAAGGGAATAATTTTAAAATAATAGTATAATTAACTATAATTGTTATTAAAAATTAAGAAATATATCTTATCACATTAATCATGATTAATAAAAAATTAATTCAATAATTTTTCAATATTAGTGGTTAAGATCATCAATTAAAATTAATTGAATTGTTATTAGTGATAACTATGATTGTTAATACTAATTAATTATGGACCTTAATTTGAAGATTTCAAAAATTTACTTAATTCATCTTAATTCTAATCAAACGAAGGATAACACTATGTATTTTAACCTAAGATGAGGAGAAAAAATGATATATTTTCAACACTTGTTTTCATTCATATTCTTATTTTTTACTAATCGAGTAATAAAAATATTAACATATTTATTTTTTTCGTATATTAAATATACATGAAAATAAAATAAAAATAAAATAATTTTAAATAATTTATATTTATTCTCGTTATAATTTATCTCAATATCAAACATAACTTTTATCCGATAATATTTGTTAACTATTTTTAAATAGAATATCAATCCCCAGGACAAGATTGGAATCGTGGGTTTCCATGGATAAATCCCCCGACAGGTATCAATCCCCCGAACAAGATTGGAATCGTGGGTTTCCATGGATATCAATCCCCCGACAGCTAACAGCTACGTTTGACAACTCATCTGGGTGTGGCTTTCCATGGATAATTTTTCGACAGGTATTAATATCCCTCAAATGATCAAGAGTTCTTGACTTCCGTGAAACAGAGATTTTAAAGAAGAGAGAGAATCGAACATAAAAAATCTAACTTCTCGTGATCTCTCAAAATAATTTCGAAGTTATTTTTGAAGATTTAATGACGATGAATCTCAATTTCTCTGCACATTTGTACGGTACGTGAATTATTTGGATAATGAAAAAACCACCTGCATCGTCAAACGCGGCTTCAGGAGGATTCGTTTTGTTATTTATTTCAACCCGAGTGGCAGACCAGCAGGCGTCTGATTGGATCAGAGCAACCCAACCCCCACACCCCCGCCCCCCGCCAACCCCCCCCTCAGCCGTGGAGGATGTTGGTGGTGGTGCTCCTGTTCCCCACTGTGCCGTGACGTCCCCCTCTGCCCCCCCTCTCTCTCTCTCCCCCATCCTTCCTTTGAAGCCACCGCTATATAAGGCGCCGAGGACTCTCTCTCCAGCTCTCGTCTGCCTCCTTCCTCTTCCTCTGCATCCCTGTCATATCCCTGTTACTTCCCACTTGGGTTACCCAGCAACAATTAACAGGAGGAGAAGGAAGAGGAGGCAGGGCGGGGGCCTAGGGGGGTGGTGTTGTGTTACTTTGCCTGGCTGGTTGGCGAGGAGCAGGGAGATGATAGCGTGCCTGGAGCAGCGGTTCCTGCCCGAGAGCGACGCCGTGGCGGGCTCCCGCGGGGACGACGCCACCCGCGACGACGAGGAGGGCCTCGCTCTCCTCCGTACCATCGAGCTCCAGGGCTCCCTCGAGCTCCCCACCGCCTCCTCCCCGCCGCCGCCCTCCGCGCGCGACTTCGGGGGCATCTACCAGCACCGCCCCGCGGCCGTCGTGCGCCCCGCCTCCGCCGAGGACGTGGCGTCCGTCATCCGCCTCGCCGCCCGCTCCACCCGCCTGACCGTCGCCGCCCGGGGCAACGGCCACTCCATCTACGGGCAGGCAATGGCCGCCGGGGGCGTGGTCCTCGAGATGCGGCCGTCCATGTCGGGGATGGAGCTGGTGCCGGGCCGGGCGCCGGGGGACCCGCCGGCGGTGCGGGCGGGCGCCGGGGCGCTGTGGGAGGAGGTGCTCCACTGGTGCGTGGCGGAGCACGGGCTAGCCCCGCGGTCGTGGACTGACTACCTAGGGCTCACCGTCGGTGGCACCCTCTCCGTCGGCGGCGTCAGCGGACAGGCCTTCCGGTTCGGCCCACAGAGCTGCAACGTGCTGGAGCTGGAGGTGGTCACGGGCGGTGGCGAAACGGTCGTCTGCTCCGAGTCGCACAACCCGGATCTCTTCTTCGCCGCCCTCGGAGGCCTCGGCCAGTTCGGCGTCATCACCCGCGCCACCATCCCCCTCCAGCCCGCCCCCGACATGGTGCGTCCCCGCGCCGCCGAACGCCGCCACCCACCACAAACTCCCCTTAAAAATTACCCGGTTGCTCGTCCACTTTAACACATATTATACTATCTGGTATGTGCCAGGTGAGGTGGGTGAGGGTGGTGTACGCCGAGTTCGCCGAGTACGCGGAGGACGCCGAGCGGCTAGTGAGCCAGGCGGCGGCGGAGGCCGGCGACGAGTTCGACTACGTGGAGGGATTCGCGTTCGTGAACGGGGACGACCCGGTCAACGGGTGGGACTCGGTCCCCCTCGAGCCGGGCCAGCGCTTCGACCGGGCCCGGCTCCCGCCCGGCCCCGGCCCCATCCTCTACTGCCTTGAGGTCGCTCTCCACTACTCCGTCCGCGACCCCCTCGACGCCATCGACAAGGTAAATAGGAAATAAAAAAAAACCTCCCCCACCTCCGAACCATTAAGAAGAGGAAATTTTTTTTCATCAAATAATAAGAAGATAAAAAATATTTAAATAAAAATTATAATACTTACCGGAGTATTTTAGCCGTTTGACACATTGGTGTGGTCCCCGGGTCCACAAGGAAGACGGACATCCTCGTCGTGCGATCTTAGGCTGGATTTCCTGACACAACCTGACGCCGCAGGGCGTGAATGACTTCCCCTCCATCCGTCGGGTCCGCTCTGTTGTTCGGTTCGAATCCGTGGGGCTTTTCGGGCAAATCTCATCCGCATCGGATCCTCGCCATCCTGACGCACGAAAGGGATTTCAGTTTCCGACGGGTGGTCCCCACCCTTCCCTAGGAAATGTCCAAAATGCCCCTATCATCGCTACCCCCAAACGGCGCGACTCGAATTCTTGTTCTTTCCGGGGGAACGGCGTAACCGCCCTCTCACCGGCGGCGAGTGGGCTTCCGAAAACGTTTCCCCACCCGCGTGGAGGTGGAGGGGATCCCCAAATTTGTCGTCTTCCGACTCATCCCTATTATCTATTCTCCTGAAATGCACTTCAAGTTTTGTCTAATTGCACTTCTACTTTTCTTATTCTTTCTTGTTTTTAACCTGGCAGAGGGTGGAGACAATGCTGGGGCGGCTGAGGCACGTGCGGGGGCTGGAGTTCGCGGCGGACGTGAGCTACGAGGGGTTCCTGTCACGTGTGAAGCGGGCGGAGGAGGCGGCCAAGGCCGGCGGCATCTGGGAAGGCGCGCCGCACCCGTGGCTCAACCTGTTCGTGTCCAAGGCCGACATCGCCGACTTCGACCGCCGGGTCTTCAAGCGCATCCTCCGCCGCGGCGTCGGTGGACCTATGCTCGTGTACCCCCTCGTCAAGTCCAAGTAAGCACCCACTTCCGTTGTGATCATCCTCTCCCCACGATCCATCTGATCATCATCGTCGTCAACCCCACCATCGGGCGGTCCCGGAGGAGTGGTTATCCACGCACACCCCGGTGGGCTCCAGTCTTGAAGGGGCCCAATACATTGGCCCACGGCCCACCCATCGGCCTGCTGTTGCCACCCAGCCCAGTTGCCGTCGTCTAGCTGCGGGACACAGGGGCAGTCAGGTCATTCCCCAGAGATTCTTCTATTCCCGTCTTTTACTGGAAGGAAAAGATCACGGTGCGCAGGAGCAGCTTTGCGTCAGAGTTTATCGTTGTCATTCGAACAAGGGTTGGGATAGTAGACAACGAACGGATACCCTTCTTTAATAAATATGAAAATATATAGTTCATGATGCAAATTTGACCACGACCGTGATCGATATGTATTTCTCAATCACCATTTTTTTAACGGCCGTCATGAGGTGAAAAGACGGAATTACCCCTGCTGCCGTGGCACTGTTAAATCACGGGGGTGGTGGGGGAGGTCACGTCCCTGTGCAGCTGACGTGGAGGATGGGGATGCCCGCGTCATCCTCCGCCGTCCCCTCGTCTGGTCCCCCCCCCTCTCTCGATCGAGTGATCAGTGGGGCCATACACCCTCACCCTTTCCCCTGTTGGCTTCTGTTCTCGCCAGGTGGGATCCGAGGGCGTCGGTGGCTGTTCCGGACGGGGAGGTCTTCTACCTGGTGGCGCTGCTCCGCTTCAACCGGCCCCCGCCGGAGGGCCCGTCGGCGGAGGAGCTGGTGGCGCAGAACCAGGAGGTGGTCGACACCTGCGCCGCCCACGGCTACGACTTCAGGCTCTACCTGCCTCACCACGGCCGCCGGGAGCAGTGGCGGCGCCACTTCGGGGAGCAGTGGCCCCGCTTCGCCGGGCGCAAGGCCCGGTACGACCCGCTGGGCATCCTCTCGCCGGGCCAGCGGATCTTCTCCCGGTCCCAGTCCCCCTTCCCCGAAGAAGAAGATGTTTAAAGCTTAGTACAGAGGAGTGAGTTTACAATAAAAGAGAGGGTGGCGGAAGAGAGAAAGAGAGAGAGAGAGAGAGATCTTGTTCATCTAATGAAGTCAGTCCTGTTAGTAGTGTCTCTGCTGATGTTGATTAATTAATATATGTCCATTGCCATTGTTATATCATTGCTGTTGTTGTTCTGTCGGACTGGGGCAACGCGACAAGGGGGAGAAGGGAGGAAAGAGTTCATATATATATATACATATACATATATATATATTTCGGATATCACCAATCATTCTTCCTGTTCATGGCAGCATAAAATAAAGTATGATGTTCCTGTCAATGATCATATGCAAAAACCCCATTTGTAAATGTCAGTGATGGAAGGAGAGGGGGGTGGGGTTGCTCCCTTCTGTGGTCGCTCATCATCTTTTACTCACCAGCTGCGAGGGGAAGGCATGCATGGTCCCGGCAGCGGTGGAGAGATCAAGCAAGAAAAAGGAGAAGCCTTTTGTAGTATTCTTTTATCACAGTCATGATACACGCATGTATATTTTTCTACTCTAAAGTGGCAGCTGTCATCTCATGGAAAGGAGCAATGAGCATTCAAGCCTTTTCACCCTGCTGGCAGGTCTTGGATGCTCAGTATGATGTCTTGCGAATCTAACGTTTTTTGGTAAATGTTTCATCTTTTGCGTACTGGTGGTGGTGGTGGTGGTTTGGTTGGGTATCTTGTGCATCTATCTGTCATGGGAGAGCACCTGGAGAACCTTTGAGGCTTTTCAGATCAGTTGAAGTGAGTGGATAAAAGAAGTTGGAAGATTGAGGAAGCCGGTTTGTACATATATATATGGCTTTTAACTGATTTTTCTCTTCAAATAATGCTTTGGAAGTTCCAAAATTGGGAAAATTAATGTTGGGTCCTTGACATGGAATAGATTGAAGATCAGACCTTTTTTCTAGCCTTTAGACCACCTTTAATCTAAACTCTTTGGGCCATTCTTTTAGAGGAGAATCTCTCTCTCTCTCTCTCTCTCTCTCTCTCTCTATATATATATATATATATATATATATATATATATGACGGTGGAAGAGGGTTGGGGGGGGGGGTAGGGCTTTGTGGATTGTGCTAGTCAGCCTTGATCGAGCTTGCTCGCAAAGAAGTCTATTTAATTTTAGATGCCATTATCCAATAGGCCAAACAGATCTAGTATCTTACAGATGTCGACTCATCTCTTATCAATCAACCCAATCTCTAGTAGGGCACTAAAACCTCAATGACATGAAGAAACATAGTGATCTTGGTTTGGGACCCATGTAATCCATTGCCTTGGCGAACTCTTCAAATGGTTTTCTTGTTTCTTTTATTCTTTTTTTTTTGTTGTTGGGGGGTGGAGGCTTTCCACTTGCAAGATTGTGTAGAGGGGGCAACCCATGTGTGTGTGTGTGTGTGTGAGTGAGAGAGAGAGAGAGAGAGAGAGAGAGAGAGAGATTCTCATTTGGATATATGTAACAACTCCCACTTCAGTCCATATGTACTTGAATGTTGAATATAAGGACAATATATGCAAGAGTACTTATTGCTCAAAATCTGTATCTTTGATTGTACATAATCAGAGTCTGAGAGATGATGATGACAATCAATGACGATGATATATAATTAATGGCGACTACATAAGAATCTACGAAGTTAATCTAATTAAGTTAAAGACGAAAGTCCTTGTCCCTCGTAGCTGACATATAACACCTTTAGAGAAGTTCAAAGCATGCACTCAAGAAGCTCTCATCTGTCGAACTTCAGACGGGGATTGAAGAAGAGAAATACTGTTTGGACTTTGGAGATGATCCATGGCAGCAACTACGATTACAAATATCATTTGTTAGCTAGCTACTGCCAATGTGTTATAAGTCATTTTGCGTTTCCAAAGTGTGCACAACTATAGCAGCACATGCATGGTTGACAACGCCGCCTCATCTGTCCATTCCATCTACAGCTCTAGATTTCTAACCATTGTAAGCTTTGATGCTATCCATGTGCGTGTTGTTCTTTGCATTATTGTCCAAACTGCTCGCATGGGACTGTCGAGTTACCATGTGCATGCATAGCATCAAAATCCGGCATGTAGTGTTGGCAAAGATCTAGATAAAAAGGGCAAAAGTTCATAACACACGAGCGCATGCATAGACACGTGTGAGAGGCATGCCAGAGAAAGGCAGCCATGCTAACGCACTTCTTGAAGGGGGGGAACCCCAACATGCGCAACTGTGGCTATCTTTCTCTTGGTTCTTGTCTCCCTTTTCCTTTCTTCCTCCCTTTTGAGACATGGTGTGAGGTGGCTGTTCAAGATAAGCTCCCAAAGCGAAAACGGTGCACCTTCCCTAAAAGCAAGATTTAAGAAATCCGGAGCTTCTGTTCTGGACAGCCCAAAAGAGAGATCCTAAAATGGACTGACATCCCCTAGCTAGGTGCTCCCTAAACCTACTCCTGTAATACAAACACGCGTACCCACAGCGGTGCTCTTTTGCCTTTCCCTCCTCCCCACCCCTGTCCTAGTACCATTGGATTCTATGTCACACTTTAATGAGTTTGGTCACAACTGGAGAGAATGGAACGAGACTGTGTGTGTGTATGTGTGTGTGTGTGTGTGTGAGAGAGAGAGAGATGGGTCCATGCTTTAAACCCAAAGCTCCAACATATATACAAGTCGTGGTAGGAGATGAGATCTTCCCTAAAGTGAGGAGAGCGGTCACGCATGGCATGGTCAAATAAGGGTCGTGGTCAACCTAGGGACACCATGTCTGCCCACTCATTTTTCTTCCTTCTCGAGCGATGAAAAGGCAGGGGAAGGCTCTTTCACGAGAAGGGCATCCGATTCCTCGTGCAAATCTACTTGGATTTTACACTTTGTGTTATGCTTCCCCCTTCTTTAACGTGCGGGAAGACATACGCACACAAGATGCGTCCCTTAAAAGTAGAGAAACTTGGCGCAGAAAGGGATGGTCACCCCGTTTCCCACCCTCCATGCAAATTATGAGGGCATGATTTCACTCCCCCCGATGACACTGCAGTACCCATGCAAATAGTGGCCAGGGAGATGAGCTAGATGATCAGCTCCCCTACAAAGGCCACGCCTTACGTACATACCTATGCAGAAAATCTCCAATCTCTCACCCTCCATTTGGGACATCTCCCATTGCCCATCCATCTGAAATGGGTGGTCTCAATGGCTTTCCATCCACGAGGGGGGTCTGGTCAACCAACATGGGTTTCTCATATGTATATGTGGTATTAAAAGATTGTGGGAAGGGGTTGCTTTCTGTTCACAGCTTTAGCCATGGCTCGGCCACCGGGAGGGATCTCCCCTTCTTTCCAATGGCATGCAACAAAAGAGAGAAAAGGAGCCCTCGCTCGTAAACTGCATGCAAGTCTGCGGCTCGCAGACCCAGGGAGGGTAAATCTCTAGGGTTCCCTGCCAAATCACTTTAATGGAGGGGTGGCTGATGTTGGAAGGAAAAGAAAGGGAGCAGTGCGCAGAAAATAAGGAGAACCCCAGCCAGTTAGAGCCGGTTGGATATTCTCGCGAGTCCCAAAGTAGATTAAAGGAGGTATTGGATTGAAACGTCAAAAACTACAGCGTACGAGGGAGTTAACATATTTTTTTTTCAGGATTGAGTGTACAAGAGCATGCTACGCGAGTCCCAAAGTAGATTAAAGGAAGTCTTGGATTGAGACGTTTGGGGGTCACAGACTACAGTGTCCGAGGGAGTTAACATATTTTTTTTTCTGAATTGGGTGTACAATACCATGCTAATTTAAGTGTGCCATAATCTCTTGAATTTTTACATATAAGTCAATGGTAAAAAGTTACATATGCTTATAGTCCTTGTATTTACATTTACACACGTATCACAAATGCCCTATTTATTTACATAATAGAGTAGAGTTAACCTTGATATCTCACACTTATCCATCCTAATCATTTTAGTTACATGGATCTCATGTTCTGGTCAGTATCCGAGTAAAGGGCCGATTAGACTTGTAGAGGTCAAATTTGGTCGTCTCGAATCGTTGGTTACACCCCTGAAATTTGGTTGATGCATGATGAAGAAGGTGGTCTCGAGGGGATACCTACAAAGGTAGAGAGGCATCAAAAGGTGTTTTGAGAGTGATCCTAGGAGATAACTCTTCGATGCTTAAGTCTAGCAGATGCAGATAGAGTGGAAAAGTGCTTGTACATAAGACAACAGGGGGGAGTTTGAAAGGTAAAGGTTTCAAACCTCCCTGACTGTGTGGGTAGAGTCCTATTTATATGGCCTTATTTGAGCTTATCAGTTGACCTTCGCTGCTTAGGTTGGTGCCGTGGGGGTTAATTACCTTGAGATGTGGAAGCGTAAGTCACCCGCCTGCCGGCATGGCAGGGCAGGGGCGGCGTGGACGTCGATTCGCCGTCCCTTTGTCGGAGGTGTAGAAATTGACTTGTCATCCCTTTACATCTTTGTGGTTGGCCCACCATTAATGCCGCAGTGCTCACCGGAGAAATGGGCACCACTTCGCCTGACAGGAGAGGGGCGGCATGGGTGGTGACCCACCGTCTCTTAATTTGCCAAACTAGTGCTGCTCTGCCATTAATGCGAGGACGCTGACAAGATACGTGTCTCGTTGGCACCGGATGGCGGAGGCGCACACGTTGTACAAACCTAGACCCGAGCTAGTCCCGTGGTAGGTTGTGAGTCGGACTGGGGTTGTCTGGAGGTGGGTCTTGGAGTTGGGCCCTAGAGGTAGGCCATGAAAATGGGCCTAACTGCATGAGTCTGGTGGATTTACCCCTCTTCAAGGCCATTCAAGAGAAAAGATAGAATAAACTAACCCCAATTATGATATCCCTCGATCAAGGAAAAATTACTTATTATTTGGATTAAGTTAACCCTCATTATAGTATCCCTCAACCTATATATTCTACAAACAAACAGTGCCTAAAACTATTGACGGTGTGCAGTGTGCACCAATTTTAATTTGCAAAATGAGATCTTGGAAATGTACAAAAGGATGGATATTCTATGGTCATTTTGTATATTATTGATATTTTTAATGACATGTGCCCAAAATATAAATGTAATACTGATAAATATATAAATTTTATTTTAATGATAATTTATGTGTAAAAATCTTTATTTTTTATTGAAAAGATGTTAGAAAAATCTTGAAGAAGGCTGGTGTCAATCTTTTTATTGGTTGGTAAATTGTTTATGTGGAATGAGATCTAGTGCATTGAGATGCAATGTGCTCTATCAATAGACATATAGTACAACCTAAATATCACTTGCCAAGGCTGTAGTTTAATCACTCGTACGTCTCACCATATATTCACGGTAGGTATAGAAAACTCTCTCTCTCTCTCTCTCTCTCTCTCTCTCTCTCTCTCTCTCTCTCTCTCTCTCTCTCTCTCTCTCTCTCTCTCTCTCTCTCTCTCCTTTATAGCAACTTTTTAGTAAATCTATACGGAACCAAACCTACTGCCTCATGCAATATACCTGTTTAATTAGGGCGGCTTTGACATCGGGTTGGTCGGGCGGATAACGCAACCGGAGAGAGAGAAACTCCCGGTGGACCCCGCCTCCCCCCTCACACAGCCTCCGCCAACCAAGGGTGATTAGCGTGCTCGACCCTCCGGGGTCGAGCACGCTAACCGTGCTCGATTAACAAAGGGGGCTTTAACGTTTGCCCCTAACCTACTCCAATTAGTAATCTAAACCTTCCATGATGGTTATTACTAAATTACTACGTACGAGAGATGTGCTTATGGTCGTCATGTGAGTACTTAATCGTGCTCGATTAGCAAAGGGGCTCGAAAAGATCAGATGCAATCTAATATCTGATCTACACAAGACTAGCTATGTGCCAAAAACATACCAACGACATTAAGGGAGGGAACAAATCTAAAAGATAAAGAGTCATTAAAAATTAACAGCTCCGCTATTCTAAGCTTAGAAGAACGGTTCCAAGATAACTCCAGCCAGAAAATGCATTGAGTAGTAGCATCTTAGATTAGATTAAAGGGGAGTTGGCTAATCTGAATCTTCCCTTTCTTATATATATATATATGCTTTAGATTAATTATATCCCTGTTCCTTGATTATCCAAATTAGTGGGGTGATCTAGGTCATCCCCCCATGCACCCAATACCGCGACAATTAATGCCATGTCGACACGGAGGAGATGCATGGGATGTGAGTTTGAGTATATAATATATAGCTTCTTCCCATCATACATAGACGTAATACATAGAGTAGTGCAAATGGGTGGGAGGACCACTGATCTACCCCTATATATAATTATAATTATGGGCCCCAAGTCATTAATTATATATGTAATTAAGCATATCTCTGGGGGTTAGTGCCTCTGGCAACTTGACCATGTTGGTTTGGAAAGAGCAAGAGACCAGGCACAATCCGACATTATGGTTAGCCTGTAAAGATCAGCTACATAATTAATTAAGGCCAAAGTAATGATCCGGGGTACCGGTGGTCCTACATCTGAATGCTAGTGTGGTCCGGTTGCAATGGACGCCCTATTGGGGGTCATAAGATTTGGCCTGAATATTTGAAATAAAATATATTTAAAATAACGAAGTGCTCTCCACTCAAGATATTAAGATTTTCGATTAGATGATCCAATCTAATAAAGTCTAATATGATATCGGAGTCTATGATTATGATGTGTGATGCGCATCATGTTTGTGATAGTCCATATGACAGAGCCTACGTTGACTCGCATGCATGTGAGGGGACGTGTTATTAGAATGTTTATAATAGTGAAGCCCTCTCCACTCAAACACTTTTAAGATTTTGAGTTGGAAGATCTATTCCAATAAACTCTAAATATGGTATTGGAGTCTATAGTTATGATTTAGGTCACACATCTAATGATCTACATGACAGTGTCTAATTGGCCTGCACGTGAGGGAGACGTGTTAGAATATATAGTGTCGTATTAGAAACATGTTAAAAAAATTTATGTTTAAAATAATGGAGCTCTCTCTACCTAATGTATTATACGTATCATTGTGATCTTAAGATAAGCTGGGTCTTTCAAAATTCAAAAAACTAGTAATTGCGTATATGACTTCACTACAAAAATGACTAATCGGAACTATTAATATCTTTTCTTATATGATGTTTCTTTTGTATTTTATTTTCTAAGTTATACCGATTAGTGTTTATATGTTTGTAACAAGATAGAAAGTTATTTGGGTTTTCTAAATATATGGATAATATTTTTATATTTGAGATCTTCGATCATCCAGTCATAGGATAGGTTATATGCATCACATAGAAGGAAGCCTTTACGTCGAAAGATCTTCAAGCCTGTAGTTTCCTCTTAAAAAAGATCAAAATTTTAGCACACCATAGACACATTAATTAATTAGTCGTGCAATACCATTTCATCTGACGTTCATTTTGGAATTTTTTATGAGCAAATTAATCTCTCAGGGTAAAAGTTAGGAAAAACTATCCCTATATCTTCAAAATATTATAAAATTATCTCTATATCCCTCCTTTTATCGTATTTATCATAATACTTCTGAAATTCTTAAGAAATGATTCATCGGGTCTCTATCCATTCCTATCCTTCAATTAAGAAATTACCCCTATACCCCTATGAAGAGATATAATGCCCATTTTTTAAAAGATTTTAAAAGTATTACGGTACATGCGATAAAGGTAGATAGGGATAATTTTGAATGATTTTAGAGATATAGAAGTAATTTTTTCAAAAGTTATGTCCTTCGTATTATGGCCCAATTGGCCCATCACACCCACTAAAGGGGAAATGAGTCTCTACCACTTGTAGTTCGCCTCTAGGCAAGCGATCCCAGAGGGCCCACTACTCATTAGTCAACCTCTCATCTGGAAGTCTCTTCCTCGAGAGGGACAATTGAGAAACCTTGAAATCTCTTGAATAGTCGGAGAGCAACATAGGGTTGCCCAAATGACATCATCTCATCCCTACTCTCTTATCACCTTGAAGAGGGTCGAGTCAAAAGGAGAGTGAGACGTGGGAGATATAGTATTGTAGACTATGTAGACACCTCCCTATAATCGTTCCAAATCCTCTACTCCACTTTGGAATGGGTCAACCTCACTATGCATGACTTCATGATTGGAGGACCTCTTGGGCAAAGACTGTTGTTAGACCCTCGTGCCTTAATGTTGACATTGAGTTTATTGTTTGAATAATGACATAACTTAAGTAAAAATATCATTTATATAAAATTTCATAGCACGTGCTCTCATATGTTTAAGCTCATAACATAATCCTAAAAGCCACAAAACCTGATTTCGATTGAACTTCACTTTGCCTGATCTTTTAACTTAAACATTCTACTAATCACTTAATTTTCTTGAACATTTTACTGATCAAATTAGTTCAAATATAGTTCAGCTGAAAAATCATCTTGAAAATCGTTGAACTCAGCCTAAGTTCCAAGCTTTGATTCTTCGACTAGGACTGGTTATATATTAAAGTACTTTTAAAAAAATTAGTGTAAAGAATGTAGTCACATTCTAGCAGGGCAATCATTAGAAAATTTCTTCGTTCTTTAAAGCTGTCCTCAGTTTGTTGCTCAAACTCAGTCGAAACATTTTGACTGTATATTTTGATTCAACCACTCTTCAGTTAAAATATTCCCATTCAGATTATATCTCACTTAGTTGTTGGGAGATAGAACACCGGAGTACCCAGAACAGGAGGACAACCAGGAGAGGAGGAAGAAGGAGAGAAGAAGAATCAAACCACAAGAACACACAGGGATTTTTACGTGGTTCGGAGGCAAGATGCCTTCCTACGTCCACGGCCGCAACAGGATTCCACTAGTAATCACCAACTAGATTAGGTTTCAATACAAAGAGACAGCCCACCCTTTTATACTAGGAGATTAGGGCGTCACTAATCAGGGCATTAAGGACAATAATACCCCTGATAAACAGAAACCCTCTTCTGGATACATTTGACGCGCATGCTCGCCTGTCCCACCGGATGCTCTCCTGGGACCGAGTATGCCCTTCAGCGGCTGCAGATGCTCCCCCACCATCAGTCAGATCAATGCATTGCCAAGACAATGCGTCGACTCATTGCCAAGACAAGGTCGGCGCATCCCAAGTGATATCGACTTGCCTTGAACCCGCAATGCATGCTTCCCTGACGCCAGTGATGCTCTCCTGAGGCAATGAATGCCCTCCAGAGACAGCATGTGCTTCCCTGCTAGAACCCGGACAATATATGCTCCCCTGGAGCAGCGGTTGCTCCCCTGGCACTGAAAGATGCTCCCCTGGAGCAGCGAATGCTCCCCTGGAGATGCGATATGCTCGCCATGCTCCCCTGAGCTGAGGATGCTCCCCTGGAGCAGTGGATGCTCCCCTGGGGCAGCGATTGCTCCCCTGGAGCAGCGAATGCTCCCCTGGAGATGGCATAAGCTCACCATACTTCCCTGATGCTGTGAATGCTCCCCTGGAGCAGTGGATGCGCTCCTGAGGCAGAGTGTGATCCCGTGCAGAGGCGCACGAACAAAAGAGTTCTGACTCCACACTCTAACAATCTCCCACTTGGAGTCTGAACTCCAAAGAAAGCAAACATCTCAATGTATTAACCCTGCTCAATATAACAGTAGAAATAAACTGCTACGGCATCCCTCCATCAATCATCCATGGAGGCCAACTGAGGTCTTGCACAACCTCAGTTTCTCTGTTGTTACCACCTTGGTTAACATGTCTGCTGGATTATCTGCATCAAGTATTTTCTCCAGCAGTAAAACATCATCTTCAAGCAAACCACGAATGAAGTGATACTTCAGTTGTATGTGCTTAGTCCTTGCATGAAAGACTGGGTTCTTGGCAAGATGAATTGCACTTTGACTGTCACAAAACAACACACTATTGCTTTGTTCCTTGCCCAACTCCTTCAGAAAATTTTTCAGCCATACCATCTCTTTGCTAGCTTCAGAGATAGCTACATACTCTGCTTCTGTTGTTGAGAGAGCAACAACCTTCTGAAGTTTTGAAACCCAACTCACTGCAGTGCCACCCAAGGTGTAAACATATCCAGTGGTGCTTCTTCTGGTGTCCAGATCACCACCAAGATCTGAATCAGCAAAACCTTGTAGAATAACATCACTTTTCCTGAAACAAAGTGACTTGCTTGAGGTGCCTTTTAGGTATCTCATAATCCATTTCACAGCCTCCCAATGTTGCTTGCCCGGATCTGCCATATGTCTGCACACAACTCCCACTGCATGTGCTATATCCGGCCTGGTACAAATCATGGCATACATCAGACTTCCTACAGCTGATGCATAAGGAATTTTCTTCATGGACTCTCGCTCTTCAGCAGACTTTGGTGACTGCTCTTTAGACAGCTTGAAGTGACTTGCCAAAGGAGTGCTAACAGGTTTTGCATCCTGCATGTTGAATCTGCCCAACACCTTCTGGATGTAACCTTCTTGAGATAGCTTCACAATACCAGCTGTTCTATCCCTCACAATTCTCATCCCAAGAATTTGCTTTGCTGCTCCTAAGTCCTTCATAGTAAATTCCTTTGATAATTATATTTTCAGATTGTTAATCTCTGTCATACTTGATCCTGCAATAAGCATATCATCCACGTACAACAACAATATGATATAACAATTATCAAACTTCTTAAGATAACAATAATGGTCCATGTTGCACCTAATGAAACTATTGTTACATATGAATCTATCAAACTTCTTGTACCATTGTCTGGGGGCTTGTTTCAGACCATACAAGCTTTTCTTGAACTTGCATACAAGGTTTTCTTTGCTTGGGACTGAAAAACCTTCCGGTTGCAACATGTAGATGTCTTCCTCCAAGTCACCATGGAGAAAAGCTGTCTTCACATCTAGTTACTCTAAATGTAAGTTCTCAGCAGCAACAATGCTCAACACCAATCTAATAGTGGTTAGTTTCACAACTGGAGAAAAGATCTCAGTGTAGTCTATACCTTCCTTCTGCTGGAAGCCCTTCACTACCAACCTTACTTTGTACCTCTTACTGCCATCAGGTTCATCTTTGACTCTGTAAACCCACTTGTTGTGCAATGTCTTCTTGTTCTTAGGGAGTTTAGTTAGCTCCCAAGTCTGATTCTTTTGCAATGAGTTCATCTCATCTTCCATGGCTAACTCCCACTTAACAGAATCTGTAACCTGCATTGCTTCATCATAACACTCGGGTTCACCCTCGTCAGTTAACAGTAGGTAATGCAAAGATGGAGAATACCTTTGTGTAGGCCTAGGTATTCTTGCAGATCTTCTCAGTTGTACCGGTATACAAGGTTGTGCTTCTATTTCAGATACATCCTGTATCTTATCATTCACATCATCTTGTAAAATTTCTTCTAGCTCAACATGTCCACCATTCTCATTTTGTTTCCCTGCACTGTCAGATTCTACAACAGCCCTATCTTTGTACAAGACATTTTCATTGAATATAACATTTTTCCTTCTGAGAATTTTTCGATTTTCATCATCCCAAAATCGATATCCAAACTCATCAGAACCATATCCAATGAAAAAGCACTTTATAGACTTAGCATCTAGCTTATCCCTTTCATTAGAATCTACATGCACATATGAAACACAGTCAAAGACTCTCAAGTGTGAAAGATTTACCTCTTTCCCTGTCCAGGCCTCCTCTGGAATTTCACCATCCAAAGGGACAGATGGTCCTCGGTTTATCAAGAAAGCTGATGTGTTAATTGCATCTGCCCAAAATGTTTTAGGCAGTCCAGCATGTATCCTCATGCTTCTAGCCCGTTCATTCAAGGTTCTATTCATGCGCTCGGCAACTTTATTCTGCTGTGGTGTTCTTGGAACAGTTCTTTCCATCCTAATACCACTAGCTGCACAAAAGTCCTTGAATTCCTTGTTGTCATACTCTCCACCATTGTCTGATCTCAGACACTTCACCTTCAAACCTGTCTCATTCTCTACAAGGGTCTTCCAATTTTTGAAAGTAACAAATACATCAGATTTTCTTTTCAAAAAATAAACCCATACCTTATGAGTAGAGTCATCAATGAAAGTGACATAGTAGAGTGAGCCTCAAAGAGATGGTACTGGTGAAGGACCCCATACATCTGTATGTACAAGCTCTAGCTTCTGTGTCTTCAAAGTTCTTACAGTCTTTGAGAATGGAACCTTCTTTTGCTTCCCAAAAATGCAGTCTTCACAAAGACCAACTTCCACAGATTTCAAGCCAGACAATTTTCCTTTTGACAGTAGTACCTTCATCCCTTTCTCACTCATGTGACCAAGCCTGCCGTGCCATATATTGGAGTCAACTCCTGAATTTGCCACTGCCACTGTTGCTAGTCATGTAGAGAGTACCAATCTTGTTGTCTCGTGCTATAATCATAGCACCTTTGGTGATCTTCCAAGATCCACCCATAAAGGTTGTGACATAACCTTCATCATCAAGCTGTCCAACAGATATCAAGTTCCTCTTCAAACCAGGTATATGCCTTACATTCTTTAACTTCCACAAAGTGCCATTTGTGGTCCTTACATTGACATCACCCTTCCCCACAATATCTAAAGGCTCATCATCAGCAAGATAAACCTTTCCAAGGTTTCCAGCAACATAATTTTGCATACTTTCTTTATGTGAGGTAGAGTGAAACGACGCACCTGAGTCAAGAATCCATGACTCTAAAGGAGTGTTAACACAAAGAACTAAAGCATCTTGAACTTGCTCTGCTGCAGCTGCATTGGCGGACTCTTCATTGTGATTTTTCTTCTTTGGAGCCTTGCAATCTTTCTTTAAGTGCCCCTTTTTACCACAATTCCAGCACCCATCACCACCAAACTTTGATTGACCTTTCTTCTTGGACCTAGATCTGCTCCTATTTTGACCCCGCTGTTTTGTTCTTCCCCTGCTCTCTGTATTCAAGGCAGAACCCGAGACTTCACCTGATTCCCTTCTGCAAATATCTTCGCTTAGAATCAAGTCTCGAACCTCATTGAACTTCAATTTATTTGAACCGTAAGAGCTACTTACAGCCGTCACAGTTGTACCCCAACTTTCAGGTAAGGAGGATAAAATAATCAAGGCCCTAACCTCATCATCAAAGTTTATTTCTACAGAACTCAACTGAGTTGTAATCACATTGAATTCATTGATGTGGTCTGTAACAGAAGCACCTTCGGCCATCTTCAGATTAAATAAACGACGCATCAAATATACCTTGTTTGAAGCTGAGGGCTTTTCGTACATATTTGATAGCTCCTTCATCAATCCTGCCGTGGTCTTCTCGTTCACGATGTTGAAGGCGACGTTTCTGGCCAACGTCAAGCGAACAACTCCGAGTGCTTGTCTGTCTAGTAGATCCCAATCTTCTTTCTTCATCCCTTCCGGCATCGTTCCAAGAAGCGGCTCATGCAACTTCTTCTGATACAGGTAGTCTTCGATTTGCAGCTTCCAGAAACCGAAGTCCTTGCCATCGAACTTGTCGATCCTCACCTTTCCTTCATCTGCCGCCATTGCTCCCACTGCTCCCTCGAACCACAACAAGGCTCTGATACCAGTTGTTGGGAGATAGAACACCGGAGTACCCAGAACAGGAGGACAACCAGGAGAGGAGGAAGAAGGAGAGAAGAAGAATCAAACCACAAGAACACACAGGGATTTTTACGTGGTTCGGAGGCAAGATGCCTTCCTACGTCCCCGGCCGCAACAGGATTCCACTAGTAATCACCAACCAGATTAGGTTTCAATACAAAGAGACAGCCCACCCTTTTATACTAGGAGATTAGGGCGTCACTAATCAGGGTATTAAGGACAATAATACCCCTGATAAACAGAAACCCTCTTCCTGGATACATTAGACGCGCATGCTCGCCTGTCCCACCGGATGCTCTCCTGGGACCGAGTATGCCCTTCAGCGGCTGCAGATGCTCCCCCACCATCAGTCAGATCAATGCATTGCGAAGACAATGCGTCGACGCATTGCCAAGACAAGGTCGACGCATCCCAAGTGATATCGACTTGCCTTGAACCCGCAATGCATGCTTCCCTGACGCCAGTGATGCTCTCCTGAGGCAATGAATGCCCTCCAGAGACAGCATGTGCTTCCCTGCTAGAACCCGGACAGCATATACTCCCCTGGAGCAGCGGTTGCTCCCCTGGCACTGAAAGATGCTCCCCTGGAGCAGCGAATGCTCCCCTGGAGATGCGATATGCTCGCCATGCTCCCCTGAGCTGAGGATGCTCCCCTGGAGCAGTGGATGCTCCCCTGGGGCAGCGATTGCTCCCCTGGAGCAGCGAATGCTCCCCTGGAGATGGCATAAGCTCACCATGCTTCCCTGATGCTGTGAATGCTCCCCTGGAGCAGTGGATGCGCTCCTGAGGCAGAGTGTGATCCTGTGCAGAGGCGCACGAACAAAAGAGTTCTGACACCACACTCTAACATTAGTTGCACTATTTAGTCTCAACTTATTCCAGTCGAAGTACTTGAAAAATCATTTCAACTGGAAGAGCATTAAACACTGAGGATAGTTAGTTAAAACTTAATTAAATTCTTTCTACTGTCTTCAATTGTAAGCCACTCAGCCGATACACATAATGCGTTATTAGACTCAATCGAACGTCATATGATTTAATACAGTCGATGTAGTTCTTATGATTAACTATTGTCGAAACATTCCTAACGACTAATTGCAATTGAAGTAATCAACTAAACTATGTAATCAATGTCTTGCGACTGACTGTCGCTTGACTTCATCTCATCCAATGGATTTGTTTCAACTAAGTTACCAAGGGGAAAGACATCAAAAATATATGAGTCATTCATATTCAAAGATGATAAGACTCAATAAAATATCTTGAATAACCTTCTTGCTAGCTTTATTTGATCAATTCAGCTGCCTTTTTATTGATTTACTCTTCAGCTAAAATACTACTCACATTCAGAGTTCAAAGGTGATAAACCTCAACAAAATATCTTGAATCATTTGTTATTCTAGCTATCATTAAATTAATTCAAGTGCCATTTATTGATTCACTATCCAGTTGAAAACTATTAAACATTCTCATGTTGTATCTTATGAATTGACTAAATCTAATTCAGGCGAACTCATAAGACTGGATATCCTACGAATGAGATACTTTTGGTTTACATGAAGCATTCAAGTAATTCTGTAACTCTTTCCTTAGTTAATACAACTAATTGTTCATCACAAAGGAACTTGAGCTCACACTGTTTTAATGATTCAATCTGAACATGTCACTTCACACTTTAACTGAATCATTCTCTATATATGCTCTTTAATGATGCAGTTTAAGTATTCTAAATGAGAATTATCATTTACAACTGCATCATCTCTTCCAAGTGAAATTTAGCTATGCATTGGACTGCTTCACTGTCACTCAATCACTTCGAGACGTCATGTAGTGGAATCTACTTTGTCTTATTATATGATTATCTGCTATCCCGGCCGTGTGGTGTTAAGTCGTAATCATTCTTGTAAAGACTTTTCTATACATATATCCTACATTGTATTATGGGCATGAACAATTGTAATTGTTACGTTTCACACAGGAATGAAAAATTGTGTGCCTTTCTTGACGATTGTGTTCAAGAAATGCTGGATTACGTGTTTCATCTAAGTCAATGATATATGTTGAGCATATAATATTGTACAGCGGCCATGTAAATAAAGGTGACATATTTAATGATAAATCTTCGGCAACATATCTTAGTTGATATGTAGGAACTAGAAAATTCGTTGTAATAGTTCAGTTTACTATGAGAATTGTTTTGGTTAAAAGTTTAGCCAATGTCTAATAATAGTCTATACAACCAAATAATCTCATCGTTATTTCTCTTAATCCATGACGACGAAGTATTTGCTCGTTGTTAATCATAACTTAAATTCTACGTCGAAGCAACGGTTTCATTGTTAAAATGAGCCTTTTGAAACAATTTTAACTAGCAGTTTCATAGTAATATTGTTCACCATCGTTACAAAAATAAATAAACAAACAAATAAAAATTTAAGATCTCCGGTCTTTTCTTTTCCCTGTTATGATCCGGTGAATGCATACACCTCTCCCTGCAGCCAGCACGTTTGGTCTTCCCCTCTCCACTTGTCATCTTCCTCCTCCCCCTCTCTTTTTCTTGTCTGTTTTCTTCCTTTCCAGCAACATTCATCAGCTGACACCTACCCACATTTGCATGCATATATGTATATATATCCCTGCGCAACCGTGCATGCAACACATCATCATGTAGCAGCCACCCACTGCACAGCACATAACCCTAGCTCTACGTTCCCGGTGGGAAGGCTTCCACCTGTCCCGTTCCCAACCATCAATATATACATGATCGCACAACCCAGGCTGAAACCTATCCCCAAACTGATCTTGTCTTGTCTCTTGTTTTTTTTTATTTCTTTTCATATTAATCTTCTTCATCTGTCCTGTTAGTCTAATCCCGCCCGTTAGAACAGTCTAATCCCGTATTAGAAGCGGAATGAAATATAATATGCTTATAGTTACATAGTCCTCTCCACTCAACATCTTAAAATTTTGAGTTATATGACTCAATCTAATAAACACTACTATGATATCAAATTCTATACGTGATTATGATCTGGGCTGCGCAACCATCCGCTTACGTGCATCTGTGCATCGAAGGCGATAACTACGCCAACCTGACCCCACAACTTCGGTTTCCCTAAGAAAGGCATTAATCCACAGGAATCTGCCCAAACCCACACTGCACCTATCCACGTTGTCACGTCCAAATCGTCCCTCCAACCCATAACCCAACGAAGCCCAAACACCTCAGCGCACCAAATCAAGGCCCATTTTCCTTAAACCCGGTCCACTCACGCAGGAGCTACATTCCGAGCCCATGGTTTCAGGCCCAAATCAAACCCACACTCTTATCCATTCTAATAACAAAGCCGAGACCCACAGCCCACGGAACCAAACCAACGCCCGCCTGCTCTGGCCCATTCCAAGAACTCGGTCAGCCACATCTGCTTTACACGTCATTTTATCTCTTTTAGTAGTTTTTTGCGAGTTTCCTCTTGATTTTCACGCTTACAAAACAGTTTCTATTGGCGTCTAACATGCTTAAACTTGTGATGATAGTTTTTGAGGCCCAGAAGGCCCAATTAAAGTTCACTTAGGTTCGAATCCAAGAACAAGAAAAATCGGAACCAAAAAATATTCAAACGGGTCAAAAATAGGAGGATTCCTTTGCTCGGGGTGGTCGACTGTTGCTTGAGCAGCGGTGGACCATTTCTTTTTTTTTTTTTGCAGTAAGGGTGTCTGAGCTCATAAATCACAGGGGTGGACTCTTTTCCAGGAGAGGTCGACCGTTTTCAGTCCATATTTGTTTCCTTAATTAACTCAATCTCTATTAACTCAATCTCATGTGCATTGCATCGTAATATGTAAGTTCAAAAGAACTTCTGAAGTTAACATTAGCACCGTCTATGTAGTTGCGGAGCCTGAGCAAATTTTGGGGGGAGGGGGGGGGGGCTACGCAAACATTATCATATAAAGTTTAAAAAGAAATGCAAGAAAAATATCCGGAACAAGAATCCAAGAGGGGGGGGGGATGAATTAAATTTTTAAACAACTTACGATTAAATCAACCTTGAATAATTTAAGCGGCAAAAAAAGGTATTCGTAGACAAGTGAGATGAGAGATAATGACAATCACACAAAGAGATGCACGGTTGATAGTGGTTCCGCAACAACCTCAACATGAGGCTATCCCTACATTCACTTCCCATGATCTCTTTGGGTTATCATTAAAACACTAGACATTAAGGTGCTAGTTCACCTATTATACTCCCCTTGACATTAAGGTTCAAGGACACCTCCCACCTACTTTAGATACATTGGCACTAGCTTGCCTTGAATCCACTAGACATGAAAGCACTAGTACGCCATGAATCCACTAGACATGAAGACGCTAGTTCGTCTCAAACACAAACATTAAAGAGAAAAGTTTATCCCCCTTACAAAATGATGATCCAAAGATCTCAACTAGAAACCCCATAAAAAGAGCACAAGAAATACAACAAAAGATAAGTTTCTAGAGAGAAAAATTGATGGAGGAAGTATGGAAGACGTTTCCTTCAGATCCCCATGAGCAGATCTTGAGAAACCATCGTGTTCTTGAGGAGATCTCCCTTGTTCAAGAAGCCCTCCAGCATCAGCTCGAATATGCCTTCTTTTTCTTATTGATGGAGACTGTTGCAACCTTAGGAAGTAGGGATGTCAACGGGTCGGATACGGTTCGGATAGTGGACTATCCGTTTCCGTATTCGATAAGAAATATTGTATCCGTTTGCTGTTCGTTAAGAATTCGGAAAATGGTGTATCCGAAACCGTTTTCTGGTATCCGAAAATATACGGTTAACGAGCGGTTAGCGGATAGTTACCGGTAATAAGAGTACATAAATTATGAAAAATTAATATAAAATAGCCCAATTAGAATAAAATCAATGTTATCAGAACCGGACCCGACCGATCGGTCGGACCGGTCCGACAGTGAACCGGTTAAGGAACCGGTTCGATTAAGGTCGGTCAGGTCTAATATTAAAATCATGGTAGCACATGCAGTCTCAAGGGAGCATCCACGGCCCCATGAAGAGCATCCTTGGTAACAGGGGAGCATGCAGTCTGGGTTCAAGATAATTTGATGTCAATGATCAGGGGGAGCACATGCAGTCTCCGGGGATCATCCACGGCCTCAGGAGAGCTTTTAATGTCTTAAGGGAGCATGCATGACCAGAGGTTCAGGGTAAAGCATATGTCAACCCTTTAGGGGAGCACATGTAGTCTCAGGGGAGCATCCACGACCTCAGGAGAGCATCCTTGGTGAAAGAGGAGCATGCAATCGAGGGTTCAAGGTAATTTGATGTCAACCCTTTGACGAAGCACATGCAGTCTCCGACGCCCATCCACGGCCTCAAGAGAGCATTTGATGTCTCAGGGGAGCATGCATAATCAGGGTTCAGGGCAAAGCATATGTCAACCCTTTAGGAGAACACATGTAGTCTCAGAGGAGCATCCACGGCCTCAGAAGAGCATCCTTGGTGCCAAGGGAGCATGCAGTCCAAGTTCAAGGTAATTTGATGTCAACCATTTGGGGGAGCACATGCATTATCCGGGGACCATCCATAGCCCCAGGAAAGCATTTGATGTCTTGGGGGAGCATGCATGACTAGAGTTCAGGACAACATATGTCAACCCTTTAGGTGAAATTTAATCTCCATCGTTAAATTTAGATCTAAGGGATAATATTAATAATATATATTTTATAATATTTAATGATAACGGACGGATATGGGTTCGGAATGAGGTGTATCCGTTTCTGTATCCGCTATGAAATCGGATATATCTGTATCCGTATCCGTTAAGTTATCGAGAAAAAAAATATATCTATTTGTTGTTCGTTATGATAATGAAATGGGCGGTTAGCGGGTTATTGGTTACCATTGACATCCCTACTAGGAAGTCTCCAAACTCATCCTCATATGCTTCCCCACGCCACCTTCCTTGTTAGAGTACAACATAAAAAAAGTAGGCTCTATTTTAGATATAGAACTCCAATATGTGCCACTTGGTGTCTGGCATGGTGTCCAACCATTTTCAAACACCACTAGATTTTTGATGAGTTTCTTAAATTCTTTTAAAAATAGTGTAGAGGTAGAAAAGTGGTTCTTAATTCTCGTACCACATTTTGAAGATTTATTTATTTGAGGATGAGCGGATGATCACCCGTGAAAGTCTGCAAATAATAGAGAAAAGATGTCAGAAGGAGCCCTGGGCATGACCCTAGGGGACAACCCTCCGATGCGTAAGTTAGTGATGGAACTATAAGTAGAGAAGAGATAGGAGGAATAGAGAGTGGAGAGTTCAAGCCTACGTGTATGAATGAGAGTACCTGGAATGCTCGGAGAGGCTGGGGAGTGCTCAGAACAGTGGGCAAAAGCCTGGAGAAGTAAAGAGGAAGAACCTTTAGAACCTCCCTACTCTGCTTCTCAGTGGGTGAGTAGTCTTGGCCAAAGAGGGCAGGGATCTACCCCTCTCCTTCTCTACATCTCTGTGGAGAATTGTGTGAAGATGCCCAATTGCTTCTGAAGGTGGCCTCTACTCTCGCTGGAGGAGTTTGTGGGTGTGTTGGCCTCTCTCTCTATGTGTCTCTCTGTATCTCTGGGTGTGTCGCTGTGTCTGTATGTGACCCCCTCTCTGCTAGGTCCGGTGGGGGACCTATTTATAGGGGTTGTCCTGGCGATGGCCGTCCGTTCCTCAAATGAGAAATGGCGTGGGTTGCGGAGTAACACCTCCTCGATCGTGGGAAGAGTTGCTCGTTATATTCCTATTTATTTCGAGATGGGAGCCTCGTGCCTCGGCGTTGTGGGAGCGACCGAATCCTTTCCGGAGATGGCTCCATAAGGGCGAGGGCATCCTTTGCATAGAGCGAACGTTACGACGCTTATCATATGCGCCATGATCTCTTCGGTGGGTTGACGGAGTTCTCTTGGGCCCTAGTTAGGCTATGACTCGTGGGTCAAGGCTCAACCCACCTTAGTTTTCCCGCATCGGGCACGTACTAGGTCTGGCGAGGGCATCCTTTGCATAAAGCGAATGTTACGGCGCTTATCCTATGCGTGATGATCTCTTCGGTGGGTTGACGGAGTTCTCTTGGGCCCTAGTTAGGCTATGACTCGTGGGTCAAGGCTCAACCCGCCTTAGCTTTCCCGCATCAGGCCCGTACTAGGCCTTGCGACAATGTTAGACCGTACTAGGCCTAGCGACATTGGGCTCTTCTGGACTTGGCGAGCATTCCCCTCAAATAGTAACGCATAACTTGCAACCATCAACTCCTAAACATGTTTAACAACCAAGTTAGACAATCAAATAAGTTAGTTTATAATCATCAAAACAAAATGAGAGAAACTAAACAAGAAATATTTTATAAAAATAATATATATATAAATTTAAATTTAAATACATGTATATATATATATATATATTTGGACAAAAGTATATATATATATATTACTCATAATCTCATGTATGGAAATAATTTTGGTGATGTTAAAATTTAAGTTGTTTTCCCTTTGATTTTTTTAAAATATATTTCATGCAAATTTTTCTCATGAAAAAAGAATTTGTACTAATAAGGCTAATGAGGAAGACAAAAAAATCATGTATTAGTAGATATATTTTTAACTTCTCTCCCTTAAATGTGATCCAATGTGACAAGAGAATATATCTTTATTGAGAATTGCATATTAATTGGCAAGAGGGAACTTATCACCTTAAATAAAATTACCCACCCTTTAATTATGTAATGCATGGTGGTGGGGGGTGCATGGGGGTTGGTAGCTTCCCCTCCACCTCCGCATCTGTGTCCGTCCGTGTGATTATCAATGGAGTGCACTAGATGCTTAATGCTAATGATGTAAGTTGTCTCAAGTGATGAAAGTTTTTGTTGGGATCTAGATGTTTCTGTAACTTTAGTTATAACTTGTTTGTGATATTAAAAGTAAAACTTGCTAATGTTTTTACCAATAGTAGTCAGTTAACTATAGGGTCGTCAGTGGGCCGGGTGGGCCTGATGGGTTCGCGAGTTTAGTCTTGCATTGGGTCGTGCTGCCATCCTAGTTTTAACCCATGGGATTTTTGTTGGGCCTGAAACTCTGACCTGTTAAAGAAATGTACCGAGTTTGGGTTTTTGGGGTCGGCTTGAATGGACTTTTAGGTTATTATATCGTGACAACTAATGTTATATTTTAGAAAGAGTAAAACAAAAAATCTCATTATTTTGGGTACTACCTTGCATGTCGGTTGCCCCCCTCCTCCTCCTCCTCCTGCAGTCCTGTGAAAGATGACTTGCGAGTGCCCTAGTTCCCCGGCATCCCCACAATGGCTCAACTCCGATTCTCCGAACCATCTCATCATGTCGTCATGCGTTCCTTGTTCTTGGAAAGACAGGTGAGAATTAGGAATGGGTATGAGGTGAGGAGAAGGCAAAAGGAGGATAACTAGATGTGCAAGGAAGAAATAGAGTAAATATTAGAAATAAATTTATATTTTAAAATTTTGATGGGTCAGGTCAGGTTGGGTCTTAAAATTTAGTATAATAATCGAGCATAACTCTGCCCCATGAATCTTGGACTTGGGCCGGATTTGAACTTGGAAAATAATGTGGTGGACTTGAGTTGAGTTGTACTGGGTCTGATCAGACTCGTCCCATTGACAACTCTACTTACCTGACCTTATAACATATGAATGTGTAGGTGATCATATGGAAGTTGTGAGGCCACAACTTGTCTTCTAGGTGCTCTCCCCCCCCCCCCCCATTGGAAGATGAGATATACGTCATCATCCTCTTGAGAGAGTCTTTGCTGTAGACTAGTGTGGCTTGTCTTCTATGTCTATAGCCTCAGCCCCTTCGATGTAGAGACCTTCCCGTGGTTGAAATGGCTGGCAGGATCTGATAACTCTATCACCGTATATATGTTTCGATTGTTTGTACGTACGTGAAATAGTGTACTAAGGCGCAATATCTCCAGCATCAGTGTTGACTATTCTTCTCTAGTATTGAGATTTCATGGTTCGCCCTCGGACACCACGCCATTGTAACATTGAAACTCCTAGATAGATTCTCACAGTCACCAGATGCATCCCACCAATTGCTTATCAAACTCAGTTAGTCATTCAATAAAACTAATTGGTATCAACTCCTACATGTAAGAATCCATTTCTATACCTCCTTGGCACATGAAGTGCAGATGCTCGTACATGGTTTCTTTGTCTTTGGGTACCTCTTTCTACTCGAAAACATGTCGTACACATCATATATCCAACCCACCAATATAATGAAATCTTCCACTTAAAAGCTCTTTTAAAGAGCTTGGAAAGCTCCACCTTGATGTACATAGTCTCGTGGACGTTGCTCTTCCCATCTACGTCACTCCAACCAAGAGAGAGGCTGTGGCATGGGTTCTCTAAGGGACTCTTTGTTTCTCGATTAGGATAGGAATACGCTATATGATGAGAGAGAAAAGTGACTGGGGCCCACACCCCTCTCTCACATCCATCCATCTTATTTGACCCCGAGCACCGTGTTCGACCCTTTGGGGTCGAACATGGCGTCCGCATTCGAATAACAAAGAGGCCCTAAGTAAATTGGGAATTGTGACCAGCCATTTGTTGAGCTTGGTGTTCATAACTTTGAAGTTTCCTATGCTTCTGAGCAAGTTGCTGCTGAAGCATCTCCTACTTCCATGGTATATGAGATTTTGAGGCTTTTGAAAAAATTTAACCGAACCTGTTTTCTTATAAAACTGCAGAAATGCTTAATTTCTGACATTTTTTTATGGATAATTCTCATATCTGCTTGTCAAAGTTGAAATGAAGGGAAAAATAAAGAAGCCAGGTGGAAAATCAGCTACACGACTGTCAAGTAATAACCAACATTTGGCTAAACAAGACTTTTCTTTATTACACTTGCAACAGTAATTGTTGCATCCTTTCGGTTCAGATCAGATAGACAGACGTGGCCGAGGTGAGTGAGATTTGGAGGATAGGAAGCGAGCTGGGCTATAAAGGAAGGGCGAAGCCGACTCCGCCTCTGATGCCCAAGTTAGGACCGATGGGTATCTGGGGGTGTTAGAATCAGTCAAGTCTCATGAGATGCCAATATTAAGAGAGAGAGAAGGTGATTTTTAAATTAACTCTCCTCCATGCACCTCGTAGGTGGGTATTTGTGATTATTATGAAGGCTTTCTCCATATAAAAGGGAGGAGAACCCATGCATGCAAGAAACCAGAAATAACAAAGGTGACAAGAAAGAAGTCCCTTGCACACACCGATGAGAGAGAGAAGAGAGAGGAGAAGAAAAGGACCGGAAGAAGAAGGGAGAAGGGCTACGCGCGGCATCTCCGGGCTTCCTCGGGTATCTCTTTCCTCGAGGTTCTCGTCTCGGATATCAACCCCAGAGTTTGTCATTGGGGTCTCAGGTGTGTGGTCTCCATACTTGTGTGGATGTTGTAATTCTCAATTTGTAGTATGAGAGTAGAGTCGGTGTGTTATTTTATTTTATTATAGTGGATTGGATTTGTCCAATTATTTTTCCAGTTTGGAGATTTTTACATAAAGTCTTGTACATCGTCTGTGTTATATTTTATTTCTGCAAAGCTATATTTTGTGCTTGTGTGGTTGCCGAGTTCATCCTCAGTCGTTCACGCGGACGAGAAAATGCCATTTTTCCCAACACGGTGGTATCAGAGCCTGGTCGTCATATTGTTGACAGCGTGAGACGAGATGGATGCAACCGTCGGCAAGATGATATCACTCAGTGGTAGCAACTGGGTGATATGGAAGGCCAAGATGGAGGACATCCTTTACTGCAAGGATCTCTATACACCCATTGAGGGTGTTGAGCACGAGTCAGCAGATATGTCAGAAGTCGCGTGGAAGCAGCTAGATCGGAAGGCAATCGGCATAATACGACAGTGGTTGAATGATAGTGTATTCTACCATGTGTTAGGTGAGACGATTGTAAAATCTCTGTGGCAGAAATTACATGATCTCTATGAGAGCTTAATCCGACAATTGGTGAATCTCAAGCTGAAAGAGGGGAATTCAGTTACAGAGCACTTGAATGAAGTGCAGAGCATCATAAACCAATTGTCTGCAATAAAGATGGTACTTGAAGATGAGTTGCAAGCTCTGTTGCTACTCAGCTCCTTGCCAAACAGTTGGGAGACCCTTGTTGTGACGACTCAGAACTCTGGATACCGATATACCGATGAAATCGATACACCAATAACAAGAACTGGGGAAGCCACCCAAGAGGCTGATCAGGCCCCTGAAGGGTTAAAGGAGTTTGCTGAGGAGTTGCATAACGAATTGGGACCGCATGCGCGCAATATTAATTAGGACAGCAATTAATAAATAAGTGCGGAAGCAAATAAAATATCAGAGTGGTAGAATAAATACAATATTCCAGATTTTTCAATAGAAAGAGGTCCACTGTACAACTACACGGGGCATACCCTGTGGACGCATAAAATTGCACGCCCATATGTCCCGCTAAGCTCCGCATTAATGTCAAAGTCAAAGGAAGAAGACCCGGAGAGACTGGCCATCCAGGGCTCCGGGAAGATACTACCGCTCGGTAAATCCCCGCATTCGCACGGGCGCATTAAGAGACCAAGAAGTCACATGATGTCCTCCTGAATTAACACACTTCTAGGGACCCTCCCTCGGGCCCTTGACGGTGAAGAAATATCCCAAAGAATGCACGGCTTCAAGCTACTTAAGCAAAAGCAAAGGCCCTCCAGCGGCACGGGCCTGAGGCCCTTCAGCGGCAGGGCCATAAGCCCCAACGGCACGGCCCTTCAGCCTTTCAGCGGCACGGCCATATGGCCCTCCAGCGGCACGGTGTGGACGCACTTTTCGTTCGTCTATTATGCTCGTCTATTCGGGAATGGTTGATTCGTCTATTAAGTGCGTGGGCGTGCCAGTCACCGAAGTGACAATTTGTTCAGGCTCCGAAGAGCCCATGATGCGCTCGATCTGACTTCGTCAGACGATTGTGTGGTTCGTGTCGGGACCAAAACCCGCCGCGCCATAAAGGTCGTGGCGTCATTTACATCCCCCATACGAGGGAACACCCTTGATTAATCGCCGAGATTCAGGGCCTCATGGCCAAGAAATTAATTGCATGAAAGGTCTATTATGAGGTATTGAAATCCTCACGCGAGGGCGAGAAGAAAATCATTCGCAGTCATGTCGGTCGTGTACTAACCATTTAATGTTCAGACGAATGTCCGGCTTGAGAAAAGCGCGATCGTCATGGGAAAGCCGGAGCATATGTATGCCGGGATACGGCAAATTTATTGTTCAGAAGAACGGAAAATGTTCGGCTAAATCTCGATTAGAGGGGTCAGAAACCAATAAGTCTGTTGGCCCGGTGCAAGATCAAGCTGCGACCATACTGCGGTGGGCCCCCCGCGGTCGAAGTCTGGCTCACATAAGCGTCATTAATATTTTCGGTGCCAAGGGGCAACGAGGGAATATCCCTTGAATCGGTTGAAAAGCCCTGTGTCTAGGGAAGCTGACGTTCGAAACGTGTCGGTCATTCGGGAGACCGTTTAATATTCGGACGGGTGTCCGGCTTGAGAGTATCATAATCGTCGCAGGAGGACATGGAACATATGTATGCTGTGATACGGCAAATACATTATTCCGAGACACTGAAAACATTCGGTTAAATCTCGATTAGTGTTGCAGGAAACTAGCGAATTTATTGGCCCGGTGCGAGATCGAGTCGGGACCATACCGGGGGCGCCTCCCGCGGTCCAAACAGGGCTTGCGTGGGCATCATTAATGTTCCTGGTGCCGGAGGGCAACGGGGAAGAGTTTCGGGACTAGATTCTAAAACCAAAACATGTTTGAAGGAATCGAGCTATAGGCCGAGGGTGTGGGTCAGACAATGACCATAATCGGGACGGACCCGAGATTCAAGCACAGCCCACAAAGGCCTTATTGATATTCCCGTATAGAGGGTCCAGGGATGACATGAGCTATCTCGTTCTATTCAGATTTCTATCGGTCACTTGCGGACAACTTGATATTCGGACAAGGGTCCATATTGAAGGTGCGACGTGGGTAGGAACGACCCCGTACAAATGTATGCCGAGTTTACGGCAATTTCAATGAAAGGGTGGGAACGAATCCCGATAGAGTGAATCCGATTTGACGAGCTATCGACCCGGAGCAATACTGGGTCACGACCACGTCGGGGTAGGAGCCATCGGCCATGTTGGTTGCTCACGGGTCTTTTCATATTCAGACACAGGTCCATAATAGAAACGCGGCGAAAACCGAGGTGAACCCGTTCAAATGTTTGCCGAACGTGCGGCAATTTTAGTAGTGGCTCGGAAGGGATCCGGCCTGAGGAACGAGTCCGGTTTAATTGGAATGTCGGCCCAAGACTAGGTCGGGACCTAGCCATGTCGGGACAATTCCTAAGACTCAGGCCCAACCTGGAAGGGCGGCATTGTTGTTCCTTTTACGTCGGGTCACGGGGAGAGATGGGGCTGCAATGTGGACTCTGGCATTTTTATCTGGGATTTTTAATTATATGTTCCTCTCCTTCCTTTTGCTGTTTATTACTTCTTTATGCATTTGTCCCGATTGATTTCCCCTTTTTGTTACTATTATTATTATTACTTTCACCCCCCTTTTTTCTTACTATTATTACTTATGTTGCACCCTTTTTCTGTTTATGTCCTATATATGCTCGAATTTCCTTAATTATTATTGATATATATTTTTTTAATTTATTTATTATCATCACTATTTTACCAATATCATGAGATAGGGCCGCTGGGGGTGTACCGGTAAAGGGAATGCCAGGCGTGCCGGTGAGGGCACCCCAAGGCGTACCGGTGAAGGGAGATGGAGACGTGCCGGGGAAGGCGCCAGGGAGAGTGTGCCGGCGAAGGTAGAAGAAGGTGTGCCGGTGAAAGAAGATGAAGGGTGTACCGGTAAAGGGGAGAATAGGGCAGTGAGAAAGGGAGAAGGGTGTACCGCTAAGGGTGGTGAGGGTGTGTGTACCGCTAAAGAGGGGTGTGAAGGCGTACCGGTGGAGGCCCAAAGGAGGTGTACCGGTGGAGGAGTATGGTGGTGGGAGTGTGCCGGTGAAGGCTGGAACAGGCGTGCCGCTAAAGGTTCACTCCTCTATTATTTGTTTTTAAGGCTCTTCTTTTCTTCCTTTTTTTAATTTTCATGTAGTCTTATATAAATTTTTCCTTTTCTTTATTCTGTTCAGCCCCTTCTCGCAAGTCAAACGTTCGGTCTGCCATGTTGTTAGTCGGTTTGGTCCTCATGTCACCGGCAGTGGGTTGCTCAGTTAGAAAACTTTATCATTGATTGTTCTGTTCATTTGTTGCTTCCTTTTGCCTTTTAACATCTTGTTATTTTCTGACAAAAATTCTGCAGCATCTCCCCTTGTCCCGAGCGTAAGGGAGATACAGGGAATGCGCCCACATGGAGTGGCGGAACCCGACAACTGGAGGTGGGTGCCCGAGGGCGGCAACACCTTTGATAAAACCTCGGAAAGGCTGAAAGCAACGGGGTAGAAGGCCTCCCTGTGACTCACTAGGGGGTGCCGGTGAAGGAGGGTCAAGGGTGTGCCGGGGAAGGTCGCTGGGGCCGTGCCGACGAAGGCCCCCCCTGGGGCGTGCCAGCGAAGGCTGCCCAGAGCGTGCCGGGGAAGCGCCACAGGTGGGCTGTGCCGGTGAACGATGCCAAGGGGCGCACCGACGAAGGGAAGTTGAGGGCGTACCGGTGAAGGCTATTAAAGCCATACTGGGGACAGAGGGCCAAAGGCGTGCCGGCAAAGGCCGTTAAGGCCGTGTCGAGGGATGAAAACCAAGGGTGGGCTACTGGTAGCTGGGTGTTCAGGAAGAGAAGGAGGTTTGAAGGCCAAAGATGGGTTACTGGTAGCTGGGTGTTCAGGAGGAGATGGAGGGTCTCTCTCCCTTCAAGCAGATGGGCACAACTGATGGCCATAAAAAAGGGGGGGGCAAAGAGCCCATGAGTCCAAGGATCATACGGGAGGAATCACATCGCTACGGAGAATCCAAAGACGCCGGAGAAGTGGAGAAAATGAACAACACACCACATGCAGTGGGATAGATTGAGAGAGGCTAGAAGAGACCCAAAAGAAGGGCCAGAGACTTTCATTCATAAAGAGAAATGACCGTGACCGGCCATACACATTGCGGTATACATCAAGGTCGAAGCCACAGAAGAGGGGAGAAGAAGAAAAGGAAGAACATGGAGAGAAAATAGGAGGGAAACTGGGGTCGGGCAGAGGCGACGGCTCCTCTACCCTTCCCCACTCCCACTGCTACACAGACCCTCCCTCTCTCTCTCTCTCTCTCTTTCTCTTACTCTCTCTTCGCTGCTTGGTGGTCGTCGGAAGACTCCACGCCGGAGCCTTCTCCCTTCTCTTCTCTCTCTTTCTTCTTATTCTCGTAGGTGGCGTCGTGTCTGGTCGTCTCCCTCTCCTCCTCTCCTTCTCCTTTTTCTTTGTCGGAACGGGAGTGGTTTTATACTCCCAGCAGCGGGAGCCCTCAAGCACGGGAGTCGGAGGCGGGAAGCGGCTGGTGATCATGGGGTTTGACTTCCCCCGTCCTGGCTGTCAGGGGAATAGCCTGCGTGGCCCAATCTCTGATCGACACCTCGGACAGCTCACTGCGCGCCAAGGATACGTAGGGTATGGGCGTCACGTCGTTTGGCCGTTGAAAAGCCTTCACGCTGTGTCGCTGACGGGCTTAAGAATTGTGTCGCTGTAAGACACTGTAAGCGTGCCGCTGAAGAGGGCAAAAGGCGTGTCGCTGGAGGTTGCCCAAGCGTGCCGCTGAAGGGGGACAAACATCGTGCTGTTGAAGGCCCTGAGGAGCGTGCCGCTGAAGACCCCCCCTTGGGGGGGTGTGCCGCTGAAGACCCCCCCCCCCTGGGGGGGTGTACCGCTGAAGACCCCCCCCTGGGGGGGTGTGCCACTGAAGACCCCCCTGGGGGGTGTGCTGCTGAAGACCCCCCCCCCCCTGGGGGGGTGTACCGCTGAAGACCCCCTGGGGGGGTGTGCCACTGAAGACCCCCCCCCCTGGGGGGGTGTGCCGCTGAAGACCCCCTGGGGGGGGTGTACCGCTGGGGCTTGGGTGTGCCGCTGGGGCTGACTTGGGCCCGTCTTGAGCATGAGTTATGGCTTGTTTGGTTTTCTTCAGGGGCCACTGATTGTGAGCTTTCCAGGGTTAGTTTCTCTTGGCTGTCGTGACTCCGGGGACGGCTTCGCGGCAGTGTGCATACTTGGGGAGTCCGGATGACCGGTCTCACCGGGGCTTCTTCACTTGGTGCCGTTGTCGGTGCTGGGCCGAGAAGGATATCTGGGTGTGTAATTTTTTGGTGTCCACAAATGCCCCCCACCCACGGGTAGCGCGGGCGAAGGATGATCCAGGCGGAGCCCGCGGGTGTACTGGTCTCTTTTCTCTTCGTCGGTGCCGATCGGGCGTCGGGAGCCGACGTGACTTGTCTGTCTCTTCTTTTCATTGCTAATGTCGGCGGGATGCCAGGCACTGGCCCAGTTTATTGGTCTCTTTATATCTTCGTCAGTGCCGACGGGGCGTCGGGAGCTGACCTGATTTGTTGGCCTCTTTGTCTCTTCGTCAGTGCCGACAGGGTGTCGGGAGCTGACCTGGCTTGTTGGTCTCTTGGTCTCTTTGTCAGTGCCGATAAGGTGTCGGGAGCTGACCTGGCTTGTTGTCTCTTGGTCTCTTCGTCAGTGCCGACAGGGTGTCGGGAGCTGACTTGGCTTGTTGTCTCTTGGTCTCTTCGTCAGTGCCGACAGGGTGTCGGGAGCTGACCTGATTTGTTGATCTCTTGGTCTCTTCGCCAGTGCCGACAAGGCGTCGGGAGCTGACCTGGTTTGTTGTCTCTTTGTCTCTTCATCTGTGCCGACAAGGCGTCGGGAGCTGACCTGGCTTGTTGGTCTCTTGGTCTCTTTGTCAGTGCCGACAAGGTGTCGGGAGCTGACATGGCTTGTTGGTCTCTTGGTCTCTTCGTCAGTGCCGACTGGGTGTCGGGAGCTGACCTGGTTTGTTATCTTTGTCTCTTTGTCAGTGTCGACAGGGTGTCGGGAGCTGACCTGGTTTGTTGTCTCTTGGTCTCTTCGTCAGTGCCGACAAGGCGTCGGGAGCTGACCTGGCTTGTTGTCTCTTTGTCTCTTCGTCAGTGCCGACAGGGTGTCGGGAGCTGACCTGGTTTGTTGGTCTCTTTGTCTCTTCGTCAGTGCCGACAGGGTGCCGGGAGCTGACCTGGTTTGTTGGTCTCTTTGTCTCTTCTTCAGTGCCGACAGGGCGCCGGGAGCTGACATGGTTTGTTGATCGCTTTGTCTCTTCGTCAGTGCCGACAGGGTGCCGGGAGCTGACACGATATGTTGGTCTTTTCGTCTCTTTTCTCTTTTTCCCTTTTTTTTGAACCACATTACCGGTACAAGCGCCCCTTCGGGTTTTCGCCGGCACCGGCCCCCTCTTGCTTTTGCCCACGCGCCCTCTCGGGTTTTCGCGTGGCGGGATACCCGATTTTGCCTGCAGCGCCCCTTCGGGTTTTCACCACAGTTGGGTTGTTGCCATTTTTGCCCTTGTCCCTGAGTAGGGGCAAGTCCGGCGGGGCACCTCTATTTTAAGCCCCTTTCTCTTATTTATTATGTATATATATATATATATATGTGTGTATATATATATATATATGTGTATATATATATATATGTATGTATATATATATATATATATATATATATATATTGACAAGTGGGTGATATGTAATGGTTGGCTAGGGCCCGAGGCCTTGCGCCGAAAGGCACGGCTCACTCGTTGGCAAGAAGATAATGCCAACGCAACGGGAGAATTCCTGCCGATTCGGACGTAAGGTCCGTAATGGCAATATCGTGTGAGAGCGGGTGGCTAGGGCACGAAGCCTTGCGCCAGAAAGGGACTTATTCGTTGGCAAGGGACTAATGCCAGCGTAAAGATAGAGATTCTGCCAATTCAGGCGTAGGGCCCGCGATGACGATTTACATGAGAGAAGGTGGCTAGGGCACGAAGCCTTGCACCGAAAGATAATGTTCATTCGTTGGCAAGAAGATAATGCCAACGCAACGGGGGATTTTCTGCCGATTCGGACGTAAGGTCCGTAACGACGATATCGTGTGAGAGCGGGTGGCTAGGGCACGAAGCCTTGCACCAGAAAGGGACTTATTCGTTGATAAGGGACTAATGCCAGCGCAAGGATAGAGATTTTGCCGATTCGGGCGTAAGGCCCACAATGGCGATTTGCATGAGAGAAGGTGGCTAGGGCACGAAGCCTTGCGCTGAAAGATAAGGTTCATTCGTTGGCAAGAAGATAATGCCAACGCAATGGGTTTTTTTTTTTTGCCGATTCGGACGTAAGGTCCGTGATTGCAATATTGTGTAAGAGCGGGTGACTAGGACACGAAGCCTTGCGCCGGAAAATGACTTATTTGTTGGCAAGGGACTAACGCCAATGCAGGGTGGAGCCGTCTTTGCCCGTGCGGATGCCCGTCGATACGTAGGGGCGTGCGGACGGGAGACATATGTATACACACACACACACACACACACACACACACACACACACACACACACACACACACACACACACACACACATATATATATATATATATATATATATATATATATATCATTATTATTATTGTTTTCTCTTCTTTCTCTCTCTTTTTTTTCCTTCTTCTTTTTTTTATTTTCTTCCCTCTCTTTTTTTCTTCTTTTCTTTTTTTTTCGTCGAAAACTCTCTCCTCTCTTCCTTTTTGCTTTCTTTTTTTTATACATTCTCTTCCTCTTTTACCGTCTTTCCTCTTTTTTTCCCTTTTTTTCTCTTTTTTTTGCTCGCCGTATAAAGGGGGCGGGGGTGGCATGCCACTTAAGGGCTGGCTAGAGCGTGCCGCCGGGACGCTTGAAGGGCGCACTGGGAGAGAGCACAGGAGGGTGTGCCGCGTAAGGCACTCTGAAGGTGTGCGGGTGCCTGGGAGCGTGTCGCTGAGGGGGCGTGAGGCTGTGCCGCTGAAGGGCGCTGGGAGTGTGCCCCGAAGGGCGTACCGCTGGGAGTGTGCCGCTGAGGGCACTTAGTAGTGTGTCGCTGAGGGCACTTAGTAGTGTGCCGCTGAAGGACTTGCAGGCTACTGCGCCGTTGGAGCACTTCAAGAGTATTTCCATTTCTTCTTTCCTTATTTTCACCTTCTCTTCTCTTTTCTCCTCTTCTATATTCCCCTGCACGTAAACATGGGGTGAGAAATTATTTAGTGTCCCCAAATCAGGAAAGCGGGCCGCGAAAGTCAAAATTTGGGGAGCAGGCAGCCAGAGCCAAAACTGGGAAGGTAGGCTGCGAGAGCCAAAGGGAAGCAGGCCAGAAGAGCCAAAGTCGGGAAGCGGGCCGCATAGGCCGAATTGGGGGAGCAACTTATGAAAGTCAAGGATATTGGGAAGCGGGCTGCAAGAGCCGAACTTATGGGAAGTGGGCCGTGAAGGCCGAATTCCGGGAAGCAGGTTACGAGAGCTAAAATTGGGAAAGCGGGCCATGGGGGCCGAGGTAAGCAGGCTACAATAGCTAAAGTTGTTGGGAAGCGGGCTGCAAGAGCCGAAATTATGGGAAGCGGGCCGTGAAGGGCGAATTCCGGGAAGCAGGCCGTGAAGGCCAGAATTGGGAAAGCGGGTCATGGGGGCCGAGGTAAGCAGGCTACAATAGCTAAAGTTGTTGGGAAGCGGGCTGCAAGAGTCGAAATTATGGGAAGCGGGCCGTGAAGGCCGAATTTCGGGAAGCAGGCCGTGAAGGCCAGAATCGGGAAAGCGGGCCGTGGGGGCCGAGGTAAGCAGGCTACAAGAGCCAAAGTTGTTGGGAAGCGGGCTGCAAGAGTCGAAATTATGGCGTAAGATGTGGAAGCCCAAATCGGGGAAGCGGGTTACAGAAGCCGGAGTTGGGAGATTAACGAGCCGCGAGGGCAAGAGGTAGGCCATGGGGGGGGCCAAGATTGGGCTCTACGAGCCAGAGCTGGGAAAATAGGCTGCGATGGCCGAAATTGATTTTACTGTATACACACATTATTTTTTTAATTTATTATTATTTTTCTTTGTTATTATTTTTTTATTCAAGCATGCAGGCATTCATTAGCAGACATAACATAAATATACGTATGTGATAGCTCCCTCTATAGAGGATGGGATAGGGACATCGCCCATAATTCGCAGACACGGTGCGGGTCATGAGGCACAATTGAGGGGTGGGGCACCCGTCAAGAAGATATCGCACGTCTTGCATGCATAGCCTTAATTCACGTATTTCACCCGAGGTAATTCTCTGTGGCGTGGCGGTATAAAAGTGTGAACAAAGAGCCCTAACCATAGGGATATGCAGGTTTTCCTGGTGACAGTCGAGGATCACTCTAGCACCTACACATTAGTTCCAGGCTTTCGACTTTCGGTAGCTTCACACAGCCCCCATCTGCTTATTTTGATAGCGGATTTCACCGTTCGGCGAGAGTCTCCTCATGTGTCCCAATGGAGATTCCCGGCTACTAAGATTTATCCTTATTGTGATTCGCTTCACCATTTCGCGCGAGTCTCCTCATTTGTTTCAGTGGGGATTCCCGGCTACTCGGCTCCGCGTTTCTCTCTCTTTTCTTCTTTTTTTTCTCTCTTTTCTCTCTCTTTTTTTTATTTTTTATTTTTTAATTTTTTTTTACAGTGGGGGTAGGCAGCTTTTTCCTCACGATTACCTTTCACGCGAGTACAGGAATTCAAGCATCCGTAGAGTGCTAAGAAGAAATTCGGGCAATCCCTATAGTTAAAAGCTATTGAACACGCTACGTGCTAAGTGTGGGAGCGTTGCCTCAGGTTTATTTTGTGAGTTGGGCTTAGCGATTCAGCCATGACTCTTCCCCTTGACGTGTGCACCCGCCATAATAGGGTTCCCTTTGAGCGTGCGCCGTGACGCCCGTGCATCCGGAATCGGGCGATATTATTTAGCAAGGAAACACGGTCCTAGAAAATTCCAAGGAGGTGTATTATTCTATATTAAGCAACCATGTAAATAGGGCAATCAAGCATTCTCTTCTTTCTTCTTTTTTGTTTTGTTGTTTTGTTGTTGGTTTTTTTTTCTATGTTTTTTTTTGTTTGTTTGTTTTTGTGACATAAGAAAATATTGTTGTTCCGTATAAGTGTAGTGGTAGTAGAGGTATTAGGGAAGCAGACCGCGAACGACTGAAAGGGTATTGGGGAAGCGGGCTACAGAACCCAAGGGACATTAGGGGAGTGTGGACACCGAAAATTGCACACCCTGATGTCCCACTCGGCCCATTATCAACAGCGGCTCGAGTGAATAAGCCCCGGGAGAAACTGTCGCAAAGCCGCCTCCGGGAGTCACGACAGTGAAGAGAAGCCAAGCACAAGGAGCCCCCCCGCAATTTGTGAGCCTCGGAGAAAGCCAAATAGGCCATGACTCGTGTCCATAGCGGGCTCAGAACGGGCTCAAAAACACGCCCGATTTGGCCTTCAACGGCACGCCCTGGGGTGCTCAGCGGCACGGCCCAGGGCCTCCAGCGGCACACCCCCATGGGGTTCAGCGGCACACCCCCCAGGAGGTTCAGCGGCACACCCCCAGCGGGGGGCTTCAGCCGTACACCCCATGGGGGGTCTTCAGCGGCACACCCCCCAGGGGGTTCAGCGGCACACCCCCCATGGGGGGTCTTCAGCGGTACACCCCCCCAGGGGGTCCAGCGGCACGGCTCCATGGCCCCTTGGCGGCACACCCCAAACGGGTTCTTTAGCGGCACCCTCTACTGAGCCTTCAACGGCACGCCGTTTTGGCTCCCCCACGGCACGCCTTTTCAACTCGCCAGCGGCACAGCGCTGAAGCTTTTCAATGGCAAGACGACGTGAAGCCCATGCCCTACGCATCCTTGGCGCGCAGTGAAGCCGTCTGAGGTGTCAGCCGATCATTAGGCCACGTAGGCTCCTCCACTGACACCCAGGACGGAGCAGGTCGAATGCCATCATCACACAGGCTGTTTCCCGCCGTTTCGAGAGCACTCGAAGGCTCCCGCCAGGGGAGTATAAAAGACTCCCTGCTTTCAAAGAAAAAAGAGGGGGGACAGAAGAGAGAGCAGGACGAAAGAGAAGACACAGACACACACACATGAGAAAGAGTAGAAGAGAGAAGAGAAGAAGAGGCGTCCCGGCGGGAGCTTCCTCGGACGACCACCGGGAAGAAGCAAGAGTAAGAGAGAGAGAGCTTGATGTAATGGGGGAGAGGGTTGGGGACGGTGGCCCAGGTCCTAAGCCCCAATGCTTTCTTCCCTTTTGTATTCCGTTCCTCCTCCTCCCGTTCTTTGACTTCGGATTTCCCCTTGTCCACGGCTTCGTCCTGGGCATTTTTCTTTTGTAATGTGTATGTAGGGCCTCGGCCTTTTGATTCCCATGAATAAAAACCACCCTCCACGGGTTTCTCTTAGATTTCGTTGGCTTATGCTAGTCTTTGCAGTTTCCGACGGGTTGTCCGTTTCCCCCTCCGTCTCCCCATTTCTCCGGTGTTATTGGGGCCTCCATGTCGATATGATCGCTCTCCCATGAGCTTTGGCCTCATGGGCCCTTCAATTCCCTCCATGGCCCTCTGTTGTGTTCATCGGTTTAGGGGAGAGGGAGACCCTTACCCTCTCTCCGAATACATAGTAACCAAGTGGCCTACTCCCGGCCTTGAATCCCCCCCCTCTTTTCCTGAATGGCCTCCAAGTCTCCCAGCTTGCACACTCTGTTTAAGCCCCCAGCGATGCACCTTCCCGGCACTTGGCCGGCACACTCGTTTTGCCCTCAGCGGCACACCCTTTGCCCTCAGTGGCACACCCGCATTTGCCCTCAGCGGCACACCCTTTGGCCCTCAGCGGCGCACACCCTTATGGCCCTCAGCGGCACACTTCTTGGCCCTACTCTGAGCCCTTTCCTTCGCGTTTTCCGAGGCTCCGTAAAGGTGTTGTTGCCTCCGGGCGCCCACCTCCAGTTGTCGGGTTCCGTCACTCCATGTGGGCGCGTTCCCTTTATCTCCCTTACGCCCCGGGTTAAGGGGAGATGCTGCCGAATTTTTGTGAGAAAATAACAAAACATTAAAAGAGGCAAAAGGAAGCAACAAACGAATGGAATAATCAATGAACCTCTCAGCTAATCAAGCCACTGCCGGCACCATGACGAGAACCGAACTGATTAACTACCCGACAGTCCGAACGCCCGATCCGCAAGAAAGGAGGCTGAACCGAGCAAAACGGAAACAAGGGGGAAGTTTATATTAAATTGCATGGAAATTAAGACAAGAAGGAAAGAAAAACCTTAAAACAGATAATAAAAGAGTGAACCTTCACCGGCATGCCCGCTCCTACATTCCATTCAAATGACTCTTCATCGGTGCACTCCTTCTAGCCTTCAACGGCACACTCTTCTCAGCCTCCAACGGCACGCTCCTTTCAGCCCCTGAACACCCAGCGGTACACCCCTTGAACCCCCAGCGGTACACCCCTATTGCCTCCGGCGGCACACCCCTTGAACCCCCAGCGGTACACCCCTATTGCCTCCAGTGGCACACCCCTTGAACCTCCCGGCGGTACACCTTGATTGGCCCAGCGGCACGCCCCTTGAACCCCCAGCGGTACACTCCTTTCAGCCTTCAGCGGCGCACCCTCGTTGCCCCCAGCGGTACACCCTTTTGGCAGCACCCAGCGGCACACTCTTTCCCTCAGCGGTACACCCTACTCCCCCCGACACACTACACATATGCATATATACAGCATAACAAGGGCATCGACGATAGCAAATAAATTGATGAAAATTATGCTAATTAAAGGACCCCGAATATGCAACATTAATAATGATCCAAAGGCATAAATAAACAATAAACATCAAATCACAGATCAGAACATATAACTAAGAAAATCCCAAATAAAAGACGCTAGGGCCCATACTGCAGCCCCATCTCTCTCCCCGCGACCCGGGGCAAAAGGAACAATAATGCCGCCCTCTCAGGCCAGGCTCGGGCTTTGGGAGTCATCCCGACATGGTCCAGTCTCGACCTAGCCTCGGGCCGACATCTTGATCAGACCAGGTTTGCTCCCTGTTCCGGACGCCCTCCGAATCATCACTAAAGTTGTCGGGTGTTTGGCAAACACTTGAACGGATTTGTCCCGGCTTTTCCCGTTGCGTTTCCCTCACGGACCCGTGTCCGAACATGAAAAGGTCCACGAGTGACCGACATGACCAGCGGCTAGTGGTCTGAATACAACCCTCAGTGTGATCCATTCCTATCTTTTTCTGGCACGATTAGTAGTATTCTTTTCGGCCGCGGGGCCCCTAATTTTGGCAATTAATCAAGGGTATTCTCTCGTGTGGGGGATGTAAATGACGTCGTGACCTTTATGGCACGACGGGATTCGGTCCCGACACGAACCACACAATCGCCTGACAAAGTCAGACCGAGCGCACCATGGGCTCTTCGGAGCCCGAATAAATTGTCACTTTGGTGACTGGCATGCCCACGCACTTAATAGACAAGACCACCTGAACCAGCGAATTTAAGCGCGTCCACAACTCTGGCACGCCCGGTGGGACCTATCCACCCTTCATCTCTTTGCCGAAGTTAGGGGCCACGCAGCCCCCTTCTTGTAATACTAATTGTGCTACTTTCTTAAATGCAGGAAGAGAGAGAGGCATCATGGAACCGACAATGGCTGTTGTTTGCGGCCCTCAAGTCGTGGGGAACCATGTCCGAGGCGGCTACCTGGCGGTGCCCCTCAACTTCGGGAGCTTCCCTCCCACCGTGGGCTTCCCCAACTTCTTGGGGGTAGCCTTCGCCAACATCCTCAAGGTGAAGGCGCCCGAAGAGTCCCAGGTCAATGCTCCCGCCCCGGGGGCCACTGAAGCTGCTGCCGACCGAGCTATGGCCAAGAACAATACCAGCGTCCCGACAACGACGCTGAGCTGCAACGTGCACCACGTGCACCAAACTACCGGCCCATCCCACCAAGGGTCGACATCCCACTGAAGGAGGCTTCGGAGGAGCAACACCGGCGCCGGCTCAGGGCGTCACATGTCCAACTCCGGAAAGTCCATGACGGTTGGGGCCCTCCGAGTCCGCCTAGATGGGCAGAGGTCCCAGGCGACGCCGGACCGCGTCGTCCCGACCATCCCAGTCCGCAACTCCTTCCAAGGACTGGAGAAGCTGAAGGAAAGGGCAAAGCCCGCAACCCTACACAGGCCGACCAAACTGAAACAAGTTTGGGTACCCAAGGGGGCCCAGCCTGCTACACCCGCCCAAGCGGGGCCCAGAGCTTTCCGCCCGAGGAGGGCCCGACAAGATGACCGGGTCAGGTGATGACCCCAACTTCCCGACCGGCACCTGTCATCCCGACGCCGTCCGAGAATGCCCGCCGCCGTCGCCGAGGGCCCCGGCACAATGCCGCCCGCCCGGCTCTCACGGCCTGCTCTCCGCTTGCCGCTGTCAGCGACATGCAACCCTAGGCCGCTCTCCCTGACCAGGAATGGGAAGGGATCGAGCAGGCTATGCGGAATTACCTCCGAGGCCCGGGTAGCACCCCCGCCGGCCGCCAGAGACTGCTGGGGGCAATGGCTTCCGCTTTTCAAGAGGAAGGCGCCCGACCCGCACCTAGCGTGGAGTCGAGGACCCGTCCGGAGGAGTCGCGCCAGTCCCCTGTACGGGAGGAAGCGCCGCCCCGATGGTCGGTCTTTGATAGACTAGTGTTCCCAGGGAGATCGTCCAGGAGGGCGACAAAAAGAAACAAGAACAAGAAATGGCAAACATTCACCTGCGACATGGCAGGAGTTCATGGTCGGTATGGGGCCTTGCCCACCGATCCGGAAGAATTGGCCAGAATAGCCATCAGGCCGGGACCCCTTACTAGAAGAGGGAGAGCGACAGGCGACGCGACACCCGCAGGCGCCGAAGGGACCCTACCTGAAGAACCCCTTGAGGCCCTCACGGCCAACGTGGTCACCACCGGCGACACGAGTGGCGGACCCTCGACATCATCCGAGGACGCCCCGGCCGAAGAGACAGGGGGCATGCCCAGTCTCCCCACAGCTGACCCTACAATGCTGCTCATGATACAATGATTCCAGCAGGAAATCGAGTCACTCAAGAAGCAGCTAAGTGAGCGGAACACACCGCCCCCGATGTCCTGGCAGACCGAGGTTATACCCGAAGTACCCAGGGACAGGGGGCAGTCTTCAGAGGCAGCTCTCCCAGCAACCCTCAATCCTCTCGGGGGCGTGCCCCCACAGCAAACACATTGCACGGCAGTGGCCCCGCCACAGGCTCCGCCTTCACAGGGGTCCCCCATGGCTCCCCGGGCGACCGTGGTAGCCACCCCGAGTGCGCAGCCCGCTCATTTTTACCCAAATCTGGTCGACCCGGCAGCAGTCAGCCGGTTGATGCTCGAACAGATGATAGATATGAAGCTGACCGAGAGGGGCGAAGGGAATCAGACGCCGTTTGACGTCTACCGGGTACCCTACCCGGCCCACTATGCCGCAAGGAAGCTGCCGGTCGGCATCACCAAGCCGCCGAAGTTTGAAAAATTCAACGGGCAAGGGTCCCCCAGGGAACACATTGCTTACTATGTGAACATCATGGGAGATCTAGCTGCTGATGAAGCCTATCTCCTGAAGTTCTTCGGCTCGACACTTACCGGACTCGCCTTCGAGTGGTACTCCAGCCTGCCACCCGGGTCCGTTGCTGACTGGCCTGACATGCAAAAGAAGTTCAAGGAAAGATTTTATGTTGCAGAACGGGAAGTCACTGTAGCAGAGCTCTATGCTACGAGACAGAAGAATGATGAGTCGGCCCTCGACTACATCAAGAGATGGAGAAACCTCAGCATGAGGTGCAGGCGTCCCCCGCACCAGGAGGACGCGGTGCAGATCTACAAACAAAACTTGAAGAAAGAAATCCTGGAAAGGATGATCGGCACTGAGGTCAAGACATTCGACCGCCTGAACAACGTGGTAGCAGAGATCGAGGCATTTTTGGCCCGATACTCCTCCGCTCCAGCCATGTCAAGCCAGAGAGCCAGGCAGGCCGAGAAGAAGCCAGCTCCCCCTGAGGTGCACACATTAGACTTCCAGGCTTTTGAGAAGCAAAAAGAGAAAGCCAAGGCGGCTGCCAACCTTCCTCTGCCCAGAACTACAGAACGGCGGGAGGGCCCCTCACTAAGGGAGAAGATGAAAAACAAGCTTTATTCCTTCTCCCGAGACAAGTCCAAACTCCTGTTCGAATGGGCAACCAGCTACAGCAAAATTACACTGCCAGAGCCGAAGAGGCCCGGTGACCTGAAGAAGAAAGATGACCCGCGCTTCTGCTTATACCACCGGGTGCTCGGGCATACTATCGAAGACTGCTACGTCTTCAAGGATGTTATTGAAGCCCTAATCAAGAACGGGGAGCTAGACATGGGGGAGCATAGAGTAGACCCCCCGCAGCCGCGTGAGCTGCCCAGCATAACCTCCTCCGTCAACATGGTATCATTGTACCAGGAACTGCCAAAGGAGTGGGCGGAGACCTGCGCCCGCGCCACTTATGAGACCTTCATCATGGCCCCAGCGCAAGACCAAGAAGGGTGGCAGACTATACCCAGAAAAACTAGAAAGGCGCGCGCCTCTCGGCCTACCCCAGGAATTCACCCGAGGGTGGCAGCGCCCCTGCCTGCACCACCCCCGGCAAGCCCGGTTTGCCACGACACGGCCCCTCGGCTGGTCATGAGGCGGCCCACTCAAAACAAGAAGAGTTCTGTCCCGCTGCGGATGCACAAGAAGACTAGCCCGACGGTTGAAAGACTCCAGGCTATTATTGATGGGCTCGAAGATTATGAACAGCCCGAAATCCAGCCTGTGGAGCTGAAGGAGTATGTCCCCTGGAAGGAGTTCGAATCACTCGAGCTGGCTCCGGGAACAGAAGCTGATGCAGACAAAGAGCCCCCTCTGTGGGGTAAACTTCCTCAAGAGCAGCCATCCGCTGCAGCAGGCAAGAAGAAGAAGAAGAGAAGACCCAGGGGCAAGAAGAAGAAGGAGGTCGTCTTCACCTGCAACACCCTCTCGGCGTTGTTCGACACCGCTCTCTCCCTGGAAGAAAAAGAAGAAGAGCCACCCCAGGAACCGGCGGAGGTGAATCAAGCTGAGGCGTCCACCTCCCATCACGCCATCAGGTCCGGAAGGAAATGGGGGCGCCCTCCTCAGGACAACCTCAACATCATGCTCAGGGGAGAACAACCATACCAGATTCCCGACCCTGAGGTCCGAGGCGCCGAGATCCCTCCTCCGCCGGGTCTCTATCCCGGTGGGGCCAGGAGTCAAGGCACCCCTTCGTTCGCCGAATTCCTGTCAGCCCGAGCAGGCACGCTCCCCAGTGCCTCCCTCCACCAGGAAAGCAAGTAGTCCCCGTGCTCTACCGGCGGCTACTCCTCCTCAGCCAGAAGGAGAATTCAACGGCATCCCAAACCTCGCCGAATTCATGCGAGAAACAGAGGAAGCCCAGCAGGCCCCGCCGGCTCAACAGGCTGCAGTAGAGCCCATAAAGCAGACATCCCCTGATCTGGCACCCCAACCTCAGGATGAGGGCAGGCGCAGCAAGCCCGAAGAGATGAAATTGCTCAAGGTGCGGGCGGCCGAGCGAATAGTCAGACACCTCAAGAAAATCCCGACCCGATTTACGGTATGGGAGATGCTGTCCCTGAACGAAGAAACACGGCAAGCCCTCATCGCCGCACTCCAGACGCCAGCACACCTTGAAGCCTGTTTGGCAGAAATATCACCTGAAGTAGCATTGGCTTTCACAGAAGATGACATGCTCCTGTCGACTTGCAGCCATAACAGGCCCCTCTGCATGAAAGGGCAGCTGAACGGCCAGCCTATCAACAGGGTCTTGATCGACCCAGGGGCAGCAGTGAATATACTCCCGTACCGGGTGTACCAAAAGCACTACTTTGATGTACACCTGGTTGAGGTCAAAAATGTCAGGATTGCTGGCTTTAACCAGAAATGTGAGGTGCCCATGGGGGTCGCAGAGTTCAACTTGACCTTTGACGACTTCACCTCCAAAGTCCAGTTCCACGTCATCAACTCCAACACTTCCTACAAGGCGTTGCTTGGCCGACCTTGGCTACACCAGAACAGAGTGGTGCCCTCCACCTTACATCAGTGCATCAAGTACCCCTGCGAGGGGAAAGAAGTCAGAATCTTCGCCGACCTCCACCCGTTCGAGGTGTTCGAGTGTCACTTGTCAGATGCTAATCTGTACTTAGAGAAAGCAAAGCAAGCCCCTCAAGCCCCAGTCAAAGGGAAGAAGAAAATGGAGTCAAGTGGCTGGTTTCCTCCGCCACCCCCGGGCTATGTGGCTCCCCCGCATGTACCATTCATTGCACAACAAGAAGGGGTATTCAGGGCGGCTCCTCTCACCATTTACCCTACCCCGGGGGCGCCTCGCCTCGAAGACCTGCTAGAAGATGTCAGGGTCCCGCCAGGGATCTTCAAGCATGTAATAGAAATAGAATGTCAAGCAGCCGAGCAGCTGAAGACCTTCGGGGTGCCTAACCCAGAAGGGCCGCCCACTATCTTCTATGTCGCTAGGGAGAAGCCAATCAGGGAAGACGATGACTGCCGATTCCCTGACGAGTTGCATGACCCGCACGTCCCCATTGCGAGACTCCCTCACCTGACTGACCGGGCAGCCAGGATGGTCAGAAAACAGAAGATCCCCCCATATCTGCCCTCCAGCGGGAAAAAGATGTTTGAACAGATGTGGAACCCGCCAAACCTGGATCGACGATTGCTGCAAATCACCAAGCATCCCGGTTTGGGTTTTTCACTAGAAGATTACTACGAGGCTGATGTGATATCAGTTTCGGCCTTGCCCGGTGATGACCCTGCGGAAGCTGCAAATTTGAGGGAAGCCCACCAAGATGTATATCCCATCTCTCCGACTGAGGAGGCACAAGATGAAGAAGTGTTCCTTTGGAACCCTATCTGCCGCTGCATGGGGAAGACCTCTTCTTTCTCCGAGGAACCGACCCCGGAGGGGCACACCGTCAAGGCACCTCCGCTCCGGCCGGCCGGCGAAGCAAGGAGCAGTAGCATGGGCCATGCTCCGAATTCTCCTCGATACGACCCCGTCATGTACGCCTTGTACCACAGGCAGCAACGGGAGATCGAGATGCTAAAAGTGCGGCTGGCTGAGTTAACCTCGCTGGTCGCCGACCTGATCCAGGGTTCTCTTCCCCCGTGGGGTGGCCATCTGCCCCGGCCCCGAGGCACCAGTCCGGACACCTCCGCCCCGTTGAGAAGAGAAGCAAGAAGTGCAGCAAGCCCCTTTGCTGGGCGGCCAGCCTGGCGAGATGTGACACTCCAGGAGAAGTTGCAGAAGCCCTATTCCTTCCCAAAGGAGAAGACTCGGGGTATCTTTGACTGGGCTTGCTATTACGGCAAGGTTTCCCTCCCAAGGCCCAGGAGGCCGCAAGACGCCAGAAGGAGTGGGGACCCGCTGTTCTGTCCCTACCACCAGATGTTGAGCCACGCCATCGAAGACTGTTATGTCTTCAAAGACATTGCTCAAGGCCTCATCGACAGGGACGAGCTCAGGATGGGAGACTATGTGGTAGCCCCGCCACGCCCCCACGTGGCGGACAGCCCTAGAGCAGGAGCCTATACCATATCCATCCAATACCAGGCGCCTGAAGATGCGGCTGCCCCGGCCCCCGTCCAAGCTGTCTATGATGAGTATATAGAAGACCCCGAGGTGGCCCTGTGCCTTTCTGCACCAGCGAACCTCACAGACCCGGCGGCTACGGTCCAAGAGGACTGCACGGCAAATCCAGCCCCCACGCCCAGCCAGGAGGAGCAAGAAGACGAGGATGCCATCCTCGAGCCCGAAGACAATGAAGACCAAGACTTCATCGATTTGTCGCCAGCCCCGCCGAAAATTGAAAATGGCGGCCAGGCCACAGTCGACGAATTGATTGAGATCAACCTCGGCACAGAAGGCGACCCCAGGCCGACCTTTCTGAGTGCTCTCATACCCCTTCGTGAGAGAGAACAATACATAAAGCTGCTGCAAGAGTTCCGGGATTGTTTTACCTGGAACTACAAAGAAATGCCCGGACTCAGCCCCGAGGTGACTCAGCACATCTTGTCCATCGATCCTAAGGTGGAGCCAGTGAAACAGTCTCCCCGACGCATGAGGCCTTAATTGACCAACCAGATCTGCAAGGAGGTCGACAAGCTCATAGATGTCGGTTTCGTGGCAGAAAACCAATATACCACATGGTTGGCCAACATTGTACCAGTGAAAAAGAAGAATGGACAGATCAGGATTTGCGTGGACTTCCGCGACCTGAACAAAGCCTGCCCAAAAGATGACTTCCCGGTGCCTATCACCGAAGTGATGATTGATGCAACTACCGGCCACGAGGCCCTGTCCTTCATGGACGGCTCGTCCGGCTATAACCAGATTTGGATAGCCGACCACGACCAGATTCACACAGCCTTCAGATCGCCCAAGGGGATATTCCACTACAAGAGGATGCCCTTCGGACTCAAGAACGCTGGTGCCACATATCAGCGGGCGATGACCAAGATCTTCGATGAGCTGCTATACAACAAGGTTGAATGCTACATCTACGATATGGTCGTCAAGACTAAGAAGAGAGATGAACATTTAAATGACCTCAGGGTCGTCTTCCAAAGGCTCCGGCTATACGGGCTAAAAATGAACCCCATGAAGTGCGCCTTTGGCGTGTCCAACGGAAAGTTCCTCGGCTTCATTGTCCGGCACAGAGGGATCGAGATTGACCCCTTCAAGATAAAAGCCATTCAGGAGTTGCCCCCTCCGAAGAGTCTGGGAGAGCTGAGGTCCCTACAGGGCCGTCTAGCCTATATCCGCAGGTTCATCTCCAACCTGTCGGGGCGTTGCCAACCCTTTCACAGACTGATGATAAAGAATGCACCCTTCAGCTGGGGTCACGACTGCCAGCGTGCGTTCGACCAGCTAAAAGAATACCTGAAGACCCCGCCAGTCCTAGGGGCACCTGTCAAAGGCAGACCGCTTATTCTCTACGTAGCGGCTACCGAATATTCACTGGGGGCAATGCTTGCCCAGAATAATGATGAGGGAAAAGAGCAGGCTCTCTACTACCTCAGCCGGAGACTAGTGGGTGCGGAGGCCAAGTACACCCCGATAGAGAAAGTCTGCCTCGCTCTGGTCTTGACAGTCAAAAAGATGAGGCACTACATGCTGTCCCATGAAGTGAGCTTAATATCTAGAGCTGACCCCATCAAGCACATTCTCCTCCGGCCAGTCCCAAAGGGGCGCCTTGGCAAGTGGGCCGTGCTACTCATGGAATTTGACATCACTTACGTGCCCCAGAAGGCCGTTAAGGGGCAAGCCGTCGCGGATTTCTTCGCAGCACACCCTGTGCCCGAAGACTCCCCGTTGGCCACAGAGCTGCCCGAGGATGAAACACTGGAGGTAGACCAAATACAACAAGCCATCTGGCAGGTTTACTTTGATGGAGCCTCGAGGACAGAAGCGACCCCGTCCGGGCGCGCCAAGGTATGAGCCGGAGCAGGCATCGCCCTCAAGTCGCCAGACGGAGAAGTGATGCACACTTCCTGCTGCATTAGCAAACCCTGCACCAATAATGAAGCAGAATATGAAGCCCTGATCATCGGCCTCCAGGTCGCCCTCCAAATGGAGATCAAAATGCTCCAAGTGTTCGGCGACTCACTGCTGGTCGTCAAGCAAATCTAGGGGCAGTTTGATGTCCGAAAACCTGAGCTGCTCCCTTATCACACTAAAGCAAAAGGGCTCATGGAGCGGTTCTACCTCCTCGAGATAGGCCATGTCGCCAGAGGGGAGAACGCACAAGCCGACGCATTGGCAAAATTGGCAAGCTCACTGGCAGTGCCTCCAGATGGATCTCTCCATATCCAAGTAATAAACCAGCGCCAGATGCCCAGCATGATAGAAGAGGAGCCGGAAGAAGAAGAACTAGAGGTCACTGCAGCAGAAGCCGTCGGCCTACCTGACTGGAGAGCCTCCCTGATGCAGTGGTTCAAACACCAACAATTACCTGACCGAAGAGAAGAAAGGATCAAGCTAGTCAGAACCAAAGACTCCTATGAGCTCCGAAACGGAATATTGTTCCGAATTATGGTGGATGCCAAACAGAAGCTACTCCTCCGATGCTTGTCCATTGAAGAAGCTTGGAGGGTTATGAAGGAGGTCCATGCCGGTACAGCTGGCGCACACCAGGCGGGGTCGAAGATGAAAATTAAAATCAAGAAACTTGGCTACTATTGGCCTGCAATGTTCAACGACTGTTGCGAGTACGCTAAGTCGTGTCAGAGGTGCCAGGAGCATGCCACTATACCCAGGAGGCCTCCCGTGCAACTGCACCCAACCGCGCCCAGTTGGCCGTTTGCCCAATGGGGAACAGATGTTGTGGGCCCCTTACCCGCATCTTCCACAGGCTGCAAATACATTCTGGCGGCGACCGACTACTTCTCCCGCTGGGCAGAGGCTGTTGCCTTACGGGAGGTCACCGGAGAAATCGTGGTCAGGTTTGTCCGCCGCAACATTATATTCCGGTTTGGCGTGCCCGACCGGATTGTGTCAGACAACGGCAGTCACTTCCACAACCAGAAGGTTTACCGGCTAGCAGAAAAATATAAAATTGACTGGAGGACATCGACTCCTTACAATCCACAAGTCAATGGGCTGGCCGAAGCTTTCAATAAGACACTTTGCACTCTCCTGGCCAAAACTGTTAGCTCTAACAAAAGGGACTGGGAAGAAAAAATGTATGAAGCGCTTTGGGCGTACCGAACTATATACAAGACCCCAACGGGCTGCTCGCCCTTCTCTCTCGTATACGGCTCGGAAGCAATCGTCCTCGTCGAACTGGAGATACCGTCCCTCAGGGTCGCCATTCAGCATGGGCTTGTCCCCGAAGGGCAGACCAACACCGAGCGAAGACTCGATGAACTCTCCAGTCTGGAAGGAAAGCGGCTTCAAGCCCAACAGAATATTCAGGTCTACCAGGCCCGGATTGCGCGCGCCTTTGACAAGCTGGTCAAGGAGCGTGAATTCAAGAAAGGTGACCTTGTCATGGTCAAGAGAAGAGACCTAATGGCCGCCAACCCCAAGGGTAAGCTGAATGAGAACTGGCTCGGACCTTACGTAGTCCAAAAAGTCTACGAAGGTGGGGCCTATGTAATTGTCAACCATCGTGGGGAAGTTTAGTTCCCGCCTCTTAATGGAAGGCACTTGAGATTGTACCACGCTCTGGCGCCCCCATTTAGATAATAATATTACTCTTCGCCCTATTTTTGGGCGGATTTGCCTGATTAATGTCCAAACAACTTGGCTACCATCCACGTTTTCAAAAAAAAAGAGAGAAGAAAGAAGAGAAAAGTAAAAAAAAGAAAAGTTGAGAGAACAAAAAATATATGTATAAAAAAAAAGAAAGGAAGAAAAAAATAATAATAAAAGAAAAAAAAGAGAGAAAAAAAAAGAGAGAAGAGAAAAGAAAGGAAAAGAAAAAAAAAGAGAGAAAGAAAAAAAAGAAGGGAAAGAAAAGAGTAAAAGAAGGATATAAAAAAAACCAGAAAAGGAGAATGCCCCCCATTTCCAGTCACCGCCCCGCATCAGCGGAGGTACTAAAAGTTGACTAAACAAACTCTTCTCTCCGTCCTCCCCGGGCGATGAGTACCCCTTTGACTTGGACCTCCCGTCCAGGTCATTGACTAAACAAACTCTTCTCTCTGTCCTCCCCGGGCGGTGAGTACCCCTTTGGCTCGGACCTCCCGTCCGGGTCATTGACTAAACAAACTCTTCTCTCCGTCCTCCCCAGGCGGTGAGTACCCCTTTGGCTCGGACCTCCCGTCCAGGTCATTGACTAAACAAACTCTTCTCTCCGTCCTCCCCAGGCGGTGAGTACCCCTTTGGCTCGGACCTCCCGTCCGGGTCATTGACTAAACAAACTCTTCTCTCCATCCTCCCCGGGCGGTGAGTACCCCTTTGGCTCGGACCTCCCATCCGGATCATTGACTAAACAAACTCTTCTCTCCGTCCCCTCTGGCCGACGAGAAGTCCGGTCTCTGACCGAGGCCCCCCGCTTGAGGCCAGCACGTGCTTCCAATATTGCGGCGAAACCAGGGAGTCGCCCATTTGGTATGGTGGAGTGGTCCCCTCGTCCTCCCCCTGGGAAGGCGAGCACTCTCCTGTACCCCAACGTAGGTCCCCGCCTGGTTCTCCCGAAGCAAATCTTCGCAAAGACCCATACCCTGCTAACGTGGTTCAGCACAAAAGAGGGGAAGGAGGGGAAGAAGAAAACAATGTACACAGAAAAGAAAGGAGGGTAAGAAAGCTCCCTCTGGGACGAATGCACACACAAAGAACGCGTGAAATCATAAATGCTCTGCTCTATTCAGAAAGGGGACCAGACTACATGTGCTGCGGGGCATACCCCTGTGTTACATTCAAAAGAAAAGAAAAAGGAATTAAGGGATGCAACGCTTAGTCGATGTCCCTGAAGATGTCCTCGAGAGGGAGGATCTCGACGCAAGGGAAGTTCGTCATATCGCGCAGTCGACCCCTCAATTCCTCAAGACAGGCGAGCTCCGCTTCGACGGACACCATTTCAACGTCGGCGACGGCAAGAGCTTCCCTCTCCTCTGCCACCCTCCTTTCCGCCTCGGCAAGGCCAAGTTTAGCCGCAACGAGGTAGCCCTCCAGCTTCACGATCTGGTTCTTGAAGGAACGAACGCTGCCTTCGCCTTCCTCTAAGTCCTTTCCGTGGCGTTCTCTACTATGGCGTCGGGCCTCTAAGGTCTGCAGATACTCGTCTGCCTGAGCATCAAGGGCGGCACGTTCGTCAGGAGCCTGGGTCTCCAGGAACTCGCGGCGCTTGACATACTTCACAACAGCAGAACCCGCCGCGACCGTTCCCCCAGCGGGCAGCTGAGCACTTGCAACGCCCCGGTCAACTGCACCACTATAGTATGCACCTCCCTATATGACAGAGAAGGGTCGGCGAGGAGCATGGTCCGTAGAGTGATCAGCATTTGGCGGACTGGCGCTTCTGATGACATATGACTGACTGAGGGCACGACCGGAGGAGTGAATTCCATGGTGCTGTCCACTTCTACCCACAGGTCGGTGTCTACCGCCGCTGAAGATGAAGGAAGGGCAAGGGTCAAGTCGCCCGGCCGGCGTAGCTCGACGAGAGACCCTTGGCCAGCCACTGCCGGGGGAGCGGACAAGACCATTGCTGAAGCCTCCGGTGCCCCCATCGTTTGGAGCTCCCCCGCCTCCTCTGCCTCCGTCCGGCCCGCCTCTGCCACTGCTCCAAGGGGCAGGGGTGCAGGTGCCGTCACTTCGGATAGAGGAGGAGCTTCGAGTAAAGCCAGACCCGACGCCATCACCCACGGACTTTTCTCTCGCATCTGGGGCCCCTCCAGATGTGCACGAAGCCCCGCGAATATCTGTCTCAAGAGAGGATCCTCCATCTGGGCCGGCAGCCTCGGAAGGGGTGGAAGTGGAACCAGCAGGTGAGGGACGCTTCCCGCCTGCACGAGCATGGCAAGAGTCTCCACCTCCGGAACAGATGCCGGAGTTGATCCCCCCGCTGGTGGCTGACCGGTAATCGGTCTCCGCTTGGCGATTGCCTTGCGAGAGTGGCCAGGCATCTTCCCGGTCGTCGGCACCACCTGCCCACATGAAATACGGTTAGCCACCCGTCGCCGGGAATAAATTACGCAAGGATGAGAAGTGGGAAGAGCCATAAAACCCTGCTTACCTCGGCCACCGTGAGGACGCGGCCTTCGGGCGCAATCTCTCCTTCCTCCAGAGGCTCGGCCGCCGCTTCGGAAACACTTGAAGTTCCCGCGGCCGACTCTTGCTCAAGAGCCTCGAATAGAAGGGCTAGTCTGCCCGAGCCCACATCGACCCCTACCTGACGGTCGATCGGCGCAACTGGGATACCCTTTTCCACAGCCTCCGGCAAGTCAAGCCCCTGAAACTCAGGATTGACAAGAAAAGATCATTAGATAACCAAGAAGGAGAGGAAGGAGCCGGCCCAAGCAAGCTCACACTTACAACAGTCTTCCCCACAAAGCTCGGGGAGCCAGCAAGTAAGAGGGGCCCGAAGACCGGCTCAGGCGGCTCCGATGCCCCGGACACGCCCTCGTCGGGAGCCGCTTCATCGGAGGAGTAGTTATAGTCTACCTCTTCGCTCGACGATGACTCGACCGCCGCAGGCTCTCCCCTTGCCGGCAAAGGGGCCTCCACTTCGAGGTCAATGGCTGGCGCGCCCTCCCTCAGGATAGATGAGGCTCGTACGCCAGACCTCAGCCTCCTCCTCACATATAGACGCGTCGTCGGGAGTTGCAGGCAAGGCCCAAATAGCCCAGCGACCGCCTCTGCTGTGCCTGGCACACACAAAAAAAAACGGGTTATATCAAGCCCAATTGGCCCCCAGGAAATAAAAAAGAGAAGAAGCCGATTAAGCCGACAAAGGCAAATACCCTCTTCAGCTCCTGCGGCACGGGGTGACCCACGGGCTTCCTCAACAGGTAAGGCCTTCTTGGGAGTCCCAGCCGTACCCTCGCCCGGGAGCAGCACGGGCGCCGGCTCCTTCGTGCCGCCTGTAAGGAAGAAGCGTATGGTCGCCGTGCGCGCATGCGGGGCCGGCTCGGGAAGCAAGCCAATCCCAGACGATGTTGGCGACTGTTGGACCTCGTCAGCGTCGTGACTCGATCCGGCCCGAGTGACTTCAAAGTCCTCGAAAGACAAGATGGGGGCCACCGGAGAGACGGCCGTAGGAGCCGGGGATCCCTCGGCCCGTCTCCGCTTTGCCGCTTCCCGCCTGGCCACCTCGGCAGCAGCCAATGCCTTCTTAACAGGCGACTTGGCCCGGGACCTCCCCTGTGCTACCGGTGAGGGAGTCGGGGTCGGCGCCGAAGTCTTCCTCGCCGCAGCCGCGACTTCACCCACATCTGGAAGGGGCGCAGGGACTAGCTCCTCCACAGCAAGAATAGGCGCAGGCGTGGGCTCCTCCATAGGGGCTGAAACGAAAGGAAACATTCAGGCGTCGAGACCTTGCTCCGAAATAAAGATAAAGAAAGAGGCTTAAAAGGCATGCTAACAGTCGGAGGCGCTAACCGGCAGGTTGGCTCGGCTCGGTCCGGGCAACCTCGAACTCCTCAAAGGACGGGACCCGTGGCGCCGGAGGAATGGCAGTCGGGGCCGTGGCCGCCTCCGTTTTTCTCCGCTTTGTGTCCCGCTGCTTAGCCACCTTTGCGGCATCTACTGCTTTCTTCACGGGAGATTTTGCCCGGGGCCTCTTCGCTGCCTTGGGCAGAGGAGCCGCAGTCGGGGCTAGTGGCGCGGCTTCAAAATATGCAGGTTTCTGCACAAGCCGAAGGAGATTCTGGTACGTGGCCATTTGCGCGCTATCGGGGTGGTCTGCCAGAAAGGAAAAGAGAAATAACAAACACGCATTCATGATTAGCATCCAACTATCTGCAAAGGCCGCGATGATAAGAGACGAAGACAAAAGAAGAAAAAGAGATCGAGTACCGTAAGGGCCAGTATACAGTCGCAGTGTAATCGGCCAGTAGCTCAGGGATGGCTCTTTATCTCGACGTGCCGCCTCTCGAACGAGCCAGCACACATCCTCGATCTTCTGGCACCGGTCCGTAAAACTGGCTAGATCCGCGTACTTCTTCATGGAAAGGTGGCAGAAGAGGCTGAAGTGGTCTATGCCCCACCCGTCAGCATAATAGTACGGGATGTGCAGGCGCTTGCCCAGGATGGAGGCCCTCTGATCTTCGATCGTCAGTCCGTTCACCCGGAGAAGGACATATAGCCACGTGGTGTCCTTATAGTTCTCGGGCTTCCTCTCCTCCCGCCTCATGAATGTGCGGTATGGGCAGAGCGTATCTCTCTCCGGACGCCAGCTCTTGGCGGGAGTCCCCTCTTCCTCTATGGGGAACGGATAATTGATGAGGTCTAGGCGGTCGCTCCCTACCCGGCACAGATCCCTCAGCGTCTTCTGATAGTTGTCCTTCGCCACTGGAGGCAACTCTACTTTCAGCGTCGGCCTCCTATCCCGGGATTCCCGACGAGCTGCCATATATGCCGCCACCTCCTTCTCCTGTTTGTTTTTGAGCCGAAGAAGATGATCGGGCTCAATGTCAAATACCGGCACGGTCTGCCTGCTGAGTGTAGACACGCCGTTTCTGACGTTACGATGAGTAAATCTCATATTGTACTGTAATGCCCTGAAGTGGCTTACATTTTCTTTTATTTGAGTGATTTTCGTAATTATGGTTAAATTGCATTATTTTGTGAAAGGGAGAAAATTAAAATATGTGTACATATAAATAAATAAAAGAGAAAATGAAATCCAAAAAAAATGCGTGTGTAATTATGTAATTGATTTTCTTTAATAACAAATTTATTTTTGTAAATGTATATATTATTGATTACTATATATATAATTGATAAAAATATATTTATTAAAGGATAAAAGATATGATAATTATAAAAATAATAATAATAAACAAAAAAACATAAAAGCAAACAAAAATAAACAAAACAAACAAACATAAAATATAATAAATAAAAAATAATATTCCCTACCCCATCTTATTCTCTCCCCATCCCTTTCTTTATTTCTGTTTTCTTCCCTATCTCTCACGTAATCCCCTCTCGTTTCTCTGCTCACTTCCCTCCCCTACGGCACACACACACACTCTCCCTTTGCATGCGCCCCTCACAGCACCACCATAGCCAACCCCCCACATTCTCCTCCCCGACCATCACCGTGGCACTCCCTCTCTCATTCCATTTTCTCTGCCCGCCCCTCATACCATCGCAGCGAACCTCCCCCTCCCTGCATGCACGCCCACGGTAGCGCCCCCTCTCCCCTCTCCCACAGCCTAACCGCCCAGCCGCAACCACCCACCTACATGCCCACGAAACCACCCCCATCTTCCTCCCCGTGACCCCTGCCGGTCTCCCCTCTCGTTCACGGTAGCCCCCACGAGCCCACGCCACCGCCGCTCTCCCCGTCGAGCCCGCTGCACACCCACGCCGCCGACACCGTCTCCATCATCGCCATTCGAGGATCCCGACGCGCACGCCTCCGACTGCCGCGACCACCCACCTCCACTGCGCCGTCGCCCACGTCACCCACGTCCGCCGCTACTGCCGTCGTCGCCCTCCACTTCACCGGCCTCGCACCCGCATTCCCGCCGCCGTCACCGCCACCTCCGGCCACCGTTCCACCCAGCTCACCGTCGCGAAGCTGCCACCTCCCTGCTAACCCACAGCCCCCCTCCGGCCCCTGCGCATGCACACCGCCACCCTGCCGCACCGGCCGCACCTTCCTCCGCCACACCCGGGAGCTCCCACGCTGCCGCACCGACGCCACCACCGTCACAGCCGTCGTCGTCTGGTCGCCCACGTCCGAGCATCCCCGCCGTCCTGCACCTCGCTGTCGGTGCACCTTGCCGCCTCCGACCCCTGTCCGGGCTCCCACCGCCACCGCAACTGCCGCGGCTCCCGTCCCCCTGTCTCCCTCATCTCTCCCGTCTCCCTCTGTCTCTCTCCCCCTCTCTCCTCTCGCTCTGCTTCTCTCTCTCTCCGGCCCTCTCTCTCTCTTCTCACCGCGCCCCTCTCTCTCTTTTCTCTCCCCCTCTCTCTTCTCGCTCTGCCTCTCTCTCTCCGGCCCTCTCTCTCTTCTCACCGCTCCCCTCTCTCTCTTTTCTCTCTCTCGATCTCTCCCTCCTCTCTCCGTCTCACTCTCTCTTTCTCTCTCTTTTTTTAATTTTTTATTCTCTCTTCTCTTCTCTCTCTCTCTCTCCTCCCGTGACTCTCTCACCCCCCCTCTCTTTTGTTTTTTTATCATTATTTTCCTCCACTCTTCCTTCCTCTTTCTCCCATCCACCGAACCCTTTCTCTCCCTTCTTTTATTTTGTTTTATTCTTTAATATCCCCATCTCTCATTTCCCTCTCTCTTTCTCTCCCTCACTCTCTCCTATATCTTTCTCCCCCCCTCTCTCTCCTTTCTTCCTTACGTGCTCTCTCTATCTCTCTCTTTTCCTCTCATATACATATACTATATATATATATTATATATATATTATATATATATATATATTATATATATATATCTCATTAATATATATCTTATATATATCTTTTATGTACATATATATATCACATATATCAAAATTAAAGTACAATAAAAAGCCTAAAAAAAGAGCTTCCTTCCTCTCTCTCCCTCTTGACTTCTCTTTCTTTTTTCTAACCCTCTTCTACCTTTCGTACATCATTAGTGTTTATCATTTGCTTATTTACTTATATTTTTAATCATCTTCTCTCACTTTATATATATATATATATATATATATATATATATTCTTACTTTATACATATATACGTGTATTTGTGTCCTCCATTTAAACAGTTTATGAAGTTCGCTCTGAAGCTCTTTAGTCATGCTGTGCTCGTGATATTGAAGCCCTTCTCAAAGCTCGTCGCCGGTCTTCCCTGATAAGCTTTTCTCCCCCTTATTTTTATTCAGTCAGTCAATTATATCGCATGCATCATCTTAGCACATGTGCCATGCCTTTCTCTTCGAGAGGGCCTCCTTTGTGGGTATTTTTTGTGTGTTCGTGCATTTCATCATGTCATTCTCCCACCCTTTTAGTTCTAAAGGGGTTTTAAAAACACCAACCAGGTACGTGTTCATTTATGTTATTTACCGTTTTATTATCTAAGGATTGGTACTACACCCCCGTCATTCTCATTTAGTTGTTTTCTTCTCTGTTTGTTCCTTGTGTAGGGGTAACCAGTTATAAGGCCCTCTTCTTCGGCCTGTCGAAAGAAGAGGAAGAAGGAGTCCACGTCGTCCCCTTCCTGAGGCGAAAGCGATCAATCCACTCGGGACCCTCGGTCCCTGGCGATCACAACACTCTTAACGCGTGCTCCATTTTGATCATCTTTATTTTAATAACACCCGCGGAGAGTTACTTCCCGCAGCGGTTATCTTCTTCCGTCTCTGACCTCACCCGCGCGGAGGATTATTCCCCGCGGCGGTTTCTGTGATTTACTTTCTGTATATCTAACTCCTAACTGGTGCGGTGGGTCACCTCCCGCGACCGTTTTCATTTCAGCATTTTATTTTCTGCACTTTACTTTCTAATTCCTAACTATTTAATTTCAGCATTCTCCTATCATCGCTTTAAAATCCCGTGGAGATCAACATCTCGCGGCGGTTTATTTGATCCCTTTTCCTTTCCTGTCACATATACTTATATTATAGTAAAGACCCCTCAGAGGCCACAGTCTCGTGGTGGTTTATATATATATATATATATATATTATTTATATTATTTATGTCACATTAAAGACCCCTCAGAGGCCATAGTCTCGTGGTGATTTATATATATACATATATATATATATTTATATTATTTATGTCGCATTAAAGACCCCTCAGAGGCCACAGTCTCGTGGTGGTTTATATATTTATATACTTATACTTATTATTTATGTCATAGTAAAAACCCCGCAGAGGCCACAGTCTCGTGGTGGTTTATATATATTTATATACTTATACTTATTATTTATGTCACAGTAAAAACCCCGCAGAGGCCACAGTCTCGTGGTGGTTCATATATTTATATACTTATATTTATCATCTATGTCATAGCAAAAACCCCGCAGAGGCCAATGTCTCGTGGTGATGTGTATATATATTTATATTTATTATTTATGATGCATTAAAAACTCCGTAGAGGCCAATGTCTCGTGGTGGTTTATATGTATACTTATATATATTATTTATATCGCTTTAAAAAAATCCCATAAGGCCAATGTCTCGCGGTGGTTTCTAGATGCACATATATTAATTACTGCTCATCTTGCAATATTGCTGTTAAAACCCCGCAAAGACCAATGTCCTGCGGCGGTGTACTTTTATTTATATTGTTCTTGTAACTGTTCGGGGAATGATATATCGTTACAATTTCCGAGTCTACGTGTCTTCCCGTCTGTCAACTCCTATTACGTAGAGTCCCAGGGCTCAAATTCGGTATCTGAAAAGCTGCCATCGGAACGGTGGGTTACGCCTACCGGGAAGGGGTTCAGTTTGCGTGAGAGGGTCTTCGGACCCCTATCTCCGCCATGTACCAGAGTTCGGTCAGTCTAAATTCTTTCTGTCTCCATTAGAGTGTCATCTGTAGATGTACTTGTCCACCGTTCTTTCATATCCCCTATAGCGCGCGTTTCATTGTTTGTCCTCATTTCTTTCACCCTTTATTACTCAGAGAGGGAGAAACCCCATCTCTCTCTCTCAGTCCACCACGTGACGCGTTCACACTGAGGAACCTCCTCTCGGCCCCATCCCAGCAGTCGGTCTTATGCAACCGATAGAAGGCCGTCCGGGCGTTCCACCACTTTATGTAGTCTTGGGTCACTCAGGGAACGCGACCCGGGGCCGGTACCCTGAAGGAGGCCGAGTCTGCCCGGTGGAAGAAGTCCCACCAGCTCTTCGCATGCTCAGCAACTGAGCCCCCTCGGACATTCCGCGAGGGCAAGCCGAATTACGCATGATAAGCAGGGATATGCTGATCATATCCAAAGTTGCGGCCAAATCGGAAGGGGTAATACGGCTCCAGCAGCACATTATTTCCCTTCCGGAACACCAACACGCTGGGGCGAATGGACAGCGCCCAATCCCTCAGCTCGGGCTCCAGCAACGGGCGCACCACGTTTTCCTGGCTGATGGGGTGGACGTACCTCTCCACCTGGTCATCCTTGCAGTCCCTTTTATTATTCAGAAGGGGGCTTGAATATGCGGCCAACGTCCAGAAATGAATGGTGCCAGCCACATCCCGGGGAACCGTTGTCAACCGGCCCCGAATATCAAACATACGCATGGAGGTAGAAGCCGGCTCTGCACTGGCGAACTCCAGCATCCTCGGTATTAGTCCCCAATCCTGGAGAACTCGCAGGGCGAACTCGGGGAACAGCGAGCAAACCCACGCGTTGAAGAAATGTAGTGGGCATACATACCGGGCCTGCCTCGGAAACTGATGGGTGCTGATATCTCCCAGCGCCTTGTAGATCAAGCAAAGGGTTGCCGGGCACAGTGACAGCCTGATACCCCATGCCATCTGACATGCCGGGTAGATGGCATCCGGCCGGATCACTGTCTCATCCCCGTACGGCATGGCAAATGAGCACAGCCAGTACGTCAGATAGGCGGCACAGTGAGTCTGTGGGTCGACACCCATCGGGTTGGCCCTGCTCCGACGCCCCCTGGAGGGGATCTTTACGCCGAGCTTAGGCTTCGCGCGCTTCTTGGGGGCAATGGCGGTGCCGACACACGAGAATTCCTCCTACTGCTTCAGCCCGTCATAAAAATATTCCAGCCACAGGGGCATGCGCACCCTCTTCCTGTCCCCGCGGGCGGGCTGCTTTCCCTTGTGTGACAACTGGTACAGCTCCCGGTACACCTTCATCAGGTACCGATATGAGTACCCAAGAGAATAATAGCCATCCCCGTTAGTCTCATCCTTGATTAGATCGGGGAGGCACACTTCTTCATAAGGCTCCCCGTCAATGGGCAAGCCACTCAGCTGACTGAGACTCCATAAGTCAAGAGAAGTCTCGCCCTCTGCCGTGTAGAAGGTGTTAGTCTCTGCGCTGAATACCTCTATCATGCCGCAACAGAGACCCTTGGAGATGGGGTAGCCATACCGGGAGGCGTATACGCTATGGTAGATGCCGGCCCGAACCAGCAGTGGGGCGTAGTTGAACAGTACATATTCAGTGAACTCCACTGCCCCTTCCCGGAAACTGTGAGCGTCTTGAAGCTTCAGCTCCCCGAACCAGCCCAGTGATAGTTCATACTTGAATCTGATGGCCAAGCAGTCCAAGACGAAGGGTTCCTCCCTGTAACCCCATTTCAGGGGAGCCAAGAACAAACCAAATCGGGGCGGCTCGCCCTGCACCTGCTGTAATATCCCGGACCTTTCGGATCCTTCTTCGTGGGTCCCGGATCTGGTTTTCGGAGCGTCCGGCTCCGTTGTGTCCGAAATTTCGTTTCGGACATCTTTCGTGTTCGGATCGGCGCGATCCGGAGTCGTTTCGGAGGCCCGGAGGCGTTCCGTGGCTTTTTCCGCGCGTGTTTTCCGATTTCCAGTGTGTGTTTCGGCTTTTTCTTCGGACGCTCGCTGCGGGCGAACCGGGCAGTTCCCCGAGGCACGAGTGGTACCGTTGCGATCGGTGCGTTCCGAGGATTTCGGAAATGTATTTTTCTAATTTTCGGTATTTTCCCGAAAAATCGGATTTTCTATATATTCCCATTTTCTTTTCTTTTCTTTTTTCTTCTTTTCTCTTTTCTTCTTCTTCCTTCCTCTCTCTCCCTCACGCGACCGTGGCCGGCTCTCTCCCTCCTTCTCTCCCGTTCGACCGTGCCGACCCCCGTTCCGGCTGCAGACGGCGGCGGTGCGACGGCGCGAGGACGTGGGTGACGTGGTGGCGATCGTGCGGGCATACGGTGAGCGTGGGAGGCGTGGAGAGGCGAGATTCTAGTGGCGTTCTTCGCGACTTCGAGCTCGGATCGGAGCGTTTCGTCGCGGACCGGAGGTAGGGTGACGTTCCTTAGCCTCATGTCTTCCTTCCCCGTGAGTTTCAGCTCGAGACGAGGTCGAGAGGGGTTTATTTTGAGCCGGGAAGGGTTGATCATGCCGCGGGGTGAGTTCGTCCGATCCATCGTTTTGAGCCCCGATTTCACGGTTTAAGGGCGTAGGAGCATGCTAGGGGGCTTGGGGGTTCTTCTCTCGCCATTTCCCCCTCCGTGGGGTTTGTTTTGAGGCCGATTGGGCGATTCCGGTGAGGTTCGCCATTTTCTCGCCGGTGAGCGATGTGCGGTCGAACCAGTGGCCGCATAACCCCTATGCGGTTCCGTTCGGACCGTTCATCGGCTCGGCGCGCTTTGGGTGAGGCTTGGCGCGCAGTGGGCTTGGGCGGTCTATCGTGGGACCGCATATCCTAATGTGCGGCCCCACAGCTACCGCCCAACCCTAAGGGTTTTGACCGTTGGTTGTGACCGTTGTGCAGTGCTCTGGGATGTGCGGCCAGGAGCTGACCGCATAACCCCTTGCACGGCCAGGTGCTGGCCGTACATCCCCTAGCGCTATGGTTGGATGTGCGGTCTGGCCCTGACCGCACAACACCTGAACGGCTAAGCCGTAGCCGCCCTTCCCCAAGTGCGGCTAAGGACTAACTGTAGATCTCTTTTAAAATCCACTTAAGGAAAAATTATTAAGAATAAGCAATAATCAATAATGTGGAGAAAAACATGCACGAGGTGCACAAGGGGAATTTGTGTGATCGCCAGAGACACGAGGGTCTCAAAGAGGAGATTGATATGGGAAAGGATCGCAAAATACCTCTTGAAACGCGGTTGATTGTAGGTGCTTCCTTTCTCTTCAAATCGGCCGGCCGACGAAGAGAGTTCTTCACTTTTATTACCCTTGCAAAAAAGACAAACACCAAAAGATATGGATTAGAAACAATGGTGTAGCATCAAATTCAATAAAAATATATGAGCATGAAAAAAATGAGCAATACACACCTTAAGGGGATTGCCCTTAAACCCCTATGCAAAGAGGGTATGGGAGATATGATGAATGTATGAAAATATGAATAAAAGTATGGGGAAAGAGTGCAAGAGTTGCACTAAATGGGGAGATCTCAACGTGGTTGAGTGAGAAAAATCAATAAGAATAATGATGCATGCATGAACTATTGATGATGATAAAACAAAAGGGAAAGTAAAAAAAGAAGAAGGGGCCTGTGCTTCGGCTTGAATATTCAAGGGGGAGGAAGCTCTGCAGTGGGATGAAGACATGAGCGTGGGCTTCTCCTTAGCCAAGCAATAGCAACCTGCGAAGGAAAAGAAAAAACAGGAAAAGGAGAAACCAACAGAGAAGAGGGGGAAGGGGAAATACGTGAGAGGAAGAAAGGGGATCGAGAGTCCAACCTGACAACAGAGCGATCGGCTCTATTAAATAGGATTGGATGAAGAGATAGGAAGGCAAGAGTCCTACCGTGGGAAATGATTGGAACGGGCAAGAGCCCAAATAGGGGAGGAGTCTAACGAAGCAAGGACTCTCTGGGGAAAGGGCTACGAAGCCAGAAGATGAAACACGCCTTAGGTTAGGGCGTCAATTTATGAATTGACGACCTACCAGGAGGCGTTTCTCAAAAACACGCCCTGCACAAGGGCGTTCCTAAAAACCAAATTTTGGAAATAACAACTCCCCATATTTGAAAAATACAAAACACGCCTTAAACAAAGCCACTTTTCAAAAACGCGCCCCTGGGAAGGGCGTTAATTTCAAGAGCTCAAACGGGGAAGTCGGTCAAACCAAAAGAATTGACGCCCTCAAGTGTGGTCGTCCTTTCTAAAATAAACGCCCTAGACAAAGTCATGTTTTAATAAAACACGCCCTTACCAAGGTCGTGAATTCAGAAAATCCATAAAATAGATAAAATGGGGAGAAATAGATAAAATGGGAGGACACGCCCTAGACAAGGGCGTGTTTCCAAAAACACGCCCCTGATGAGGGCGTGCATTCAGAAAAATAGAGATAAATGCCCAAAAAAATCTAGAAAAATAGGAAAAGGGAGATAAATGGGGAAAAAAAAGGAGAAATTCAAGAAAAGTGGGAAAAACCACTCAAATAAGCTGACTTGAGGGTCAAATGGGGCATCGCAGAGCGATATGAAATATACTCAAAATAATGTCAATTTTGGCGTGTCTACAGCTGCCCCGCCTTGACGTCTGCTTTGCAAGGGAGCGTAGCAAACTGAAAAGTAGATGCCAAGGTGTGATGAGACACGCTATCAACATCACTTGATGAGAATCGAAATCAAAAGCTCGAGATGAAGCAAATCTCGGGAAATCCAACGAAATCAACAATGTTTGGATAAAAGGGGAGATGTGCACGCGGTGCACAAAGGAGATAAAATAAAATGATCAACTTCCAGCACGGTGGAAGTACCCCAGGTCACAAACCTGCAAGTTTCACCATTGGGGAGCGGTTACCAGCCAGTGGACGTGCTGCAGCCAAGGTGGATCAAAGGAAAGGAGATAAAATAAGATGATAAAAATCCAAACAAGGAGCTTCCGAGAAAAGACCCAAAACAGCCACAAGACGCACTGAGGACTCAATTCGGTAATGAAAATCTCATATCGGGGAAAGGTTAAGATCAATTCAACTCTCAAAACCAGCTTATCAGAATGATTTTCTAATGTTAATTCAAAGTCCTACATGAATGCATGCTGGGCTAAAGGGAAAATAACAAATGAAAATATAATATAATCAAGGATAATATTGTTAAACTGCCCAGACTGGGTCAAGAAACCAATTCTGCGAGCTGATACTAAGCCGAAGCCCGTTTATCCACGCACCAACTCATAAAAAGGGAACCATCGCCCCCAGTCTTGGACGGCTCAACGGCCTATCCGTATGACTAAGACGCCTCTGGAATCGTCATTGTTTTTGATGAAGGGGAACTCAAATTCCAGATTTACCAAAGCCACAAGATCCTTGATATAATCTAGTAACATATGTAACATATAGTAGAATGCATACAGGGAGATGGTGGTAACAATAAGCATGGGAACTAAGAAATGAGCAGCATGCACCGTGGGACTTTGATGATGATGCCCAGTCGGCGGGACCAAGAACCTCTTCCTGCGCTCAAAAATTCATTAGCCAAGATATAAAAGATAACAAACAATGAAGAAGGCATTTAAGCACAACAAACATCAAAGCATCAATAACATGTATATGGCAAAGCATGGATAGCATGAATAGCATGGCATTGCAAAGCAACATTTTTGTTATTTTGTCATGAGGAGACAATCTGACTAATCAAAATTTGGAGGTGAAAGATCAAGATCTGATAAGACCCATTGGCGGAGTGATCAGATGAAGTTAGCAGGAGTTGATTAAAAAATTTGGAGATGAATCAGGAGATATGGGGGAAATCAAAATGCCCCTGGGTGGCATGCCATGAGAATATCGGGAGGAATCAATAGATTGATAATAATGAGTGGAGAGAGGACTCGTCCCGTGCTTCTGGTCCTTGGAAAGCTGTTCCTGCAAAACACCATTAGAAAATACAATGCAATTTTTATGGAGTTTGGAAATATGCAAATTTTTATGAGTTTTGAAAAATATATGAATTTTTATGTGGATTTTGAAAATATTTTGATTTTTTATGAATTTTTGAAAATATTCAATTTTTGTTGGATTTTGATCAGGAAATATTCAATTTTTGTTTGATTTTGGCTTAGACATTGTTAATGCAGCATCAAAAGGTGTTTTGAACCACTGGCTAGGGGTCCTTGTTCCTTCCCTTTTCGCTAAAAACTGCCCAAAGCTGGACGTGCATTGAAAGTGGCATCCTATAACCGACCGTCTTTGATCAACGGTGCCCCTACCAAGGCCATACCCGAGAAACATTCGGTCTTGGAGGGAGAAGAGAAGAATAATTGAGGATAAACTTTGTGCAGGATGGGAGATATCGGGACTTGAATTCCTTCCAAGGTGTTCCCTTCAAAGAGGTAGTCTGTTGTGCCGGGGCTTTGTGCCTTTAATTTTTAGACCCTTGACATGCATACGACCAGGGTTTTCCCTGCGGGGACTTTGCCACTCTTGACATGCCTTAATTCATAATTTTGCTTTTATCGAAATTTTGACTTGATTTTCATAATAGCCCTTTTGGCTAGATGTATATCATGAAAGCTCATATGAAAACTCATATTAATTTCGGGTCAAGACTGCCCCTATTTGAGACTCCTCTCGTATTGGGGATTACCAAGGTTGGGTTATCTTATCCGTCAATTTCTTGCCCCTGCATTCGGCCGAGTGAAGAAGAGAAAAGACTTTCAGGAATTCTCATGGCATGGCCAAGATAGCAACGGTGTTTAACCAAAGGAGCCGGCTAAGGACGCCGTAAAGTGTGTGAGGTGCCCAGCTAAGGGTTGCTCTTAACAAGCGGGGAGAGAATGTTGAATTCCCAGCGCGTGTTTCTTATTAACCAGAGTGCTGCAGTAGCAAGCCTAAAGACTCTTTTTTTTTTTTTAAATGATTTCAATTAAACAAAAGTTTAAGATAAAGGTTTAAAACACCACTCTTAATCTCGTTAAGAAGCACTTGATTTTGAAAATCATGCGTGAAGAAATGAGAAAATGATATCATTAAAATGCATACTTACGCCAATATGTTACCTTGCAACCTTTCTTGAAATAATTGCCGCGAGAGGCGGGGTTGATCATCGTGGGATAGTCCTCTTTGGCAGTCAAAAGGATTGGAAGCAAAGGGTTTGAAAGTGGCTTAACAAGACGGAGTGGTGCCAAGACCAGACTCAGACGAATAAGGAGAAAAGGAAAAGAGGCGAGGGCTAGAACTCCCTCACTAAGGCGCGGAGACCCTGATCACATGGAACAGTCTACAGAAGAAGCAGAAAAATCAAGAAGAGAGGTGAGGACTAAAGCCTCGGAAACAATGGGAGAAGGGGCAAATGCCCAGAGCAATGGATGCGGAAGAAGTTGGGTCGGACCCAGAATTAGGAGGAATTAGAAGAAGGAATTGATAGATGGAAAGAGGTGGATCCGGAGGGTCCGGAGGCGGAGGAGAATCGTGAGAAGAGAAATCATCCGGAGGCTCCGGAGGGACATTGAAAGAAGGGACGCGATGCCCTGGGGAAAGATAGGGAAAAAGATGATGGAAGAGGTGACGGAGAAGGAAGAAGAGAATAAAAGATATGAAGTCCCGGAGGAGCAAGAAGATAAATCGAAAGAAATATGGAAGGTCCGGAGGTTCCGGAGGAATGAAATCAGGAGGGTCGCGATGCCCTGGGAGATGATATAGAGAATAAGATGGAGAATCCGGAGGTTCCGGAGGAATGAAATCAGGAGGGAGAAGATGGAAAGGGGCGCGATGCCCTGAAAGGACAAGGGAAGAATCCGGAGGTTCCGGAGGAAGCAAATGGAAAGGGGCGCGATGCCCGAGGAAAAGATGGAGAGAATCCGGAGATTCCGGAGGAAACAAATAGAAAGGGGCGCGATGCCCGGGGAAAAGACGGAGACAATCAGGTGGAGAATCCGGAGGTTCCGGAGGGATGAAATCAGTAAGGAGAAGATGGAAAGGGGTATCGTGCCCGAGAGAAAGGTCCGGAGGTTCCGGAGAAATAGAATCAGAAAGGGTGAGATGCCCAAAGAGGAGGGATAAAATTCCTGGTGGTTCCAGGGAAATAGCAGGAAGGGGGACGCGATGCCCCAAGGGGAGTGGATAAAAGGATGAATATGAATAAGATGGGAAATGCGGAATATCCGGCGGTGCCGGAAGGCGAGGAAGATACGGGTTTGGAAACCCGGGAAGCAGGAGATGCAAATGTATGCAAAATGATGAATGCAAAAAATGCGTGAATGCAACGAGATGCAAAGAATATGGAGAATATGATGGGCGAGAGGACGAGATCCTCCTCTTAACCCAGGGATTGGCCCATGAAGAAGAAGTGATAGAGATGGACGAATAGAAAGTGGAACAAATAAGGGATGGCCCCTTAGCATCAAGGTAACTGCCCCCCCACGGCGATGAACATGTAAGGCCAATTGGCCCAATAAAAGAAGCTTCAATAGTAAAAGACAACTCCCTTGGAAAGCAAAGATCAATAATGTGGGGGAGTTGTAGAGTTGGAACGGGAAGCATTGAGTTGCCCATTGAATGTGGTGTATATGGAATGTTGAGCAAAATGGGCATTCGCCCCTTGTAAGGAATAATGAATTCTGGATTGGAAAGTTTGAACAAGGGGTGCCCTGCCTGGCCCTTGGATGGCATCAATTCTTGGCATTCTTCCCTGAGCAATGGCGGTGACTTGGCCTCTGCGACCATGCTCGGCACAATAATCCGGATTGGCATCCGGTAAATGACTTCTTGAATCTTGAATCGCATAACCGTGGCCATATCTGTCTTGCCCGACTCTTGATCACCTTCGGCACAAGTACTTGCAGAAGCACTCCCATTCCGAGTAGTAAAAGGAAGTGAAGCGGAGGCGGAAGGCTTTGTGAGTGGTGGAGGTATAATGGAAAGTGTTGGCGTAAGTGGAGGCGGAGGTTCAAACACATCAAGTTTCTCCCTTTGCTTGCAAGCGGTCGGGGTTAGCTCGAGTGCAAAAAGTGGTGGGTCCTGCTCAGGATTAGCCATAGGTAAAGGTGGAGGGTTATGTGGTGGAGGTATAGGCAAAAGGGGTTTTGGGGTTAAAGGGATAATGGAGAGTTGAGGTGGTGGTAATGGGATGTTAATTGGGGAAGGTTCAATGGTGGGCTCAGTGGAGGCTGGTGATATGGAGGTTAATGGCATAGCTGGTGGAGGTGTAATTGATGGGGGTTTGATTGGTGAAGGTGTAATCGGTGGAAGTATAATTGTGGGAGGTGTAATTGGTGGGGGTTTGCTGCGGAGAAAATGCCGAACGGGGCGAGCGGCGTTGGGAGTGGGAGGAGACTCAAGATGTGTCGGCGTGGGTGATTGAAGTATCGACCCATCATCGTAACACCAAGAGGTCTCAAAAATAGGGGTAGGGTTAGGGACGGTGGCCTCATCCTGAGCAGGGGGTTCATCCAATGAAAATGGGGAAAGCGGAAAGTTAAGGAAACTCGGAAGGGGTGCCTGCGGAGCTTCATCATCATCGTATACTGCCTCGGATTCTTCAGATGCCGGCTCTTGCTCGCTTGGAGTGTTGATGCCATAGTCCTCTCTCCTGTCTTTCCATTCTCTCTCCAACTTAGTAATCTCGTCCAAAGCGGCGTGGAGAGGATTGACCGGAGCGGTAGGAGCCGTGACCCTCTTTAATTGTTCCTCCATCAGAGTAATCTTATTAAGCAGGGATTGTTGGAGGGGTGTAACTGGAGCAACCAAGGGCTGGCAGGGCCTTGAAGGAGGAGGAGTGGCATAAAAATGCTGTGGAGGGGAATTAACGGGACGACCCGTAAAGGAACCCGAACGGGCTGGATTGCAAGGAATATAAGGGCCTCGGGGCCGTGATGGAGGAATAGAAGGAGACGGGTGTCGGACCACCCGAGGAGGAGCGTGAATAGGAGGAGATGGGTAATGGGCTACCCGATCAGGATTGGAAGGAGGAGGTGGGTGATGGGCCACCCGTGTAGAATTGGAGGGAGATGGGTGATGGGCCACCCGAATAGAATTGGAAGGAGGGAGAGATGCATGAGATGCACCCTCAACGGCAGCCTTAAGGGCTTGGATCTGTTGAAGGGTAAGATGATCTAATGCATGGATGATTCGAGAGACCTTCTCGTCATTGGGAGGAGACGGTCCCGAGGGAATAGTGGCCTGAAATTGAGTAGGTGGACCATGAGGATGGACATTGCCCATGGGTCGGGCATGACCATAAGAATGAGGACGTGGTCCCTTGAAAGTATGGTGAGAGTGATGAACATGTTGAAATTGAGGATTATAAGATGTGCTAGGTTGATCATCCTCATGAATTGAATTAAACATGTTGTTTTGTTTATCAAAGTAAGCCATTATGCAATCAATTTAATGTGCAAACAATTTGCAAAGAAACACACAAGTTGTAATGGTTACCTCGATTTTTATTTGTTTAAACCTTGGTGAATTAATAAATTTAGCAAAGTTTGGAATGATTCACACAAGGGGGAACCTAGTTTCAAAATGATTTCAATGCCAACTAGGGACACTTTCTCACCGTATAGGCCAACTGATTCGGGACTTCAAAGGGTACAACCTGCCCGGCGTCCGTGAGGGAATCCACGGGTGCGGGGACTTACGGAGGCTTGGAAAAGGGATTTCCAGTCCAAAGAGACGGAATGCTCAATGGAGGGTCGTCCCGATTCCAAGAGGGTGTGTGGATCCTAATGAAGAGGAGGGGGGCTCCCAAACCAAAATGCAAATGAATGAAAGAATGCAATGGGGGTAAACAGGCCAACCACAATAATATCAATCAATATGAAATATAAGCATGAAATATCACCCACGGGAAGGGTTGTGGAAACCCACAGTAAAAACACGCCCTGTCAGGGGGCGCTACTAACCAAAGAAACGACGGTGTGACTGCCGTGAATCAACGTGGGTGCCAGGGGCTGGGTGAAACGCGCCTTAGGGTGAGGCGCTATAAATAAAAAGACGCCCTGTCCAGAGGGCGTCAAAATCCAAGAAAACGCCTTTAAGTGAGGCGCTAAAAATAATAAACACGCCTCTGGTGAGGGCGTCAATCAGCAGGAGATGAACAGCCAAATCAAGAAACGCCCAAACGTAAGGCCGTCCAATTCGTAAAACACGCCTGTGATTGAGGCGCTAATCAATAATAAAACGCCCTTGGGCAGGGCGTTAATTCACAGGCAGCTCAATAAAATCGGGAAAATCAGGGAATATACTGGAAAACGCCCTGTCAGAGGGCGTAACATATGACGACGACGCCCTGGGTTAGGGCGTGAATTCAAAAAGCGCCTCTGACAGAGGCGTTAATTCCTCAGGAAAGCCCGACGGCCAGAAGTACTAGAAAGGCACACTCACAACCACAGCAGGCAATCAATAAGTATAAGATATAAACATGCTCATCAAGAAATTTTAAATAAGTGGAGATTCTAAGGAAATGACAACAAAATGGCAAATCACTTAGGGAAGAATGCAAAGTCAAATGGAGGGTGCCCGAGGGGCACAAAAGGAGACGCACCGAGGGTGCAATAGGGGAGATGGCACACGCGGGTGCCTAAGGGGAAAGGGGTAATGAAAGAAGAACACAAAGTGTCCCACCGTGATCGCCAATTTGTAGATCTCTTTTAAAATCCACTTAAGGAAAAATTATTAAGAATAAGCAATAATCAATAATGTGGAGAAAAACATGCACGAGGTGCACAAGGGGAATTTGTGTGATCGCCAGAGACACGAGGGTCTCAAAGAGGAGATTGATATGGGAAAGGATCGCAAAATACCTCTTGAAACGCGGTTGATTGTAGGTGCTTCCTTTCTCTTCAAATCGGCCGGCCAACGAAGAGAGTTCTTCACTTTTATTACCCTTGCAAAAAAGACAAACACCAAAAGATATGGATTAGAAACAATGGTGTAGCATCAAATTCAATAAAAATATATGAGCATGAAAAAAATGAGCAATACACACCTTAAGGGGATTGCCCTTAAACCCCTATGCAAAGAGGGTATGGGAGATATGATGAATGTATGAAAATATGAATAAAAGTATGGGGAAAGAGTGCAAGAGTTGCACTAAATGGGGAGATCTCAACGTGGTTGAGTGAGAAAAATCAATAAGAATAATGATGCATGCATGAACTATTGATGATGATAAAACAAAAGGGAAAGTAAAAAAAGAAGAAGGGGCCTGTGCTTCGGCTTGAATATTCAAGGGGGAGGAAGCTCTGCAGTGGGATGAAGACATGAGCGTGGGCTTCTCCTTAGCCAAGCAATAGCAACCTGCGAAGGAAAAGAAAAAACAGGAAAAGGAGAAACCAACAGAGAAGAGGGGGAAGGGGAAATACGTGAGAGGAAGAAAGGGGATCGAGAGTCCAACCTGACAACAGAGCGATCGGCTCTATTAAATAGGATTGGATGAAGAGATAGGAAGGCAAGAGTCCTACCGTGGGAAATGATTGGAACGGGCAAGAGCCCAAATAGGGGAGGAGTCTAACGAAGCAAGGACTCTCTGGGGAAAGGGCTACGAAGCCAGAAGATGAAACACGCCTTAGGTTAGGGCGTCAATTTATGAATTGACGACCTACCAGGAGGCGTTTCTCAAAAACACGCCCTGCACAAGGGCGTTCCTAAAAACCAAATTTTGGAAATAACAACTCCCCATATTTGAAAAATACAAAACACGCCTTAAACAAAGCCACTTTTCAAAAACGCGCCCCTGGGAAGGGCGTTAATTTCAAGAGCTCAAACGGGGAAGTCGGTCAAACCAAAAGAATTGACGCCCTCAAGTGTGGTCGTCCTTTCTAAAATAAACGCCCTAGACAAAGTCATGTTTTAATAAAACACGCCCTTACCAAGGTCGTGAATTCAGAAAATCCATAAAATAGATAAAATGGGGAGAAATAGATAAAATGGGAGGACACGCCCTAGACAAGGGCGTGTTTCCAAAAACACGCCCCTGATGAGGGCGTGCATTCAGAAAAATAGAGATAAATGCCCAAAAAAATCTAGAAAAATAGGAAAAGGGAGATAAATGGGGAAAAAAAGGAGAAATTCAAGAAAAGTGGGAAAAACCACTCAAATAAGCTGACTTGAGGGTCAAATGGGGCATCGCAGAGCGATATGAAATATACTCAAAATAATGTCAATTTTGGCGTGTCTACACTAACCGTCCAGGCTTTTTACCGTTGGGAGACGAGCGGCCAGGAGGTGACCGTTCCTCACCCACGTGCGGTCAAGAGTTGGCCGCACATCTGTTTGAACGGTCCTGTGTTGGCCGTTTATCTGTCGTTTGGACCCTGGGTGGAACGGTCCTGATATGACCGTTCTAATCCTTGTGCGGTCCCTGTGTGACCGTACTTCCGTGGGCGGCCCAGTGTGGACCGTTCAAGGGTACGGGTTGCGTCGGTGTGTCTCTCGTCGTACAAAGTGTACCGGGAGATGTTGTTGTCGGCTGGTCACCGTGCGTCGGTGTTGGTACAAGGAGCGTTCCTCGTACCTGCAGTTGCACCGTTGTTTTCCGAGACTTGAGAGTCTACTCCTTCTGTGACCCTCCACTAGTCGTAGCCTACTAGTACGCGTGTGCTAGTCGCACCAGGGAGTGGTGTACGGGCTGACCTTTAGAGACGGTTTGTGGACCGGTTACCGTTGGGCCCCACGTCTTGCAGCCAGAGTCCGGCTGAGGGGAAAACCGGTCAGAGGGCCAGACCAGGGACGCGCGGTCTGTGTGTGCACACGTGGTTGGGGGCAGTTGGACCCACGTCGACGGGCGTGACCCCAGTTAGTCACTTGTTGTAGTTACTTGTACGGTGTTTGCGCCTCGGGTAGGACCTACCATGTCAGGCGGTTCACCTGCGGTGCGGTGTAAGACGTCAGGGGACGCTACCGGCTGTGCTTCTAGTGGGTGGTACTCCTGTCGAGTGCGGAGTGTCAGACTGTCAGTCGTGTATTTCCGACCTTCGGGTTTTGACGGTTCGACCGTTGAGTTTCGGTCTTCTCGTACCGTGGCACGTGTGTCGGTTTACGTGCCGTTAGGGTCTAGTTCTGTAGAGTACAGGGCTTTCCTTTCCGAGGTACCTTCCTACCGCTAGAGTAGTGGTTTCTCGTTTTACGAGGTAGGGTTCGAGTGATCCCTACTGAGTCTTATTCCGAGACTCATCCCCTGCGTGTTTTCACCGTGTTTCAGGTGAGACGCCACCTTCGGGGAGCGCGTCAGGAGCGCAGCGTGGTGCGGGTGCCCAGCGGTAGTGCCAGAGGTCAGAGCCGGGGGATGCCCCGTGTAGCTGTACTTTTCTTTTTTGTCACTGTACTAGTTGTGGACTGTTGTTATTGTTGCTCTTTATTGTGGACCATGTAAAATGTTATCTTATTTTCTGCAATTATTTGTGATACTTGTGTAGTTCCCACACCATCCTTTTAACCCTTCCGAGTCTTCGGGCTCGTGGGTGGCGGTGCGAGTCTCGGGTTATCGGGCCTTCCCGGTAATCGGATTCTCGGGTCGTTACAGCTGGTATCAGAGCCAGGTTGTGGAATTACATGAGAATCATAGGTAATTGTAGTGGTCCACTAGTCCATGACGATGATGTGCAGGTGACGCTGGCATTGGGCACCGTGTGTTTTATTTTGACCTTCCGTTTCTGTGTTTTCTGTCTTGTGCTTCAGGAGCGAGGATGGCGCCGAGGAGGAGTTCTCGCTCTCAGCAGGGGCAGTCGGCTGGAGGTCAGGAGATCCAGCAGGAGGTCCAGCAGAGGGACCAGGAGGAGCATAGTAGAGCGCCACTGGGGGCTACCGAGGCCGAGGATGCTGCGAGAGTTCCGGGGGCCGAGGGTTTTCTCCGTGGCATGTACCATCTCATGGCTCAGCAGTTCGGCGGAGAGGCCGGTGAGGGCTCGTCAGTCAGGGGTGGGCCAGGCCGAGCAGTGAGGGATTTCATGCAGTTCCATCCACCTTACTTTAGCGGCCAGGCAGACCCTGATGCGGCTCGTGATTGGCTTGATGAGATGGAGCGGGTGTTCAGTTCTGCGAAGAGTGCTGTCGAGGACAGAGTGATGTTGGCCTACAACCAGTTGCAGGGTACGGCTCGGAGGTGGTGGTCTTCCGAGTGGAAGACGTCCTTTCAGCTTCGTCCACTTAAGCAGATCGAGTGGGATGACTTTGTCAGTGCTTTCGAGCGTACGTACTGTCCAGATATTGTTGCTACGCAGCGGATGCGGGAGTTTCTGGAGCTGGTGCAGGGTGACATGTCCGTGTTGCAGTACAGGGCCCGATTTGTCGAGCTGGGTCGGTACGCATCTCATATCATGGAGCATGAGAGGGTGAGGACGACGCAGTTTGTGCAGGGCTTGAGGCTGGAGCTGAGGCACCATCTGATCGCGAATGGGGCCACTGATCTCGAGACGGCGTCTCGTGTTGCGATTTCCTTGGAGATGGATATGCAGAGGACTCGAGGACCGATCAGCCAGGGGCAGTCTGTGTCAGGTCGCAGCCAGCAGTCGGCTACTCAGCAGCAGGGTTTCTTTCAGTCTGCGTCGGGTGGTTCTGGAGTACCGGCATCGGCAGCTTCGGTGACAGGATCTGCGTCCTTTGGCACGAAGGTCAAGAAGTTCTTCAAGAGAGGGTTCGGCAAGAAGAAGTCCAAGGATCAGGGGCAGGCTTCATCGGGCAGTGTACAGCAGCCGTTTCCTTTGCAGCGTCAGGGATCGGTGGGTGGATCGCGAGGACCTTGTCCACGGTGTAGTGGGACCCGCCCAGGCAGGCAGTGCACGGCACCGATCATCTGTTTTCGGTGTGACCAGCCAGGGCATATGGCGCGCGACTGTCCTCAGAGGCCGCCGCAGCAGCAGGTTCCCCAGCAGCAGCAGCAGCAGGGACAGTATCCGCCGCTACCCAGGTCAGCTAGTGTGGGAGGCAGGCAGAGAGCTCGTGGCCAGATCACGCACTTGACCAGGGCAGAGGCAGTGGCGTCGCAGCTCGTGCAAGGTACCGTTCAGATTTTGGGTTGTGCGGCTCGGGTTTTATTTGATTCTGGCGCGTCTCATTCGTTCATTTCGGAGGATTTCGCGTCGAGTGTCGAGGAGCCGGTAACCCAGTTGTCCTGTGATTTGGCAGTGGAGTTGCCTTCGGGTGACTTTATGGTCACTCCGTATTGCTTCGACCAGGTTCCGGTGTGGATCGATGGGCGGAGTATGCCAGGCAGGTTGTATGCGTTACAGCTTCGGGATTACGACGTGATTCTAGGCATGGATTGGCTCGAGACTCATAGAGCGGTGGTGGATTGTGGAATGAAGAGGGTCTACTTCCAGCATCCGAGCAAGAGGACCTTCTATTTCCAAGGTATCCGTTCCGCCTCTTCTCGATTTCTTATCTCTGCTATTCGAGCCCGTCGATTGCTTGATTCAGGTTGTCAGGGTTTTCTCGCGTCAGTGGTTGTGTCTGACCGGATGGAGCCGGATGTCGAGGACATTGCGGTGGTGTGCGAGTTCCCCGATGTTTTTCCTGAGGAGTTGCCTGGATTACCTCCCCAGCGGGAGATCGATTTCGTGATCGAGGTTGTGCCTGGTACGGGACCTTTGGCGAAGGCTCCCTACCGTATGGCCCCCGCTGAGTTGAGGGAGCTGAGGGCGCAGTTGCAGGAACTGTTGGCCAAGGGGTACATTCGTCCGAGCTTTTCCCCTTGGGGTGCGCCCGTGTTGTTTGTGAAGAAGAAGGACGGTAGTCTACGGCTATGCATTGACTATCGGCAGCTGAATGACGTGACCATTAAGAACAAGTATCCGTTGCCGCGGATTGATGATTTGTTCGACCAGCTTCAGTCTGCGCGAGTGTTCTCGCGGATTGATTTGCGGTCCGGTTACTATCAGCTGAGAATTCGCGAGTCCGATGTGGAGAAGACTGCGTTCAGTACGAGGTACGGGCATTATGAGTTTCTGGTGATGCCGTTTGGGCTCACCAATGCCCCAGCAGCCTTCATGGACTTGATGCAGAGGGTGTTTCATCCGTATTTGGACCAGTTCGTGGTCATTTTCGTGGATGACATCCTTGTTTATTCGCGGTCTGCTGAGGAGCATGCGTACCATTTGGGTGTGGTGCTGCAGACATTGCGAGATCACCAGTTGTTTGCGAAGCTCAGCAAGTGCGAGTTTTGGCTCAGCGAGGTGCACTTTCTGGGGCACGTGATTTCTGGTGATGGCATTTCCGTGGATCCCGCCAAGGTCGAGGCTGTGATGCAATGGCCGAGGCCGAGGTCGGTGACGGAGATCCGAAGTTTCTTGGGGCTTGCGGGTTATTATCGTCGTTTTATCCAGGATTTTTCCCGCATTGCGACCCCGATGACTAGGCTCACACGGAAGGATGTTCCTTTCGTTTGGTCCGAGGAGTGTGAGCAGTGTTTCAGGGAACTGAAGAGATTGCTCACCTCGGCTCCGGTGTTGGTTTTACCTTCTGGATCGGGAGGTTTTGTGGTGTGTACAGATGCTTCCGGCGTCGGATTGGGTGCTGTTCTGATGCAGCATGGTAGAGTGGTGGCTTATGCATCTCGGCAGCTAAAGCCCCATGAGGAGAACTACCCTACCCATGATCTTGAGTTGGCGGCAGTGATCTTCGCGCTGAAGATCTGGAGGCATTATCTGTATGGCGAGAAGTTTGAGGTGTTCACTGACCATCAGAGTTTGAGGTATGTGTTCTCGCAGAGAGATCTGAACCTCAGACAAAGGCGTTGGATGGAGTTCATGAAGGACTATGACTTCACCCTGTCTTATCAGCCGGGCAGGATGAATGTCGTTGCCGCTGCCTTGAGTCGGAAGGTGGCGGTCAGTATCTTGATGTTGAGGAAGTGGAGGCTCTGGGAACAGGTGCCCGAGGTGTCCTTCAGGCTCAAGATTCCCCAGGAGCCAGGGTTGGCAGTGCTTGCGAGTCTGACTGTCACTCCTGCTATCCGTCGTCAGGTGACAGAGGCTCAGCATGCGGACCCTGAGTTGCCCCGGATCCTTGCGATGGCTGATGTGGAGCTTGGCGAGGACGGTGCTGCGACGTTTCGCGGCAGGCTGTACGTCCCAGCGGAGGAGCAGGTTCGTCGTGCGGTGTTACGCGAGGCTCATGGGAGCAGGTACACTGTGCACCCGGGTGCGACGAAGATGTATCGGAACTTGCGGAGGCAGTTCTGGTGGCCTGGCATGAAGAGAGATGTGGCCGAGTTTGTGGCCAGGTGCCTGATCTGTCAGCAGGTGAAGGCGGAGCATCAGCGACCAGGCGGTACTCTCCAGCCCTTGGATGTTCCTGCTTGGAAGTGGGACCATGTGACCACAGATTTTGTGGTGGGGTTGCCCAGGACCCCGAGTGGGCAGGACAGTATCTGGTTGCTTGTGGATCGGCTGACGAAGGTGACGCGGTTGCTACCGGTCAAAGTCAGCTGGAGCGTGCCTAAGTTGGCTCGTCTTTATGTGGAGCGGATCGTGCCGTTGCATGGGGTTCCCATTTCGATTGTGTCGGATCGGGATCCGCGCTTCACTTCTGGATTCTGGAAGAGTTTCCAGCGAGCTCTTGGCACGGAGTTGGCATTTAGCTCGGCGTATCATCCACAGTCAGATGGTCAGTCTGAGAGGACCATTCAGACCTTGGAGGACATGCTGAGATCCTGCTGCCTGGAGTGGCAGGGGAGTTGGATTCATCACCTACCGTTGGTGGAGTTTGCCTATAACAACAGCTTTCACTCGAGCATTGGTATGGCTCCCTATGAGGCATTGTATGGGCGTCCTTGTCGGACTCCACTTGATTGGTTTGAGGTGGGTGAGCGTGTTTTGACGGGACCGGAGTTGGTGCAGCAATGTGTGGATGTTGTGCACCTGGTTCGTCAGAACATGTTGGCGGCCCAGAGTCGGCAGAAGAGTTATGCTGACCGTAGGAGGCAGCCCCTCGAGTTCGCCGTGGGCGATCATGTGTTCTTGAGAGTTTCTCCGATGAAGGGGGTGATGCGTTTTGGGCGGCGTGGGAAGCTGAGTCCCCGCTACATTGGTCCTTTCGCGATTGTGGAGCGCATCGGTGAGGTTGCTTACCGGTTGCGGTTACCCTCTGAGTTGGCGTCGGTGCATGACGTGTTCCACGTCTCGATGTTGCGGAAGTATATGCCCGATGACTCTCATGTGCTCGAGGATTTTGTTTGGCCTGAGGTGACTCCAGATCTTTCTCTCCCAGAGTTTCCGATCCGCGTGGAGGATAGGCGAGAGCAGCGCCTGCGGAACAAGGTTATTCCCTTGGTCAAGGTCGTGTGGCAACGACACTCTGGTGGTGAGGCTTCGTGGGAACGTGAGGACGAGATGCGTCAGCAGTTCCCGTATCTGTTTGAGTGAGTCTTCCTCTTCTTTCCCCTTGGGTTGTTCTCAATTTCGAGGACGAAATTCCTTAAGGGGGGAGGGCTGTAATATCCCGGACCTTTCGGATCCTTCTTCGTGGGTCTCGGATCTGGTTTTCGGAGCGTCCGGCTCCGTTGTGTCCGAAATTTCGTTTCGGACATCTTTCGTGTTCGGATCGGCGCGATCCGGAGTCGTTTCGGAGGCCCGGAGGCGTTCCGTGGCTTTTTCCGCGCGTGTTTTCCGATTTCCGGTGTGTGTTTCGGCTTTTTCTTCGGACGCTCGCTGCGGGCGAACCGGGCAGTTCCCCGAGGCACGAGTGGTACCGTTGCGATCGGTGCGTTCCGAGGATTCCGGAAATGTATTTTTCTAATTTTTGGTATTTTCCCGAAAAATCGGATTTTCTATATATTCCCATTTTCTTTTCTTTTCTTTTTTCTTCTTTTCTCTTTTCTTCTTCTTCCTTCCTCTCTCTCCCTCACGCGACCGTGGCCGGCTCTCTCCCTCCTTCTCTCCCGTTCGACCGTGCCGACCCCCGTTCCGGCTGCAGACGGCGGCGGTGCGACGGCGCGAGGACGTGGGTGACGTGGTGGCGATCGTGCGGGCATACGGCGAGCGTGGGAGGCGTGGAGAGGCGAGATTCTAGCGGCGTTCTTCGCGACTTCGAGCTCGGATCGGAGCGTTTCGTCGCGGACCGGAGGTAGGGTGACGTTCCTTAGCCTCATGTCTTCCTTCCCCGTGAGTTTCAGCTCGAGACGAGGTCGAGAGGGGTTTATTTTGAGCCGGGAAGGGTTGATCATGCCGCGGGGTGAGTTCGTCCGATCCATCGTTTTGAGCCCCGATTTCACGGTTTAAGGGCGTAGGAGCATGCTAGGGGGCTTGGGGGTTCTTCTCTCGCCATTTCCCCCTCCGTGGGGTTTGTTTTGAGGCCGATTGGGCGATTCCGGTGAGGTTCGCCATTTTCTCGCCGGTGAGCGATGTGCGGTCGAACCAGTGGCCGCATAACCCCTATGCGGTTCCGTTCGGACCGTTCATCGGCTCGGCACGCTTTGGGTGAGGCTTGGCGCGCAGTGGGCTTGGGCGGTCTATCGTGGGACCGCATATCCTAATGTGCGGCCCCACAGCTACCGCCCAACCCTAAGGGTTTTGACCGTTGGTTGTGACCGTTGTGCAGTGCTCTGGGATGTGCGGCCAGGAGCTGACCGCATAACCCCTTGCACGGCCAGGTGCTGGCCGTACATCCCCTAGCGCTATGGTTGGATGTGCGGTCTGGCCCTGACCGCACAACACCTGAACGGCTAAGCCGTAGCCGCCCTTCCCCAAGTGCGGCTAAGGACTAACCGTCCAGGCTTTTTACCGTTGGGAGACGAGCGGCTAGGAGGTGACCGTTCCTCACCCACGTGCGGTCAAGAGTTGGCCGCACATCTGTTTGAACGGTCCTGTGTTGGCCGTTTATCTGTCGTTTGGACCCTGGGTGGAACGGTCCTGATATGACCGTTCTAATCCTTGTGCGGTCCCTGTGTGACCGTACTTCCGTGGGCGGCCCAGTGTGGACCGTTCAAGGGTACGGGTTGCGTCGGTGTGTCTCTCGTCGTACAGAGTGTACCGGGAGATGTTGTTGTCGGCTGGTCACCGTGCGTCGGTGTTGGTACAAGGAGCGTTCCTCGTACCTGCAGTTGCACCGTTGTTTTCCGAGACTTGAGAGTCTACTCCTTCTGTGACCCTCCACTAGTCGTAGCCTACTAGTACGCGTGTGCTAGTCGCACCAGGGAGTGGTGTACGGGCTGACCTTTAGAGACGGTTTGTGGACCGGTTACCGTTGGGCCCCACGTCTTGCAGCCAGAGTCCGGCTGAGGGGAAAACCGGTCAGAGGGCCAGACCAGGGACGCGCGGTCTGTGTGTGCACACGTGGTTGGGGGCAGTTGGACCCACGTCGACGGGCGTGACCCCAGCTAGTCACTTGTTGTAGTTACTTGTACGGTGTTTGCGCCTCGGGTAGGACCTACCATGTCAGGCGGTTCACCTGCGGTGCGGTGTAAGACGTCAGGGGACGCTACCGGCTGTGCTTCTAGTGGGTGGTACTCCTGTCGAGTGCGGAGTGTCAGACTGTCAGTCGTGTATTTCCGACCTTCAGGTTTTGACGGTTCGACCGTTGAGTTTCGGTCTTCTCGTACCGTGGCACGTGTGTCGGTTTACGTGCCGTTAGGGTCTAGTTCTGTAGAGTACAGGGCTTTCCTTTCCGAGGTACCTTCCTACCGCTAGAGTAGTGGTTTCTCGTTTTACGAGGTAGGGTTCGAGTGATCCCTACTGAGTCTTGTTCCGAGACTCATCCCCTGCGTGTTTTCACCGTGTTTCAGGTGAGACGCCACCTTCGGGGAGCGCGTCAGGAGCGCAGCGTGGTGCGGGTGCCCAGCGGTAGTGCCAGAGGTCAGAGCCGGGGGATGCCCCGTGTAGCTGTACTTTTCTTTCTTGTCACTGTACTAGTTGTGGACTGTTGTTATTGTTGCTCTTTATTGTGGACCATGTAAAATGTTATCTTATTTTCTGCAATTATTTGTGATACTTGTGTAGTTCCCACACCATCCTTTTAACCCTTCCGAGTCTTCGGGCTCGTGGGTGGCGGTGCGAGTCTCGGGTTATCGGGCCTTCCCGGTAATCGGATTCTCGGGTCGTTACACCTTCCCTGCAGACGTATCCCACTTTGCTGGTGTAAATTGAGGGGCCCGCAATAATTTGTCTTCAGCCGGCAGCACTCCCTCAATACCCAAGACCGGCTTCCATTCCCAGGCTTCTCCCACCAGATACATCGGAATGCTCCTGGGGACGCTGTACAATAGACTGTCCCGGGCATGCAGGATGGCCCGCTCGACGGCTTTTATAGTGCGAAAGTCTCACCCCTCTTGGGAGCGCAGGTGCTTCAGGAATCGAACAAGGTGACTATCCTTCAGGAAGTCTTTCCTGTACTCCCCGGCGGCCCGATCGAAGGTGAAGCCGCTCTCAACTCTGACGAGCCGGCTGAAGTCCATGCTCTCACCGTCGGACCCCGATGACTCCGCCAAGGCAGTTATTTCCGCATGTTCACGGTCCAGGTCCTCCACATTGAGCCACGTGACCGCTGGCACGGGACCCCGCGGAATGAGGTCGGCACCGACAGCAGCAACAGGGGCAGAAGAACCACTTGGGGCAGCCATTTGTCTGTAAAGATACACAAATCAAAGATCAGAATGAGCCACGTGCAAAAAGGAAATGAAAGACTGCAAAGGGGCTTTACTACAAATAAAATAAATAAGGCATTGCCAATTTCTGACGAAATTTTGGCAGAGTTTCCCTTAGGCCAGAGGCGTAAGGGAAAACACGGGTGCGCGCCCACAAGGAGTGACGGCCCCAACAAAGCATGGTGGGCCCCGAGAGGCAACACCAGAAGTCCACCGGTCAAAGGAGTCTTCTCCCCTAGCTAAAAATCCCCTAGAGACCCTCGCCGGTACACTCCCCAGCAGCCACTCCCCGGCACACTAGGAGGGTCGTTCCCCGATACACTCCCAGCGGCCTTCCCCGGCACGGCCCCTCCAACGCTTCGCCGGCACGCCCAAGGGAGGCCTTCCCCGGTACACCCTCAAGGTCAGCCTTCCCCGGCACACCCGGTAGCTAACTTCACCGACACACTCTTGGGGCCGTGCCCGGTGCGCCCATGGGGTCCTTCGCCGGTACACCCATGTGTGCCCGCCCCCCGGCACACTCCTGACAGTGCTCCCCGGCATGCTGGAGCGCCGCTCCCTGGCGCGCTCCTGGGCGTCTTCTCCGGCACGCCTATGGGGGTCTTCCCCGATGCGCCCTAAACAGCCCTCGCCGGCACACACTGGAAGCCCCTCGCCAGTACGCTTCGACGCTTTCCCCCCCCGACACGCTGCACACCTCCCTCGCCGGCACAACCGGCGCCCGATGAACTTCCTCCCGCCACGACGCCGGAGGAGAGTAAGGAGAAGAGATGGGGGAAAAAGAAGATGATAAGGGGGAGAGGAGACCGGTAAGGAGGAGAAGAAGAAGATGGAGCCTAGGGCTCCGCCATGTCCCGGACGGGAAGGAAGACAGAAGGGATGAAAAAAAAAAGAAAGAAAAAAGGAGGAAGGGGGGGAGAGAATAGGGAAGGAGAGAGAAGAGATGGGGGGGGCTCCACGGAGGCACCCTCACCACGACGACGGCATGGCGGCGATGGCTCCCGGTGACGGAGAAGAAGAAGAGGGGAGAGGAACAAAGGGGGGGGGTTTCGCCCGTTGAAGAGGGAAGAAAGAGAGAGGAGAGAGAGAGGATTCGAAAGGAGGGGGGCGGTAACCGCCCCCGCCCCTTTTATACAGGAAATAAAAAAAGAGAGAAAAAAAGGAAGGAATAAAAAAATGAAGAAGAGAAGAAAAAGAGGGGAATAAAAAAGGGGGAAGATAAAACAAAAAAAAAGAAGGAAAAGAGAGGGGCGGGGAAATGAAAAGGAGGGGAGAAAATAAAAGAGAGATAAAAAAAGAGAGAAAAAAAGGGGCAGGAGATAAAAAAGGAAGGGGGAGAGAGGAGGGAAATAAAAGGAAAAAAAATAAAAAAAAAGAGGAAGGAGGAGTATATGTAAAATATTAAATAGATAAATATATATATACCTACATATATGCCTACGCTTACAGACTCATCCACTCACGTATGCGAAGGAATAGGTCAGTAGCGCACAGCAATAAGTGTCCCTCAGGAAACATTCCGTCCTCATAATCCCCGTCGGACGAACGTCTATAGAAGCAAGGACGACTCCACCCCTGTAACTTTACCTCAACAATGGCACCATCACCCTGCCAACAAACGAGGCTTTCCCTGGCACATAGCCTCGTGCCTCAGCGAACTCCCATCATACGAAATCGCCGTCACGAGCCTTACGCCCGGATCGACAGAATCTCTACCTTTGCGTTGGCATTAGTCCCTTGCCGACGAATAAGTCCCTTTCCGGCGCAAGGCCCCGTGCCCCAGCCACCCACTCCGCACAATATGGCCGTTACGGACCTTACGTCCGAATCGGCACAAATTCTCCCATTGCGCTGGCATTCTATTCTTGCCAACGAGTGAACCTTATCTTCCGGCGCAAGGCTTCGTGCCCTAGCCTACACTCGCATATCACCCAATTTCAAAAAAAAAGGGAAAATAAAATGGGGTTAAAAATAGAGATACCCCGCCGGACTTGCCCCCACGTGGGGACAAGGGTAAAAATGGCAATGACCCGGCTGTGGCGAAAATCCGAAAGGGCGCTACGGGCAAAATTGGGTACCCCGCCAGTGAAAACACGAAAGGGCGCGTGGGCAAAAGCAAGAGGGGGTCGGTACCGGCGAAAACCCGAAAGGGCGCTTGTATCGGTAATGTGGTTCAAAAAAGAAAGAAAGAAAAGAACAAAAGAGATCAACAAATCAGGTCAGCTCCCGGCACCCTGTCGGCGCTGACGAAGAGACCAAGAGATCAAGAGACCAATATGCTGCTTCAGTCCCCGACACCCCGTCGGCACTGATGAAGAGACGAAGAGACCAATATGCTACTTCAGTTCCCGACACCCCGTCGGCACTGATGAAGAGACGAAGAGACCAATATGCTGCTTCAGTTCCCGGCATCCCGTCGGCACTGATGAAGAGACCAACACACTGCTTCAGTTCCCGGCATCCCGTCGGCACTGATGAAGAGATCAACACACTGCTTCAGTTCCCGACATCCCGTCGGCACTGATGAAGAGATCAGTACACTGCTTCAGTTCCCGACACCCCATCGGCACTGATGAAGAGACGAAGAGACCAATATGCTGCTTCAGTTCCCGACACCCCGTCGGCACTGATGAAGAGACGAAGAGACCAATATGCTGCTTCAGTTCCCGGCATCCCGTCGGCACTGATGAAGAGATCAACACACTGCTTCAGTTCCCGGCATCCCGTCGGCACTGATGAAGAGACCAATATGCTGCTTCAGTTCCCGACACCCCGTCGGCACTGATGAAGAGACGAAGAGACCAATATGCCGCTTCAGTTCCCGACACCCCGTCGGCACTGATGAAGAGACGAAGAGACCAATATGCTGCTTCAGTTCCCGACACCCCGTCGACACTGATGAAGAGACGAAGAGACCAATATGCTGCTTCAGTTCCCGACACCCCGTCGGCACTGATGAAGAGACGAAGAGACCAACATGCTGCTTCAGTCCCCGACACCCTGTCGGCACTGATGAAGAGACGAAGAGACCAATAGACTGCTTCAGTCCCCGACACCCCGTCGGCATTGATGAAGAGACGAAGAGGCCAGCATACTACCTCAGTTCCCGACACCCCGTCGGCACTGATGAAGAGACCAACACGCCCTGTCGGCACTGACGAAGAGATAAAGAGACAACAAGTCAGGTCGGCTCCTGACACCCCGTCGATGCTGACGAAAAGAAGAAAGGACTGACACACCATGTCGACGGCCGACACCCCATCGGCATGGGCGAAGAGACGAATAGACCAAGAGACAAAGAGGCCAACAAACCAGCTCAGCTCCCGACGCCCCGTCGGCGTCGACAAAGAGAGAAGAGACAAAGACACCCGCGGGCACCGCCCGGCTCATCCTTCGCCTGCGATACCCGTGGGTGGGGGGCATTTGTGGACACCGAAAATTGCACACCCTGATGTCCCACTCGGCCCATTATCAACAGCGGCTCGAGTGAATAAGCCCCGGGAGAAACTGTCGCAAAGCCGCCTCCGGGAGTCACGACAGTGAAGAGAAGCCAAGCACAAGGAGCCCCCCCGCAATTTGTGAGCCTCGGAGAAAGCCAAATGGGCCATGACTCGTGTCCATAGCGGGCTCAGAACAGGCTCAAAAACACGCCCGATTTGGCCTTCAACGGCACACCCTGGGGTGCTCAGCGGCACGGCCCAGGGCCTCCAGCGGCACACCCCCATGGGGTTCAGCGGCACACCCCCCAGGGGGTTCAGCGGCACACCCCCAGTGGGGGGCTTCAGCGGTACACCCCATGGGGGGTCTTCAGCGGCACACCCCCCAGGGGGTTCAGCGGCACACCCCCCATGGGGGGTCTTCAGCGGTACACCCCCCCAGGGGGTCCAGCGGCACGGCTCCATGGCCCCTTGGCGGCACACCCCAAACGGGTTCTTCAGCGGCACCCTCTACTGAGCCTTCAACGGCACGCCGTTTTGGCTCCCCCACGGCACGCCTTTTCAACTCGCCAGCGGCACAGCGCTGAAGCTTTTCAACGGCAAGACGACGTGAAGCCCATGCCCTACGCATCCTTGGCGCGCAGTGAAGCCGTCTGAGGTGTCAGCCGATCATTAGGCCACGTAGGCTCCTCCACTGACACCCAGGACGGAGCAGGTCGAATGCCATCATCACACAGGCTGTTTCCCGCCGTTTCGAGAGCACTCGAAGGCTCCCGCCAGGGGAGTATAAAAGACTCCCTGCTTTCAAAGAAAAAAGAGGGGGGACAGAAGAGAGAGCAGGATGAAAGAGAAGACACAGACACACACACAGGAGAAAGAGGAGAAGAGAGAAGAGAAGAAGAGACGTCCCGGCGGGAGCTTCCTCGGACGACCACCGGGAAGAAGCAAGAGTAAGAGAGAGAGAGAGCTTGATGTAATGGGGGAGAGGGTTGGGGACGGTGGCCCAGGTCCTAAGCCCCAATGCTTTCTTCCCTTTTGTATTCCGTTCCTCCTCCTCCTGTTCTTTGTCTTCGGATTTCCCCTTGTCCACGGCATCGTCCTGGGCATTTTTCTTTTGTAATGTGTATGTAGGGCCTCGGCCTTTTGATTCCCATGAATAAAAACCACCCTCCACGGGTTTCTCTTGGATTTCGTTGGCTTATGCTAGTCTTTGCAGTTTCCGACGGGTTGTCCGTTTCCCCCTCCGTCTCCCCATTTCTCCGGTGTTATTGGGGCCTCCATGTCGATATGATCGCTCTCCCATGAGCTTTGGCCTCATGGGCGCTTCAATTCCCTCCATGGCCCTCTATTGTGTTCACCGGTTTAGGGGAGAGGGAGACCCTTACCCTCTCTCCGAATACATAGTAACCAAGTGGCCTACCCCCGGCCTTGAATCCCCCCCCTCTTTTCCTGAATGGCCTCCAAGTCTCCCAGCTTGCACACTCTGTTTAAGCCCCCAGCGATGCACCTTCCCGGCACTTGGCCGGCACACTCGTTTTGCCCTCAGCGGCACACCCTTTGCCCTCAGCGGCACACCCTCATTTGCCCTCAGCGGCACACCCTTTGGCCCTCAGCGGCGCACACCCTTATGGCCCTCAGCGGCACACTTCTTGGCCCTACTCCGAGCCCTTTCCTTCGCGTTTTCTGAGGCTCCGTAAAGGTGTTGTTGCCTCCGGGCGCCCACCTCCAGTTGTCAGGTTCCGCCACTCCATGTGGGCGCGTTCCCTTTATCTCCCTTACACCCCGGGTTAAGGGGAGATGCTGCCGAATTTTTGTGAGAAAATAACAAAATATTAAAAGAGGCAAAAGGAAGCAACAAACGAATGGAATAATTGTTGAGTACGGACTGAATAGATCTAGAGGGGGGGTGAATAGATCTAGCCCCTTTTTTCAATTTATAAACCAAAGATCGGTTAGACCTTAAGCAAACTATGGGTTGCAACGATAAAACTGATGACTACAGCGACAACAAGCAATAAGAAGAGCACGCACCACAAGCAAAACCACAAGACAGGATTTTTAGGTGGTTCAGTCTCTTCCTGAGACTTACGTCCACCCCTTGCTCAACTTGAGCAAGGCTTCACTAAATGAGAACACCTGATCTCAACCAATACACCGCTGATACACAGCTTCTTCCTGCTGACACACAGCTTGTACCCGCTGCCTCACAGCTTGACACTTGATGTAATGAAAAGAACAAAAGAAGCAACAGGACTGAACAAGAGCGTTTGAATCAAAGAAAAAGAGTTCAGCCTGGGACTGCAGATAACAGGAATAGACTCCCTGTGGAACATCCAGACGATTGCCTTCAGCTGCGACGCTGCTGGAGTCTTGCTTGTCTTGAGTCAGTCTTCCTTCTGCAACAATGAAGATGCCTTCGATCTTGTGCAGTCTTTGTGATTTCTGAAGAGCCACTCCTTCTTTCCTCTTTCAGAGTATCTTCGTGGGTGTATCCTTTCTTTTGCTTCTACTCTATATTCCACACCCTGCTCTCTGTCATCTTTACCTTTTGTACCAGTTCTTTTTAAAGCATAGGCTTTTCCCGCGCAGATTCGTAATTGAGCGCACATCCATTGGATTATCGGCTAGAAAACAGGGAGAAGATTAGATAGAATCCTAAAGAGGTTTGACCGGTTCTTAGCAAGATTCTCTCCTTGAATCCCGTGCGGAATCTTATCCTCTGAATAGCCCAACAACCTGCAACAACAACCTGCAGGTTTCAAGGAACCGAAACTGAATTCGGTTGGATTTCGATTCTGGACGCTGTACCGCTTGTGGTCGACACCGACCCTGTCTTTGGTCGACAATGAGCAGTGTCCAGACGGCTGGTTCTTCAGGCTGATGCTTGTATCGCTCATTGTTGACAATAGCCCTGTCGCTAGTCGACAAGGGGCAATGTCCAGATGACTGGCAGTTCTGTCTGATGCTCTGTCTGTTCCGTGGTCGACAACCAGCAGGGCTCTGGTCGACAAGGGGTAAATGTCCAGACGATTGATGGTTCAGATTGATGCTTGTATTACTTCGTGGTCGACAACGGGCAGGCCTTTGGTTGACCACCGAAGCTTGTACAGAGGAAAAGTAGCTGGAGCTGTGTCTTGTTAGATTCGCTGGTCGACACTAACCTCTTCACTGGTCGACAGGCAATCCTTGAAAACTTCCTCTGATCTGTTGACTTCATTAGTACTTCAGTAAACCTGAAATAACTTGAACTATCAGATTTGCATTGAATTGGACACATCCATCATGTAAAGACGCAATCAATCAATCTTGCATGTGTTGTGTTATTAAAATGGATTAATCACACATATCCTTTGTCATCCTCAAAACTAAAGGGATGCACAACATTCTCCCCCTTTTTGATGATGACAACCATGAGTCATTGTGACAAAACATGCAATTATTTCAGCCAGACAATTCATTTGATATGTTATTCAAAAACATCCTAGCATTAGTTACAAGGTGACTCAACACAGAGAAGGTAAGATGAAAATAACATAAGCATAAGTAGACTTGGCATTATTTGGCACAATGACATTGACATAAGACTCTCTCTCCCCCTTTGTCAACAACAAAAAGAGGGGAAATCAAAAAATCACTCCGAACAGGATGTGAAAGGAGGTGGTGGAGCAGAAGTTGATGGAACCGAAGATGAAAAAGAGATGAACGACTAGGGTAGTGAAACAGTGCGATGATGAAAACGAAGGGATAGGATTAAATCAGCCGAATTAAATTTGGGGAATTTATTGAAGTGTACGCCCTTTCCTTAATGAAGCATTTATTTAACCTATCCACCCTTAGCAGAGACCACCTTGTAAGCAAGTAGAGTGGGCCTAGTGGTTCACTTGAATTTGAAAGTATTGCACCAATAAGCTTACGCCCCATATCTAATTTCCTCCACATGACTTCTTAAACTTATAATAGATTTCATGAGATGATTTTAATAGCTGTGCTGGCTGAACAGTGTTTTCAACTTTTCTTTGCATGCCATACCTTTGGTCAACCATTTTCCTCTACCTTTTAGATAATTTTGAGTTTTTCCTTTTGGAATCATTGTGAAAGCTGTGGTCAAGTTTATCACATGCTTTTCTACACGAGGAGACACGCTTTTTACACGCCAAAAACCTCGGCTACTTAGCATGCCTAACCATTCCACTTTTAAATGGGACACACCTTTTATCCGTGAGGATATACGTTTATCAGACGCCAATATCCCCAGTTACTCAGTATGCCCAATCTCAATAATTTTTGATAGTAGCAGAGATAGATTGATTCTTCATGACACACATGCCTCTCACTTAGTTTTCATCCATTTTTTTCTTAAAATGGGAGGTAGTAGTTTCTCAGAATCCAATCCATTGCTCTACCATGAAGACAGAGTTATGGCGTATTCCACGTGCATTCATGCTATATTTTTGGATTTATATTAACCGTTTAGCACGGGCACAGGTAGAGAAACCGACTTACTACTAAAAATTATAAGTCTTCAAAATCATGTGACAGAGTCATAGTTATGGTTTGAATTTATTGAAGTAGTACAGTCCAAATCCTCATTAGTACACTCAACCTCTACTCTTATTGATTACATTGGTGATTTTATTGGAAGATATGGTTAGGTTATTCAATGTTTTATCAAGGAATGAGTTTACACTTTTTCTCCCCCTCAATTTGAGAATCCATGCTGAAATAAAAAAAATGTTGGCCAGGATGATATAGAAAGACACAGGGAATGGAAAGTATGGATGATGATGAATGAGTGAAGATGAATCTGAGCCCTACCAGTTTAAACAGTCCAGAAGATTCCCTACCCGAACTAGTGTCAACCAGGAACCTGTCAAAAGTGGACATTTGCTTCCTTACAGATCCATTGTCGACCATGGAGCTGTCTATTGTCGACATCTGCGTAGTCACAGAACCAAACAGTTTCCTGTCTTGATGCCTTGGTCGACCAATGCCCTGTCGTTGGTCGACCACCAGAGCTAACCAGTAGCAGAGCCAGGAATTTGCAGAAATTGCTGGAGTAACATCTGACACCAGAGCCTCCAAACTTGACCAGTACCAGAGACTTAACTGACAGATCTACTTTCATAAGTTACAGAAAGCTATACAGAGAACACATGAATATGAGCATTTCAAGAATTTTCAGGAGATATTCTACATATCCCCAACTCCCTTCTTAGAGTTGAAAGTCTGTCATTGTTTAGGGGTTTAGTGAAAATGTCTGCCAATTGTTTTTCAGTTTCTACAAATTGAAGCATGAAATTTCCTTTGGATACCTCATCTCTCAGAAAATGATGACGGATCTCAATGTGTTTTGTCCTAGAGTGTTGAATGGGGTTTTTAGACAAGTTAATAGCACTAGTGTTGTCACATAAAATGGGTGCACAACCAAGATCTACATTGTAGTCTTGGAGTTGATGTTTTATCCAAAGAACTTGTGTACCACAACTCCCTACTGCGACATACTCAGCTTCAGCAGTGGAGAGTGCCATAGAGTGCTGCTTCTTAGAAGCCCATGAAATTAAGCATCCACCTAAGAATTGACAATAACCACTAGTACTCTTCCTATCAATTTTGCAACCAGCATAATCAGCATCCGAATATGAAATCAGATTTAGTTTGTAATATGTTGGATACCATAAACCCAATTCTTGGGTGCCGGCAAGGTATCGAAAGATACGCTTGACAGCTCCTAAATGTGATTCCCTAGGACTAGACTGATATCTAGCACACATGCATACACTAAACTGAATATCTGGCCTTGATGCAGTTAAGTATAGCAGGGATCCGATCATACCTCTGTATTTCTTGGCATCTACCATGTTACCTTTTACATCTGCGTCCAAAGTTGCATTTGTCCCCATGGGTGAGTCGATTGGCTTGCAGCTTTCCATGCCAAATTTCTTCAACATCTCTTTTATGTACTTGGATTGATTTATGAAGTATCCTTCTCTGCATTGTGAGATCTGCAATCCAAGAAAGAATTGTAAATCACCCATTAGGCTCATTTCAAACTCATTGGTCATTAAATTTGCAAATTCAGTACACAAGGAGGTTTCAGTAGATCCAAACACAATATCATCCACATAGATTTGTACAATCAGTATATCCTTACCTTGGGTCTTGGAAAATAATGTTTGATCAATTTTACCTCTTGTGTATCCCTTTTCAGTGAGGAAGGAGCTCAACCTTTCGTACCAAGCCCGAGGAGCCTGCTTTAATCCATACAAAACTTTATGCAATTTGAAAACATGATTAGTAAGTTCATCATTTTCAAAACCAGGGGGTTGTTCCACATAGACCTCTTCTTTTATAATGCCATTTAGAAAAGCACTTTTTACATCCATTTGTTGTAGTTTAATTCCATGAGATGCTGCAAAGGCTAACAATATCCTGATGGCTTCTAATCTAGCAACTGGAGCATATGATTCTTCAAAATCAACTCCAAGTTCCTGGTTGTACCCTTTAGCCACCAGCCGAGCCTTGTTTCTCATTACAATCCCTTCTTCATTCAACTTGTTTTTGTATACCCATTTGGTTCCAATTACAGGGTGAGATGTAGGTCTAGGGACAAGTCTCCACACCTGATTTCTTTCAAACTGATTTAGTTCTTCATGCATAGCATTTATCCATGATTCATCTTTTAAGGCTTCCTCTACAGATTTGGGCTCTATTTGGGACACAAGTGCAAGTTGATCTAGTTCATTAATGGCCTTGAGCTGATATCTAGTCTTCCTAGGATCATGAATACTACCAATAATGTTATCTAGAGGGTGATCTCTAAGAAGTTTCAAGTTTTCAAGACTGTTACCTGAGATGGCCTCTCCTTCGGGTTGATCATTAATATTACCTTGACTTTCTTCTTGAATCAGTTCTCCTTCATTATCCATCGGTTCTTCTTTGTCTTCCAGAAATTCTCCATCTTCTTCTTCCTTGCTGGCCTGTTCATTTTTGCCAAAATCATTAATTTCATCAAATGAGATATGCGGGGATTCTTCAACTATCTGATCTTTGATGTTAAATACCCTATAGGCTCTTGATCGGTCAGAATAGCCCAAGAATATTCCTGAATCACTCTTTGGTTCAAATTTGTCCAAGGCTCTCTTATCATTGTTATGAATAAAGCATTTTGTACCAAAGATTCTGAAATGAGCTAGGGATGGTTTCTTACCTTTGAACATTTCATAAGGAGTTTTTATGCTGGACAGTCTTACCATTGCCCGATTTACAATGTAGCATGCTGTGTTGACCGCCTCTGCCCAAAATCTTCTTGGAAGATTGGCTTCTACCAACAAGGTTCTGGCCATCTCGACAAGAGTGCGATTCCTTCTCTCTACAACTCCATTTTGCTCCGGTGTCCTTGGTGAGGAGAATCTGTGGGTTATCCCTTTGTTTCTGCAGAAGTCATCAAAATCTGAATTTTCAAACTCTCCCCCATGATCAGATATGATTGTGCACACTTTGGACTTTCCATCCTGCTTCATTCTCTTGTAGAATACCTGAAATTCATGAAAAGCATCACTCTTATGTGATAAGAACATCACCCAGGTAAATCTGGAAAAATCATCAACTAGAACATAGCCATATCTCTTCCCATTCAGACTAGCCGTTCTTGACGGGCCAAATAGATCCATGTGCACAAGTTCTAGTGGTCTAGAAGACTGGTTTTCAGTTCTACCCTTGAAAGATTTTCTTGTTTGCTTTCCTTGGATACATGCTTCACATACCTTGGCATTTTGAGCAAATGACAGTTCAGGCATACCAAACACCATTTTATTTTTCACCAGTTTGTGCAGCACCCTATAGCTCACATGCCCTAGCCTTCGGTGCCACAACCAGGCCAGGTCCTCCTTCTTAGCGGTTAGGCACAAGTTGGAGTGGGCTGGATCATCCAAGTCTATCATGTAGACGTTGTTCACTCTCTTGCCCATAAACTTGGCTGCATCTGAATTTGGTTCAACAATCTTGCAGATCTTGGAGTCGAATATCACTTTATGGCCTTTGTCGCATAGTTGACTAATGCTCAATAAATTGTATTCCAGTCCATCCACCAGCAATACATTTTCAATACAGTTTGAAGGTTCCTTACCTATCTTACCTATCCCAATGATCTTTCCTTTGTTGTTTCCCCCAAACGTCACATATCCTCCATCCTTTGAGCTCAGCTGGGAGAACTTGGTCTTATCTCCCGTCATGTGTCTTGAGCAACCACTATCTAAGTACCACTTGTTGTGCATGGCTGCCATACATTCCTGCATGATAAATTACACAGAAACTTTTGGACCCCAATGGTACCCGAGTCCAAGATAGCTTGTGAAATCATGAAAGTGCTGTAATAACATTTTGGGAACCCACATTTTGTTAGAGTTGTTTATTTTTTCATTTCTTAACTTGTTCAGGTTGTGTTGCTTTTGATTTATTGGTTCTCTCTTTTGAATCCACTTTCTTGAATTCCAATTTTCATTCTGTTTCAGCTGGGACAACTTGTGAGTTCTGTTTGCGTGTCTGGTCATGGTCGACATCTGGTATGTCTGTGGTCGACCATTGCTTCTCCAGAAATCAACACCTGTTCTGGCAGATCCTTTGGTCGACAGAGAAGGGGCCTGTTGTCGACCAGCTTGTTTCCAGACACCTTGTTTTACAGGTTTGTGTTTATTAACATAATTTAATGCTTTGTTTGTCTGGTTACTTCTGTGAATTTGAACTTCTCGTCTGATATGACTGTTGTTTTTAAACTGATGTGGATTATCCATTTTCCCTTTAGAATTCCTCTCTTCCAAGGTGACATTAATCTGTTTAGAGGAGCTTTCAGCTATATCCTTTTGTTTGTTTTGATATAAGTTTATCAAGGGGCCTTTTCCTTTAGAGTCAGCTATTTTATTTAAAGTTTTTATTTGGAATTCCTTTTTAGCTGCTGGGTTGTACCCTAACCCCTCTTTCTGAAAATTTACTTTTATTCCCAACACAGCGTTCAAGTTTTCTTCACCCTTAGTCATTTTTTCCAATGTTTCATGTTTATTTTTCAGTTCACTTTGGATTCTTTCTATTTCTTTCAGAAGTTGACTGTTTTCTTCCTTGAGTGAGTTGTTTCTTTCTTGAGTTAGCTTAGTTTCCTGTTCATATTCTTAAGTCTTTAATTTTAACTCGTCAATTGTGTTTTTCAGTACTTCATTTTCTTCTAATAGCCCTTTGACGTTTTCTTCATCTATCTCGCGTTGATTCAGTTTATTTTGCAAGGTGGTGATCTCCAATTCTAGTTCAGTTCTGTTGGCAATTGAGTTGCTGTCATTATTGAACTGATTAACCTTCTTCTTCAAACTTTTATTTTCCCTTCTTATTCTTTCATATGTATCAAGTAAATCTGAATAGACTTCTTCCCAATCTGAGCTAGAAAAGTCTTGAAAAGGGGAGGTTACCTCAAGATCGTTGCTGTCTCCTTTGGCCATTAGACATGTGTTTCCTTCTTCTTCCTCGGAAGTTGTTTCCTCTTCGCTGCTTTCTTCCTCCTCGCTCCATGTGCTGATCATTGCCTTTGGTTTCTTATTTTTCCATTTGAAGCTTGATTTCTTAGGAGCCTCTGGACATTCAGCCTTCATGTGTCCTGGTTTTCTGCAGTTGTAGCAGACAAGTTTGTTAGATGAGGCTTTAGTTTTGTCAGACTTAAACTGGGGTGACCTTCTTACCATGCCCTTCGGATTTCTAAATCCCTTACCTTCCTTCCGCAGAAACTTTCTGAACTTTCTTGTTAGCATGGCAAGCTCACCAGTTTCCTCACCTGTGCTAGATGAGTCATCAGTGTCAGATAATTCAGAGGTGCCTATTTTAGTTTTCAGAGCTAACTGTTTCTTTTTCGTGCCCTCGTCTTCCTTCCTTTTTAGATTGACCTCATAGGCCATTAGGGAACCTACTAGTTCATCCACAGTCATAGTAGTGAGGTTCTTTGAGTCCTCAATGACTGTGGCCTTGGTATGCCACATAGGAGTGAGGGACCTTAAAATTTTTCTCACTAGCTCTTGCTCCTTGTAGGTTTTCCCTAGACTCTTTAAGCTATTTGTTAGTTGTACTAGTCTAGCATACATATCAGAAATGTTTTTATCAGTTTTCATTCTAAACATTTCATATTCTGAGACTAACATATTTGCTTTTGACTCTCTTACCTCTGACGTACCTTCATAGATGACTTCGAGTCGATCCCACATCTCCTTGGCTGTTGCACATTGTGAGACTCTTGAGAACTCCGTGGGATGAAGTGCGCATTGCATTACGTTCATAGCTCCCTAGTTGATGGTTGATTTTCTGACCTGTTCTCTGGTCCAGGTATCCTCGTCTTCGGGCAGGTCATAGGGTCCGCGGCTTACTACTCTCCACATCTCATGATCTTGTGCTCTCAAGAACACCTGCATACGATTTTTCCAGTATGAATAATCATTTCCATCAAAGTATGGTGGTCTAGTCACTGAGTGTCCCTCAGCCATTAGACTTCTAGAGTTCAGTCCGCTAGGTCTCTCCTGGTTGTTAGACCACATTTTCAGAGAGTCTAGCTCTGATACCACGTGTTGAGTACGGACTGAATAGATCTAGAGGGGGGGTGAATAGATCTAGCCCCTTTTTTCAATTTATAAACCAAAGATCGACTAGACCTTAAGCAAACTATGGATTGCAACGATAAAACTGATGACTACAGCGACATCAAGCAATAAGAAGAGCACACACCACAAGCAAAACCACAAGACAAGATTTTTAGGTGGTTCAGTCTCTTCTTGAGACTTACGTCCACCCCTTGCTCAACTTGAGCAAGGCTTCACTAAATGAGAACACCTGATCTCAACCAATACACCGCTGATACACAGCTTCTTCCTGCTGACACACAGCTTGTACCCGCTGCCTCACAGCTTGACACTTGATGTAATGAAAAGAACAAAAGAAGCAACAGGACTGAACAAGAGCGTTTGAATCAAAGAAAAAGAGTTCAGCCTGGGACTGCAGATAACAGGAATAGACTCCCTGTGGAACATCCAGACGATTGCCTTCAGCTGCGACGCTGCTGGAGTCTTGCTTGTCTTGAGTCAGTCTTCCTTCTGCAGCAATGAAGATGCCTTCGGTCTTGTGCAGTCTTTGTGATTTCTGAAGAGCCACTCCTTCTTTCCTCTTTCAGAGTATCTTCGTGGGTGTATCCTTTCTTTTGCTTCTACTCTATATTCCACACCCTGCTCTCTGTCATCTTTACCTTTTGTACCAGTTCTTTTTAAAGCATAGGCTTTTCCCGCGCAGATTCGTAATTGAGCGCACATCCATTGGATTATCGGCTAGAAAACAGGGAGAAGATTAGATAGAATCCTAAAGAGGTTTGATCGGTTCTTAGCAAGATTCTCTCCTTGAATCCCGTGCGGAATCTTATCCTCTGAACAGCCCAACAACCTGCAACAACAACCTGCAGGTTTCAAGGAACCGAAACTGAATTCGGTTGGATTTCGGTTCTGGACGCTGTACCGCTTGTGGTCGACACCGACCCTGTCTTTGGTCGACAATGAGCAGTGTCCAGACGGCTGGTTCTTCAGGCTGATGCTTGTATCGCTCATTGTTGACAATAGCCCTGTCGCTAGTCGACAAGGGGCAATGTCCAGATGACTGGCAGTTCTGTCTGATGCTCTGTCTGTTCCGTGGTCGACAACGAGCAGGGCTCTGGTCAACAAGGGGTAAATGTCCAGACGATTGATGGTTCAGATTGATGCTTGTATTGCTTCGTGGTCGACAACGGGCAGGCCTTTGGTTGACCACCGAAGCTTGTACAGAGGAAAAGTAGCTGGAGCTGTGTCTTGTTGGATTCGCTGGTCGACACTAACCTCTTCACTGGTCGACAGGCAATCCTTGAAAACTTCCTCTGATCTGTTGACTTCATTAGTACTTCAGTAAACCTGAAATAACTTGAACTATCAGATTTGCATTGAATTGGACACATCCATCATGTGAAGACGCAATCAATCAATCTTGCATGTGTTGTGTTATTAAAATGGATTAATCACACATATCCTTTGTCATCATCAAAACTAAAGGGATGCACAACAATAATCAATGAACCTCCCAGCTAATCAAGCCACTGCCGGCACCATGACGAGAACCGAACTGATTAACTACCCGACAGCCCGAACGCCCGATCCGCAAGAAAGGAGGCTGAACCGAGCAAAATGGAAACAAGGGGGAAGTTTATATTAAATTGCATGGAAATTAAGACAAGAAGAAAAGAAAAGCCTTAAAATAGATAATAAAAGAGTGAACCTTCACCGGCATGCCCGCTCCTACATTCCATTCAAATGACTCTTCATCGGTGCACTCCTTCTAGCCTTCAACGGCACACTCTTCTCAGCCTCCAATGGCACGCTCCTTTCAGCCCCTGAACACCCAGCGGTACACCCCTTGAACCCCCAGCGGTACACCCCTATTGCCTCCGGCGGCACACCCCTTGAACCCCCAGCGGTACACCCCTATTGCCTCCAGCGGCACACCCCTTGAACCTCCCGACGGTACACCTTGATTGCCCCAGCGGCACGCCCCTTGAACCCCCAGCGGTACACTCCTTTCAGCCTTCAGCGGCGCACCCTCGTTGCCCCCAGCGGTGCACCCTTTTGGCAGCACCCAGCGGCACACTCCTTCCCTCAGCGGTACACCCTACTCCCCCCGACACACTACACATATGCATATATACAGCATAACAAGGGCATCGACGATAGCAAATAAATTGATGAAAATTATGCTAATTAAAGGACCCCGAATATGCAACATTAATAATGATCCAAAGGCATAAATAAACAATAAACATCAAATCACAGATCAGAACATATAACTAAGAAAATCCCAAATAAAAGACGCTAGGGCCCATACTGCAGCCCCATCTCTCTCCCCGCGACCCGGGGCAAAAGGAACAATAATGCCGCCCTCTCAGGCCGGGCTCGGACTTTGGGAGTCATCCCGACATGGTCCGGTCTCGACCTAGCCTCGGGCCGACATCTTGATCAGACCAGGTTTGCTCCCCGTTCCGGACGCCCTCCGAGTCATCACTAAAGTTGTCGGGTGTTCGTCAAACACTTGAACGGATTTGTCCCGGCTTTTCCCGTTGCGTTTCCCTCACGGACCCATGTCCGAACATGAAAAGGTCCACGAGTGACCGACATGACCAGCGGCTAGTGGTCTGAATACAACCCTCAGTGTGATCCATTCCTATCCTTTTCTGGCATGATTAGTATTATTCTTTTCGGCCGCGGGGCCCCTAATTTCGGTAATTAATCAAGGGTATTCCCTTCGTGTGGGGGATGTAAATGACGTCGTGACCTTTATGGCACGACGGGATTCGGTCCCGACACGAACCACACAATTGCCTGACGAAGTCAGACCGAGCGCACCATGGGCTCTTCGGAGCCCGAATAAATTGTCACTTCGGTGACTGGCACGCCCACGCACTTAATAGACAAGACCACCTGAACCAGCGAATTTAAGCGCGTCCACAGGGAGTGGGCCATAAGGGCCGAAATTAGGAAGCGGGCTGCAGGAGCCAAAGTTATGGGAAGCGTAGTGGGACAGATGGATTAACCCTGACAGTGGGCCCCGGCCGAAATGGGCCTGCAGAGGGGCGTTGGGTAGCAGGATGTGAGAGTCGAAGAGACTGGTCTCTTTTGTTCTCTGGCCGGGTAAGGGTCCGGACCAAAGTGAAAGGTTTATTCTATTATCCTCTGGCCGGGGAAGGATCCGAACCAAAGTGAGAGGTCTATTATTTTTTTTAACTGGGAAGCTGTCGGCTGAGGTGCCAATGATGAAGTAGCTGTCGGCTAGGAGCCGATGATTATATAGCTGTCGACTCGAAGGCCGATGGAGGGGTAGCCATCGGCCAAGAGCCGATGATGAGGTAGCTGTCGGCTAAGAGCCGATGATGAGGTAGCTGTTGGCTCAAAGGCCGATAATGAGGTATCTGTCGGCTAAGAGCCGATGATGAGGTAGCTGTCGGCTCAAAGGCCGATAATTAAATAGCTGTCAACCCGAAGGCCGATGAAGGGGTAGTTGTCGACTTGAAGCCCCGATGGCTGAAAGTTGGTCGGTTTAGCGCCCCATCGGCGGAAGGTCTAGTCGGTTTAACGCCCTGTCGGCGGAAGGCTTAGTCGGTTTAACGCCCCGTCGGTGGTGGGTTTAGTCGGTTTAACGCCCCGTCGGCGGAAGGTCTAGTCGGTTTAACACCCCGTCGGCGGAAGGTCTAGTCGGTTTAACGCCCCGTCGGCGGAAGATTTAGTCAGTTTAACGCCCCGTCGGCGGAAGGTCTAGTCGGTTTAACGCCCCGTCGGCGGAAGGTCTAGTCGGTTTAACGCCCCGTCGGCGGAAGGTTTAGTTGGTTTAACGCCCCGTCGGCGGAAGGTCTAGTCGGTTTAAAGCCCCGATGGCTGAGTATCTGTCGGCTTGAAGCCCCGATGGCTGAATATCTGTCAGCTTGAAGCCCCGATGGCTGAATATCTGTCGGCTTGAAGCCCCGATGGCTGAATATTTTTTTTTTGGTTTAACGCCCCGTCGGCGGAATATTTTCTGATTTAATGCCCCATTGGCGGAATATATATCGGCTTGAAGCCCTGATGGCTGAATATTTTTTTGGTTTAACGCCCCGATGGCTGTTCTTTCTCTTCTTCGCTTCTTCTTTTATGGACATGCAGGTGCAAAGACCGCGTCTGCCTCGTGACTCTCTTTTTTTTCTTCTCTTCTTCTTTTGTAGAGAGGCAGGTGCAGAGACCATGTTCACCCCGTGATTGTTCTTTCTCTTCTTCTCTTCTTCTTTTATGGAGAGGCGGGTGCAGAGACCGTGTTCGTCCCGTGATTGTTCTTTCTCTTCTTCTCTTCTTCTTTAATGGAGAGGCGGGTGCACAGACCGCGTCTGCCTTGTGACTCTCTTTTTTTTCTTCTCTTCTTCTTTTGTAGAGAGGCAGGTGCAGAGACCATGTTAGCCTCGTGACTCTTTCTCTCTCTCTTTTTTTTGTAGAGAGGCAGGTGCAGAGACCATGTTCGCCTCGTGACTCTTTCTCTCTTTTTTTTTGTAGAGAGGCAGGTGCAGAGACCGTGTTCGCCTCATGTGCATTCTTTCTTTCCTTCTCTTCTTTTGTGTGATGAGGCGGGCTTGAAGACCACGTCTGTCTCATGTGTCTTCTTTTGGTTCTGCTCTTCTTCTTTTATGTGAAGAGGCGGGTTCAGGGACCACGTCTGCCTCATGTGTCTCTTCTTCCTTTTCTTCTCTTCTTTTGCGTGATGAGGCGGGCTCGAAGACCACGTCTGCCTCATGTGTCTTTTCTTCCTTTTCTTCTTTTCTTTTGTGTGATGAGGTGGGCTCGAAGACCACGTCTGCCTGATGTGTCTTTTCTTTCTTTTCTTCTTTTCTTTTGTGTGATGAGGCGGGCTCGAAGACCACGTCTGCCTCATGTGTATTCTTTCTTTTCTTCTTTTCTTTTGTGTGATGAGGCGGGCTCGAAGTACACGTCTGCCTCATGTGTCTTCTTTTGATTCTGCTCTTCTTCTTTTATGTGAAGAGGCGGGTTCAGGGACCATGTCTGCCTCATGTGTCTCTTCTTCCTTTTCTTCTCTTCTTTTGCGTGATGAGGCGGGCTCGAAGACCACGTCTGCCTCATGTGTCTTCTTTTCCTTTTCTTCTCTTCTTTTGTGTGATGAGGCTGGCTTGAAGACCACGTCTGCCTCGTGCGTGTCTTTTTTTCTTTTCTTCTCTTCTTTTGTGTGATGAGGCGGGCTCGAAGACCACGTTTGCCTCGTGCGTGTCTTTTTCTTTACTATGCTCTTTTTTTCTCTTAATGTGTCCCAGGTTGGGGCGTAGCTTCATTTGGTGTGCATCCCCGCTGAGGGGTGTGTGTTTTACCTCTTCGCTTCTGTGCCCCCAGGCGGGGTGTATTTTTTTGGCTTCTACGTCCCCAGACCAGGGTGTGTTTTTTTTAATGCCCCCGAGGTGGGGTGTAGCTCTCTTCAAATGCCCCCATGGTGGGGTATACTCTTCACGGCTTCTATGCCCCCAGGTGGGGTATGTCTCTTCTTCAAATACCCCTGAGCCAGGGTGGACTTCTCTTCATATGCCCCTGAGCTGGGGCGTGTTCTTTATAGCTTCTAGGCCCTCGAGGCGAGGTATGTTTCTTCTTCATATGCCCCTGGTACGGGGCGTAGCTCTCTTCAAATGCCCCCGGGATGGGGGTGTATCTTTTGCTTCTTATGCCCCCCAGAGTGGAGTGTGTCTTTTGCTTCTTACGCCCCCTGAGGCGGGGGTGTATCTCTTTACGGCTTCTGTGCCCCCGAAGCAGGGTATGTTGTTTCTTCAAATGCCGCTTGGGCGGAGTATATCTTTCTTCTCATGCTCTCGGATCAAGATGTATGTCTCTTTGTTTCTGTGCCCCGGGTCGGGGTAGATGCTTCTGCTTCTTATGCGCCAAGGGCGGAGTGTATTTTTGTGCCCCCAGGCTGGGGTAGGTGCTTCTGCTTCTTATGCGCCAAGGGCGGAGTGTGTCTCTTTCTGTGCCCCTAGGCTGGGGTACATTCTTCATGTTTCTTATACCCTTTTCGTATGGCGTATTCTCTTGCTTCTTATGTCCTTGGATCGGGGCGTATGTTTCTTCTTCTGACGCCCCTAGGTCGGGGTATATTCTTTCTTCATGTGCTCCCAGGTCGGGATGTATGTCTCTTTGCTTCTTTACGCCCCCGGGTGGAGGTGTACTCTGTCTCTTTGCTTCCGCGTCCCCCAGGCGGGGTATGTTTCTTCTTCCAATGCCCCTGAGCCGGCGCATATTCTTTATGGCTTCTATGCCCCCTGGCGGGGTATATTTCTTCTTCAAATATCCCTAAGATGGGATGTATTCTTCTCTTTCTTATGCTCCCGAGATGGGATGTATCTTCTTCAAAAACCCCTAAGCTGGGGCGTGTTCTTTATGGCTTCCATGCCCCCTGGCGGGGTATGTTTCTTCTTCAAATACCCCTAGGCCGGGGTGGACTTCTCTTCATATGCCCCTGAGTCGGGGCATGCTCTTTTATAGCTTCTAGGCCCTCGAGGTGAGGTATTCTTCTTCTTCAAATACCCCTAGGCCGGGGCGTATTCTTTATGGCTTCTATGTCCCCTGGCGGGGTATGCTTCTTCTTCAAATACCCCTAGGCCGGGGTGAATTCTTTTCTTCTTCCCAGACACACCGGGGGGAATGTTTGCTTCTTATGCTCCCAAGGTGGGGTGTATTGCTGCTTTTGATGCCCCCAAGGTGGGGCGTATTGCTGCTTCTGATGCCCCAGAGTGAGGTATCCCCTTTTTTTTTATATGCCCCCGGCACGGGGTGTATTCCGCTTCTAGTGCCCCCAGAGTGGAGTGTATTGCCGCTTTTGATGCGGGGTGTGGTTCTTGCTTTTTATGCACCCGAGGCGGGGTGAATTCTTCTTCTTTATTTACGTGCCTCCATATCGGGGTGTATTCCTCTCTTCATATGCTTCCCTAAGCCGGGGGATGTTGTTTGTTCTACTTCAGATGTCCCCCCCGGGGGGGTGCATGTTGCTTCATGGACTCCAAGCCTGGGGTATGCTCCTTCAAAGGTCCTTAAGCCGGGGTGGATTCTCTTTTCTTCTCATGCTCCCAAGGCGGGATGCAGCTTCTTCAAGTACCCCTAAACCGGAGTGTATTCTTTATGGCTTCTATGTCCCCTGGCGGGGCATGCTTCTTCTTCAAATACCCCTAGGCCGGGGTGGACTTCTCTTCATATGCCCCTGAGTCGGGGCGTGTTCTTTATAGCTTCTAGGCCCTCGAGACGAGGTATGCTTCTTCTTCAAATACCCCCGAGACGGGGGTGTGTTTCTTGGCTTCATATGCCCCGGACGTGGGGTATATCTTTTGTTTCTTATGCTCCCGAGCCGGGATGTAGCTTCTTGGCCTCATATGCTGTCGAGGCGAGGGGTATGTTACTTTACGTGCCCCCGGGGGGAATGCATTTTGCCTCCGTTGCCCCGTGGCGGGGTATATCTCTTGGCTTCTTATGTCCCCCCCTTGAGGCGGGGTGAAGTCTTTGCTTCAAATGCCCCTAAATCGAGGTATAGTTTTGTCTCATATGCCCCTGGAGCAGGGGTGTATTTCTCTTCATGTGCCCCTAGGAATGGGGTGTATCTTTGTTGCTTGTTGTGTCCCCAGAGGGAGGTGCCTTTCTCTTCATGTGCGCCGGACACCGGGTGTATCTTTACTTTTTTTTTATATGCCCCCGAGGGGGGATTCTTCTTCTTCTGCCCCGACATGCTGGGGAATGTCTGCTTCTTGTGCCCCCAAAGTGGGGTGGATTCTCGACGGCTCCTATGCCCCCGTTGGTGGGGTGTATGCTTCTTCTTCAGATTCCCCTAAGGCGGGGTGTGTTCTTTGTTGCTTCATGTACCCCCGAGTCGGGGCAGATTCTCTTCATGTGCCCCCATGGCGGGGTGTACTCTCTTTATGTGTCCCCAGGAGTAGGGTGTGGTTTGCTTCCTGTGCACCCAAGCAGGGTGTATCGTTGCTTGCAATGTCCCCCGAGGCGGGGTCTCCTTCTTCTTCAAATACCCCTAAGTCGGGGCGTATTCTTTATGGCTTCTATGCCCCCATAGCGGGGTGTGTTTTTTCTTCAAATATCCCTAAGATGGGGTGGACTCTTTTCTTCTTATACTCCCAAGGCAGGATGTAGCTTCTTCAAATGCCCCTGAGCTGAGGCGTGTTCTTTACGGCTTCTATGCCCCCAGGCGGGGCATATTTCTTCTTCAAATACCCCTAGGCCGGGGTGTATTCTTGCTGCTTCTCATGCTCTCGAGGCGGGATGTGACTTCTTCAAATGCCCTTAAGTCGGGGCGTATTCTTCATGACTTATGTGCCCCCTGGCGGGGTATGTTTCTTCTTCAAATGCCCCTAAGCCAGGGTGTGTTCTTATACTTTTTTTTTTGCGCCCCTCAGGGCGAGGTGCATTCCTCTCCATATGCCCCTAGCATGGGGTGTGCTTTTGTTTCTTATGCCCCCAGGCCGGGGTACGTTCCTTCTTCATATACCCCTAAGCCAGGGTGGGTTTCTCTTTATGTGTGTCCTCAGGCCGGGGTGAATTCTTTTCTTCATATGCCCCCATGGCGGGGTATGTCTTTTGCTTCAGGTGCCCCCATATCGGGGTGTATATCCCCTTCAAATGCCCCTAAGCCGGGGTGCAGCTCTATTTCTTCTTACGTCCCCAGGTCGGGGCGGATTCTTCTTCAAATGCCCCGAAGCCGGGGTGTAGCTTTTGCTTTGTGTGCCCCTCAGTCGGAGCGGATTCTCTTCATGTGCCCCTGGGAATGGGGTGTGTTTCCCTTTTACCTCCTATGCCCCCGTAGCAGGGTATATATCTTCTTCTCATCCCCCATGGCGGGGTATGTGCATGCTCTCTTCGGGAGTGGTGGCCATGCTTGGCCTCATTGCTGTAAAGCATTCCCCACAGCGGGCAACCATTCACCAAGCTACAATTGTGGCTCGCTGGGTCTTTTAACAACCACTCGGGGGCCGTTTTGTGCCGGATGGAGGCAGCAGGAAGGAGGAACGAGCGGGGTCATTGCACCGCGGACTCGGGACCTCCTAGAGTCGGGCGGGATGCCAGGTTTCTTCTTGCTCTTTCAGTCGGCGATGCTGGCCAACTTTTCTTCCTTCTTTATTTCTCCCCCCTTTTTATATGATTGACCAGGGTGGAGGTGCAGGAGAGCGCTCACCCCCTCAGGGAGGGGATGAGTGGTTCGCTCCACCGCATCAACCCCACAATGGTAATCTTAATTCAGCACGAGTCTCGACGGGCGTGGCCGTGCAGCCCTCTCTCGCCGACTCTTTCTCTTCTTTTTTTTGCTCCTTTCTTTTCTCTTTTTCTTCTCTTCTTCTTTTCTTCTCTTCTTCTTTTCTTCTTTTCTTCTTTTCTTCTTTTCCTCCCTTTCTTCTTGAGGAAAAGGGGAGGGTTTGATTTCCCCTCCCTTCTCTTCTCTTCTCTTCCCCTTTTTATAACATCCCCCATGATTCCTGGAAGCCGCATATGCTTCGAAGCAGCGTCCTCGAGGCCACGAAGGCAGCTGCACCGAGTCTGGCTTCTCTATTTTTTATAGGACTGGCGGAGACAGCACCTGCAATTCATCAAAGCAGGCAAACATCGTTTATTAGGGGGCTATAAGGCCCTGAATCCCGGCGAAGAGATGAAGGGTGGTTTCGTCCCACCGGGCGTGCCAGACTTGTGGACACACTTTGCGTTCGTCTATTATGCTCGTCTATTCAGGAATGGTTGATTCGTCTATTAAGTGCGTGGGCGTGCCAGTCACCGAAGTGACAATTTGTTCAGGCTCCGAAGAGCCCATGATGCGCTCGATCTGACTTCGTCAGACGATTGTGTGGTTCGTGTCGGGACCAAAACCCGCCGCGCCATAAAGGTCGTGGCGTCATTTACATCCTCCATACGAGGGAACACCCTTGATTAATCGCCGAGATTCAGGGCCTCATGGCCAAGAAATTAATTGCATGAAAGGTCTATTACGAGGTATTGAAATCCTCACGCGAGGGCGAGAAGAAAACCATTCGCGATCATGTCGGTCGTGTACTGACCATTTAATGTTCGGACGAATGTCCGGCTTGAGAAAAGTGCGATCGTCATGGGAAAGCCGGAGCATATGTATGCCGGGATACGGCAAATTTATTGTTCAGAAGAACGGAAAACGTTCGGCTAAATCTCGGTTAGAGCGGTCAGAAACCAATAAGTCTGTTGGCCCGGTGCAAGATCAAGCTGCGACCATACTGCGGTGGGCCCCCCGCGGTCGAAGTCTGGCTCACATAAGCGTCATTAATTTTTCCTGTGCCAAGGGGCAACGAGGGAATATCCCTTGAATCGGCTGAAAAGCCCTGTGTCTAGGGAAGCGGATGTTCGAAACGTGTCGGTCATTCGGGAGACCGTTTAATATTCGGACGGGTGTCCGGCTTGAGAGTATCATAATCGTCGCAGGAGGACCTGGAACATATGTATGCTGTGATACAGCAAATATATTATTCTGAGACACTGAAAATATTCGGTTAAATCTCGATTAGTGTAGCAGGAAACTAGCGAATTTATTGGCCCGGTGCGAGATCGAGTCGGGACCATACCGGGGGCACCTCCCGCGGTCCAAACGGGGCTTGCGTGGGCATCATTAATGTTCCTGGTGCCGGAGGGCAACGGGGAAGAGTCTCGGGACTAGATTCCAAAACCAAAACATGTTTGAAGGAAGCGAGCTATAGGCCCAGGGCGTGGGTCAGACAATGACCATAATCGGGACGGACCCGAGATCCAAGCACAGCCCACAAAGGCCTTATTGATATTCCCGTATAGAGGGTCCAGGGATGACATGAGCTATCTCGTTCTATTCAGATTTCTATCGGTCACTTGCGGACCACTTGATATTCGGACAATGGTCCATATTGAAGGTGCGACGTGGATAGGAACGACCCCGTACAAATGTATGCCGAGTTTACGGCAATTTCAATGAAAGGGCGGGAACGAATCCCGATAGAGTGAATCCGATTTGATGAGCTATCGACCCGGAGCAATACTGGGTCACGACCACGTCGGGGTAGGAGCCATCGGCCATGTTGGTTGCTCACGGGTCTTTTCATATTCAGACACAGGTCCATAATAGAAACGCGGCGAAAACCGAGGTGAACCCGTTCAAATGTTTGTCGAACGTGCGGAAATTTTAGTAGTGGCTCGGAAGGGATCCGGCCTGAGGAACGAGTCCGGTTTAATTGGAATGTCGGCCCAAGACTAGGTCGGGGCCTGGCCATGTCGGGATAATTCCCAAGACTCAAGCCCAACCTGGAAGGGTGGCATTGTTGTTCCTTTTGCTTCGGGTCACGGGGAGAGATGGGGCTGTAATGTGGACCCTGGTATTTTTATCTGGGATTTTTAATTATATGTTCCTCTCCTTCCTTTTGCTGTTTATTACTTCTTTATGCATTTGTCCCGACTGATTTCCCCTTTTTGTTACTATTATTATTATTACTTTCACCCCCCCGTTTTTTACTATTATTACTTCTGTTGCACCCTTTTTCTGTTTATGTCCTATATATGCTCGAATTTCCTTAATTATTATTGATATATATATTTTTTAATTTATTTATTATCATCACTATTATTACCAATATCATGAGATAGGGCCGCTGGGGGTGTACCGGTAAAGGGAATGCCAGGCGTGCCGGCGAGGGCACCCCAAGGTGTACCGGTGAAGGGAGATGGAGACGTGCCGGGGAAGGCGCCAGGGAGAGTGTGCCGGCGAAGGTAGAAGAAGGTGTGCCAGTGAAAGAAGATGAAGGGTGTACCGGTAAAGGGGAGAATAGGGCAGTGAGAAAGGGAGAAGGGTGTACCGCTAAGGGTGGTGAGGGTGTGTGTACCGCTAAAGAGGGGTGTGAAGGCGTACCGGTGGAGGCCCAAAGGAGGTGTACCGGTGGAGGAGTATGGTGGTGGGAGTGTACCGGTGAAGGCTGGAACAGGCGTGCCGCTGAAGGTTCACTCCTCTATTATTTGTTTTTAAGGCTCTTCTTTTCTTCCTTTTTTTAATTTTCATGTAGTCTTATATAAATTTTTCCTTTTCTTTATTCTGTTCAGCCCCTTCTCGCAAGTCAAACGTTCGGTCTGCCATGTTGTTAGTCGGTTTGGTCCTCATGTCACCGGCAGTGGGTTGCTCAGTTGGAAAATTTTATCATTGATTGTTCTGTTCGTTTGTTGCTTCCTTTTGCCTTTTAACGTCTTGTTATTTTCTGACAAAAATTCTGCAGCATCTCCCCTTGTCCCGAGCGTAAGGGAGATACAGGGAACACGCCCACATGGAGTGGCGGAACCCGACAACTGGAGGTGGGCGCCCGAGGGTGGCAACACCTTTGATAAAACCTCGGAAAGGCTGAAAGCAACGGGGTAGAAGGCCTCCCTGTGACTCACTAGGGGGTGCCGGTGAAGGAGGGTTAAGGGTGTGCCGGGGAAGGCCGTTGGGGCCGTGCCGGCGAAGGCCCCCCCTGGGGCGTGCCGGCGAAGCCTGCCAAGGGCGTGCCGGGGAAGCGCCACAGGTGGGCTGTGCCGGTGAACGATGCCAAGGGGCGCACCGGCGAAGGGAAGTTGAGGGCGTACCGGTGAAGGATCTTAAAGCCATACCGGGGACAGAGGGCCAAAGGCGTGCCGGCAAAGGCCGTTAAGGCCGTGTCGAGGGATGAAAACCAAGGGTGGGCTACTGGTAGCTGGGTGCTCAGGAAGAGAAGGAGGGTTGAAGGCCAAAGGTGGGTTACTGGTAGCTGGGTGTTCAGGAGGAGATGGAGGGTCTCTCTCCCTTCAAGCAGATGGGCACAACTGATGGCCATAAAAAAGGGGGGGGGGGGCAAAGAGCCCATGAGGCCAAGGATCATACGGGAGGAATCACATCGCTACGGAGAATCCAAAGACGCCGGAGAAGTGGAGAAAATGAACAACACACCACATGCAGTGGGATAGATCGAGAGAGGCCAGAAGAGACCCAAAAGAAGGGCCAGAGACTTTCATTCATAAAGAGAAATGACTGTGACCGGCCATACACATTGCGGTATACATCAAGGCCGAAGCCACAGAAGAGGGGAGAAGAAGAAAAGGAAGAACATGGAGAGGAAATAGGAGGGAAACTGGGGTCGGGCAGAGGCGACGGCTCCTCTACCCTTCCCCACTCCCACTGCTACACAGACCCTCCCTCTCTCTCTCTCTCTTACTCTTACTCTCTCTTCGCTGCTTGGTGGTCTTCGGAAGACTCCACGCTGTAGCCTTCTCCCTTCTCTTCTCTCTCTTTCTTCTTATTCTCGTAGGTGGCGTCGTGTCTGGTCGTCTCCCTCACCTCCTCTCCTTCTCCTTTTTCTTTGCCGGAACGGGAGTGGTTTTATACTCCCAGCAGTGGGAGCCCTCGAGCACGGCAGTCGGAGGCGGGAAGCGGCTGGTGATAATGGGGTTTGACTTCCCCCGTCCTGGCTATCAGGGGAATAGCCTGCGTGGCCCAATCTCTGATCGACACCTTGGACAGCTCACTGCGCGCCAAGGATACGTAGGGTATGGGCGTCACGTCGTTTGGCCGTTGAAAAGCCTTCACGCTGTGCCGCTGGCGGGCTTAAGAAGTGTGTCGCTGTAAGACACTGTAAGCGTGCCGCTGAAGAGGGCAAAATGCGTGTCGCTGGAGGTTGCCCAAGCGTGCCACTGAAGGGGGCAAACAGCGTGCCGTTGAAGGCCCTGAGGAGCGTGCCGCTGAAGACCCCCCCTTGGGGGGGTGTGCCGCTCAAGACCCCCCCCTGGGGGGGTGTGCCGCTGAAGACCCCCCTGGGGGTGTGCCGCTGAAGACCCCCCCCTGGGGGGTGTGCCGCTGAAGACCCCCTGGGGGGGTGTGCCGCTGAAGACCCCCCCCTGGGGGGGGGTGCCGCTGAAGACCCCCTGGGGGGGTGTACCGCTGGGGCTTGGGTGTGCCGCTGGGGCTGACTTGGGCCCGCCTTGAGCACGAGTTATGGCTCGTTTGGTTTTCTTCGGGGACCACGGATTGTGAGCTTTCTGGGAGTTGGTTTCTCTTGGCTGTCGTGATTCCGAGGACGGCTTCTCGGCAGTGTGCATAGTTGGGGAGTCCGGATGACCGGTCTCACCGAGGCTTCTTCACTTGGTGCCATTGTCGGTGCTGGGCCGAGTAGGATATCTGGGTGTGTAATTTTTTGGTATCCACACACGCCCATCTAGCCCTCCAGCGGCACACTTCATTCAGGGTTTCACCAAGTCCATACATCCGTCAGACGAATTCTATACACTCATGTCTGATGTCTGTATAGGCTCATGCATGCTCACAGTGTGAAGTCTGTACAGAGTCCATGACCACAAGTCTATGCGCTCATGTTTGAAGTCTGTACAGAGTTCAGGCAAACGCGAAGTCTATACACTCATGTGGCAAGTCCGTACATGCACCAGTTCAACTTCCAAGTCCATACATTGGTGAAGTCTGTACATCCGCCGGTTGAGCTTCCAAGTCTATACATCGGCCCCTGCAAGTCTATACGTTGCAGCTGAGTTGAAGTCTGTACAGCCTTTGCTCTGCCAAAGTCTATACATTGATGAAGTCTATACGCCGCTTTTAACGCAGGCCCCTGCAAGTCTATACATTGCAGCTGAGTTGAAGTCTGTACAGCCTTTGCTTTGTCAAAGTCTATACATTGTGAACGCTCAAGTCTGTACAGAGTCCATGCCCACGAAGTCTATACACTCACTCACCAAGCCTGTCTCCCAGTGGCACGGCCTCAAGATTCCCAGCGGCACGGGCCTCCTTGCCCTCAACGCCCTGCGCCATTTCCCCAGCGGTACAGCGTTGAAAGCCTCCCGACGGCACGCACCGGCAGAAGATACAACGGTCAATAGGCAGACCCATTGGCGCGCAGTCCAGCCACTTCAAAGCCAGCTAGCGCTTGTCTCCGTGTCACCTTCTGGCTGGAGGAGGGGAGATCTTCGCCTGACGAGGAAGATACGAAGTCAACCTCGGATGGCAGTGCCATCATGAGGCGACCTCGTCAACCGTCCGCATATAAAAGGCCCCCCACAGACAGAAAAGAGAGGAGGGATTTTTGCTAGAGGGAGGAAGACAGAGAAAGAAGAGAGGATCTTCGTGCGAAGAGGCCCGTTCGAAGCGAAGAAGAAGAGAAGAAGAAGGTAGAAGAAATATAGAAAAAGAGAGAGGAGCGTTGCATGTAGCAGAGGGGGGAGGAATGGAGGAAAGGGAATTCCTGCCCTTCCTCGTTCCAACCCTCTCCCCAACTTTCTTTTCTTTCCTGTTCTTAGTTTTCTTCGCCCCTTTTGTTTAGGGATGCATTGTACGATGTGTGGTTTTCAGGCCATGATCTTTGTTATCTTGAATCCTCCATGAATGAAATAATGTTCGGTTTTGCTCCTTACTGCGTTTGTTGTCTCCTCCTCACCAGGCTCTTGTGGTTTTACATTCTCTTCCCCCAACCTCTCAGCTCCCTATTCTACCTGATTTCCTGTGGCGCTGGTTCGTGCAGTCAATAGGGTTTGTTCCTGGCTTGACAGGGTCTGGCCAGCCTCCTCCCTCTTCAACCGCTTTCCATTGCATAACAACTCTTGACCTTGCCATACGGGTCTCTGCGAGCCCATTCTCTTTAACACATTGGAGTCACTCAACACCCAGAACATCCTCCTTTGCCCTCCTTCGGGACCAGTGGTATGCCCACACACCCTCAAGCTCCCAGTCATTCTACCACTCAGGGCCCCCAGCGGTACGCTTCTCCCATTCGGCCGTTTGGCGGTACACCTTCCTTGGCCGCCCAGCGGCACACCCTCTCTTTTCTTGCCAGCGGTACACCCCTCCCTCCTACTGCCAGCGGCACGCATTGATTGTCACTTCCCGGTGTACTCATAGTTTGCATCAGTCTACTGGTTCCTCGTTCGATGTTTTCTCCGAGTTTCCGAAGTTTCCCTAAAGGCGGCTGCTCAGGCACCCCCCTCAGCTGTTGGTTCATGCCACCCCCGTGGGCATGTTCCTTGTTATTCCTTTACCTCCCGGGTCAAGGGGAGGTGCTGCCGAATTTTTGCCAGGAATAACAATCAATCTAAAAAGATGAAAAGAAGCAGCAAACAGATGGAATGAGCAACAGTAAAAACACTCAAATCAATTAAAAGGACTATGCAAGATTCAAGGAACTGAACTGAACAAGACTTCGAGCACTGTATTGCTAAAATATGACTTGGGACTCAATCTCATGACAGGAAACTGAAAGCTTAACCATCTAAGATGCTTCATTCTGAGCTGAACAAGGAACCCTCTCTTGAGTCCTGGCCACCCCTTCAGCGGCACACTCTGCCTGGTTTCGTTTGCCACTTTTCCCAGCGGTACACTCTCCTTTACCTTCAGCAGCACATCTCCTATCCTCCAACGGTACGCTCCCCTTTGGCCCTCTAGCGGCGCACTCCCCCAATTCCTTTCTCAGCGGTACGCCCCCCTTACTGTCTGAGCGGTACGCATCCTCCCAGCGTTCCATCAAGTCTATACATCGTTGCATCATTCACGCTCAAAGTCTGTACATCGTCCTCTTGTTCATGCATTGCATCATTTGAATTGAAGTCTGTACAGCCTATGCATGAAGTCTACACACTGTCTAGTCGCACACACTTATAAGTCTATACATTGGCAGCTCTACCTACGTTGCACTCATAAGTCCATATGTTGTGAACTCTCAAGTCTGTACAGACCTCGCTTTGCTCAAGTCTGTACATCGTCTAGTTGTCTTGGCTAAGTCTATACGTTGATTGTCTGCTCACGCATCACTCCTTCGGCAAGTCCATACATTGTGAAAGTCTATACATTCCTCATTGGCTTGCTTCATGCACCAAGTCTGCACATTCCTTTCTAAAGTCTGTACGTTGCATTGCATGAAGTCTGCACATTCCACGCTAGCGAAGTCTGTCTAAGTCTATACATTGCTTCTTCATGCATCGCACGAAGTCTGCACATTGTGTGCTGCATGCTCATCAAGTCCATACACTGGCTAGTCTGCACAAGTGTGTAAGTCTATACATTGGCTGCCGAACGCTCTTCAAGTCTACACATCGCAGCATGCCTTCGTCTCAAGTCTGTACAGTGCATCATGCGCTTCAAAGCATTTCCAAGTCTATACACTGCACCGTCTCATTCATCGTCTTGCAAAGTCCATACATCGCCTCTATGTGTGTGCATCATTGAGCAAGTCTATACATCGTGTGCATCTCGCTGCTAAGTCTATACGTTCACTGTACTGCTTGTCAAGTCTATACATCGTCTGTTGCATAACACGCAAGTCTGTACAGCCCTCGTGGCTTGTTCGTGCACCGTCTCCTCCAGCCCTTCCAGCGGTACGCTCCCAGTCCCCCGGCGGTGCACTCCACAGTCTTCCAGCGGTACGCTCTCAGTCCCCCAGCGGTACGCTCCACCCTTTACCCTTCAGCGGTACGCCCATCTTCATTCTTCCAGCGGTACGCTCCCCAGCGGTACACCCTTCTTTACACTTTGAACCGCACACACCATTCATCTCTCAGCGGTACACCCTAGTCTCCATCATCTCCCCTACGAATACACACAGGTATGCAATAAAAAGGGGAGGGGGCTATATGATAAAGGAACAATGAACAGTAATAATAATAATGAGATAAAAGGGGTGGTTCCAACCAAGATGACAACAAGGGAAAATAATAACAAAGAAAGGGTAGTGTCAACAAATAAATGGTAATAACAAGCATCGACAATCATCGCGAATACGATAATGTGGCAGCAGTCTCTCCTTCCTGGATTCCGAATCCGGGGATATTAATGGTGCTCCTGTAGGCCGGAAGTCACTCCCGGGAGTTCTCTCTCTTGTCATGGTGACCGCCCGGCCTTACCTCGGGCCGATAATTCATCAGGGTCCCCTCCCTCGTCGGGATCTGATTTGCCTCCCTGTATTAAAATTGCCGTCCCTCGGCAAACATTTGTACGGATTCGTCCCCCGGGTTATCGTCTCGTTTTCCGTGTAAACTTGTGTCCAAACATGAAATGGTCCATCAGTGACCGACATGACCCGAGCATTCATGCCTCCACCTCGGGCTCACCGCATAACCCGACGGGTGTTTCCTTCCTGCGTTAATCAGTATTTCTTTCGACCGTGGAGCCCTTATTTCTGGCAATTAATCAAGGGTATTCCCCTCTCCGAGGGGATGTAAATGACGTTGTGACCTTTATGGCACAACGGGTCTCAGTCCCGACCCGAACCACACAATCGCCTGACTGAGTCAGATCGAGCGCACCATGGGCTCTCCGGAGCCCAAACAAATCGTCACTTTGTGACTGGCACGCCCACGCACTTAATAAAACCAACAAATAGATAAACGAACCGATAAACGAATAAACAAAGACGTCATAAAAAGTGCGCCCACAAGTCTGGCACGCCCGGTGGGACTGGATCACCCTTCATCTCTTTGCCGGAACCAAGGGCTCCACGGCCCCCTTCTTGTAATACTGATTCCCTAATTTGCGAATGCAGGTTGCGTTACGGACGTCCCGATGGCACTCACTTTCGGCCACCAACCCGTCGAGAGTCACGTGCGGAACGGCTACATGGCCGTCCCTCTCACCTTCGGGAGCTTCCCTCCCTCGGTTGGCTTCCCCAACTTTTTGGGAGTGGCCTTCACTCACCTGTTGGATGTGGAAGCGTCTGACGGGATCAAGGACGACGCCTCCATCCAGGGGGCCACCAAAGCTGCTACCGGCCGACCAATGGCCGAACCTCCCAAGGCTGCCCCTGTGAAGACATTGGGCTGCAACGTGCACCATGTGCACGAAACTGCCGGCCCATCTCGCCTAGGCTCGGCTTCCCATCAGAGAAGGCTCCGGAGGAGCCATGCAACCACATCACCCCAAGGCCGGGTCTCCAGCACCGGCAAGTCTACTGTCGTCGGAACGTTCCGGGTGCATCTTTCCGGGCGGCACTCCGAAGTGACCCCGGATCGCATCATACCCGCCGTTCCAGTGCGTAACTCCTTCCAGCCACTGGGGAAGGTGAAGGGCAGGATGACGCTCGCATCTCCGGCCACAGTCCCACAGCACCGACCGGCCCCTAGGCCGACGAAGGGCAAGCAGGCGTGGATTCCCAAGGCAGCCCGGGCTATTTCACCAGCCCTGATGGGACCCAGCACCTCTCGCCCGGCAAGGGCCCAACAAGCAGACCGGGTCAAGACATCGGCCCCCGTCTATCAGCCGGCATCGGCCGCACTGGCCCCACCAGAGAACACCCACCGTCGACACCGTCGACGTCACTACCAGGCTGCCCGTGCGGAGCCTGCAAGCCTACATGCCTGTTACTGTCAACAGGGCCACACCACCGGCTTCTCCTCCAGATCAAGACTGGGAAGGAGTGGAGCAGGCCATGAGAAACTATCTGCGGGGCCCGGGGAGCACTCCCCTGGGTCGTCAGAGATTGCTGGGGGCGGTGGCCTCGGCATTTGAAGAAGAAGAAACCCGACCTGTGCCTAGTGCCGAGTCGAGGAACTGCTCTGAGGAGCGCTATCAGTCCCCGCCGAAGGAAGAGGTGAGGCCGCGGGGGTCGGTCTTTGACAGATTGGTCTTCCCAGGCAGGCCGTCAAGAAGAGCAACAAGAAAAGGCAGAGACCTAAGGGTCTACACTTGCAATATGGCAGGAGTGTCCGGCCGGTACGGGGCCTTACCGACTGATCCCGGAGAAATGGCCAGACTTGTGTCAAGGCCGGGACCCCTCACCAGAAGAGGGAAGGCAGCAACCGAAAAGACACAAGCTCACACTGGAGGAACTGACTACGGGGAGTCGTCGACGGCCCTGGCCGCCAATGTCATTACTGAAGGCACCACGGGAGGACCATCCACTTCGTCCGAAGAGGCGCCAGCTGAAGAGAGAGGGGGCACCCCTAGCCTCTCAGTGAGTGACCCTGCTGTATTACTCATGATGCAGTAATATCAAAGAGAGATCGAGTTGCTAAGAAAGCAGTTGACCGATAGAGCTGCTCAGCCCTCAACATCCGGGCAGACCGAAGCACTACCAGAGACCCCTGGGGGTAACGGTCAGGCCTCGGAAGCTTCCCCACAGGCGACGGTGTCTCCACCGATCCCCGGCTACACCGGGGGCATACCCCTGCACCAGCCACAGCACATAACTCCGGCCCCGCCGCCGAACCTACCGTTCCAGGGATCCACCATTGCGCCTCAGGCGACAGTGTTAACAACGCCACTGGCGCAACCGGCTCATTTCTACCCGAACCCGGTGGACCCGGCGACGGTGAACAGACTTATGTTGGAACAGATGATAGACATGAAGCTGGCAGAAAGGGGCGATAGTGATTGCACGCCCTTTGATGTGTATCGGGTACCTTATCCGGCACACTATGCTGCAAGGAGGCTCCCGGCCGGCATCACCAAACCGCCGAAATTTGAAAAGTTTAATGGGCAAGGGTCTCCCAGGGAGCACATCGCCTACTACGTGAATATTATGGGGGATTTAGCTGCAGATGAAGCCTATCTCCTCAAATTCTTTGGCTCAACACTTACCGGGCTTGCTTTCGAATGGTACTCGAGCCTGCCCGCCGGGTCCATTGCAGACTGGCCCGACATGCAGAAGAAATTTAAAGAAAGGTTCTACATAGCTGAACGGGAGGTCACCGTGGCAGAACTCTACGCCACGAGGCAAAGAAGTGATGAGTCGGCACTCGACTACATAAAGAGGTGGAGGAACCTCAGCATGAGATGCAGGCGTCCCCCGCATCAGGAGGACGCGGTGAAAATTTGTAAACAGAACCTAAAGGAAGAAATCCTTGAGAGAATGATCGGTGCAGAAATAAAGTCATTTGATCACTTAAACAATATAGTGGCAGAGATCGAGGCATTCCTTGCTCGATACTCTTCCACTCCCACTACATCAAGTCAAAGGGCCAGACAAGCCGAGAAGAAGCCGATGCCGCCAGAAGTCCACACATTGGACTTTCAAGCTTTTGAGAAACAGACGGAGAAGGCCAAGGAGACGGCCAACCCACCTCCAGCCAGGGCTACTGAACGGCGGGAAGGTCCTTCCCTGTGGGAGAAAATGAGGAATAAGTTGTATTCTTTTCCTCGAGATAAATCCCGGATCTTGTTTGAATGGGCCACCAGGTACAGTAAAATTACATTGCCAGAACCAAAGAGGCCTGGCGACATAAAAAGAAAGGATGATCCTCGTTTCTGCCCGTACCACCAGATGCTGGGGCATACTATCGAGGAGTGTTATATCTTCAAGGATGTCATTGAATCCTTGATTAAGAAGGGGGAGCTGGACATGGGGGAGCACAAGGTGGATCCTCCGCAGCCGCATGAGATGCCAAACCTCGGCACTTCTGTTAACATGATCTCTCTTTACCAGCAGCTACCTGAGGAATGGGCAGAGGCCAGTACAACTGCAACATATGAAGCCTTTGTCATGGCACCAGCTCAAGACCAAGGAGGTTGGCAGGCTGTGCCGACGAGGAATAGAAGAAGAAGGCAAGCCCCCCGGCCCACGCTGGAGGTTCATATAAGGGGTGTCACACCTCGACCAGCCCCACCACCAGTGACGCCTGTTTGGCATGATACAGCCCCCCGGCTAGTCGTACGGCGCTTCACTAACAACAAGAAGAAGCATACCCCGATGCGGGTGCACAAAGAGACCAGTCCCGCAGTGGAAAGACTCCATGCCATTATTGATGGACTTGAAGATTATGAGCAGCCCGAAATCCGGCCTGTGGAGCTGAAGGAATATGTCCCCTGGAGGGAGTTTGAATCACTCGAACTGGCTCCAGAAACAGAAGCCGAAGCAAAGGAAGAGCCCCTCTTGTGGGGTGAGCCTCCCCAAGGCCAGTTGCCAGCCACTGAAGAAAAGAAGAAAAGAAGAAGAAAAGGCCCAGAAACAAGAAGAAGAGCGGGGTTGTTCTCTCCTGCAACACCCTGTCGGCGTTGTTTGACACTGCCCTCTCTCTGGGGAGGAAGAGCAAGAGACGCCCATTGAGCCATCAGAAGTGAACCAGGCCGAGGCATCCACCTCCCAGCATGCCACCAGGTCGGGAAGGAAATGGGGACGCCCTCCTCAGGCCAACCATAACATCCTGCTCAGGGGAGAACAGCCATATCATATCCCTGAACCTAGGATCCAAGGCATGGAGATTCCCCCTCCCTCGGGTCTCTACCCCGGAGAGCCGTCGGCCAGAATACCCCTTCATTTATTGAGTTTCTCACGACTCAAGGGGGAAGGCAGTCATGCCCCCGAGAGTCTCGACAGGTCAGAGAAGCAAGTAGCCTCTCGGCCCCACTCGTGGCAACTCCTCCTCTGTCAAGGGAAGAGCCTGACAACATCCCGAGCCTCACCGAGTTCATGCAAGAGAAGGTAGAAACCCAACAGGCCCCGCAAGCCCAAGTAATGCCTGACCGGCGAGGAGGCGCCCCCTGAGCCGGCTCCCCAGGCCCCGACTGGGGGCAGGCGTAGCAGAGCCGAAGAGATGAAGTTGCTCGAGGTCCGAGCCGGCAACAGAATAGTCAAGCACTTGAAGAAGATCCCAGCCAGGTTTACCGTCTGGGAGATTCTATCTCTGGATGAAGAGACACGGCGGGCCGTCATCGCGGCACTCCAGACGCCAGCTTATGTGGAAGCTTGCCTTGCAGAAATGTCACCCGAGGTAGCTGTGGCCTTTACAGAAGAAGATATGCTCCTGCCTACCTGCAGTCACAACAGGCCACTCTACATGAAGGGGCAGCTGAATGGGCACCCCATCAATAGGGTATTAATTGACCCTGGGGCGGCGGTGAACATACTCCCCTACCGGATATACCAGAAACATTACTTTGATGTACACTTGGTCGAGGTCAAGAATGTTAAGATTGCTAGCTTCAACCAGAAGTGCGAGGTCCCCATGGGGATTGCCGAGTTTAACCTCTCTCTCGGCGATTTCACGACTAAGGTCCAGTTTCATGTGATTAACTCCAGTACCTCCTACAAAGCATTGCTCGGCCGGCCTTGGCTGCACCAGAACAGGGTAGTGCCGTCTACTCTGCATCAATGCATCAAGTACCCCGGCGACGGGAAGGAGGAGAGAATCTTTGCTGACCTCCACCCTTTTGAGGTGTTCGAATGCCATCTCTCAGACGCCAATTTGTATCTAGAGAAGCCGAAGCAAACTCCCCAAGTCACCCTGGACAAGGGAAAGAAGAAGGCGGAGCCCGACAGCTGGTTCCCTCCACCACCGCCAGGCTACGTAGCTCCCCGTCAAGTATCATTTGTTTCTGGGGCGGAAGGAGTAGTCAAAGCAACTCCCCTTTCCATCTACCCCGCGCCGGGGTTGCCGCACCTCGAAGACTTGCTGGAGGACATCAGGGTCCCGTTCGGGATCATCAAGCCTCTCGCAGAAGCTGACTGCCAAGTGGCGGAACCATTGAGGACCTTTGAGGTGCCTAACCCCGGAGGACGGTCCACCATTTTCTATGTGGCTAATGAACACCCGATCAGAGGGGACGATGATTGTAAACTCCCCGACGAACTGCATGACCCACTCGTCCCGATCACGGGACTGCCCGACATGACTGGTCGTGTAGCCAGAATGACCAGGAAACAAGGGGTCCCCTTTCGCCAGCTCTCCAGTCGGAAGGACATGTTCGAGAAGATGTGGAACCCACCAAACCTGGACCGGAGGTTGTTGTAAATCACCCGGCACCCAGGATTAGGTTTCTCATTAGAGGATTCCTACGAAGCCGACGTTATATCGGTCTCAGCTCCGAACGACAGCAGCCTCACAGGCGCCCAAGGCCTACAGGAAGTGCAAGGTCGGCAATACCTTAAGCCTTCAGTCGGTGAAGATCAGGACGAGGAGGTATTCTTATGGAAGCCGCCTCCCTGCAAGAACAAGGGAAAGGCCACGTCCTCCTCTAAGGGACCGGCCCCGAACGACTCCAGCGACGGGCCGTCATTGCCTTCGTCGGACGCTGATGCAAAAGGCAAAGAAGCAAGTCGAACTCCGGGCCTCCCTCGGGGTGACTCCGCCCTGTTTGCCCTGTGCTATCAACAGCAGCGAGAAATCGAGATGCTGAAGGCTCGGTTGGCCGAAGTGACCGTACTCATATCTGACTTGATTGGGGGCATCTTCCGCCAGCAGAGTATCGGCATGCACCTGCCCCCGGGGGCCACCCGAACATCCCTACGCACTGGAGAAAGCAGGCCAGAGGCGCAACTGTTTCCCCAGTCAGACGGCCGGTCGACCGGAATCCCACATTACAAGAGAGAATGCGGAGGCCCTACTCCTTCCCGAGGAGTAAAACCCGAGGGATCTTCGAATGGGCTTGCTACTATGGCAAGGTTACCCTCCCAAGGCCCAAGAGGCCGCAAGATGCTCGCAGAAGTGGTGACCCTTTGTTCTGTCCGTACCACCAAATACTGGGTCACTCCATAGAAGACTGCTACGTCTTCAAGGACATTGCTCAGGACTTAATTGAAAAAGATGAGCTCAGAATGGGAGATTACATGGTAGCTCCACCACGCCCTCATGCGACGGGCAACCCCGAAATAAATATCTGCATGGTGTCGGTCCAGCTCTAGATTTTTGAAGAGGCAGTGGAGAATGGGCAACCCTGGTCACCGACAGAGTATCGACCCCCGGTGTGGCAATCAATTACTCTGGTCCCGGCTGGAGCCGTCTATGATGATTACCAGGAAGACCCCGGAGAGGTTATTTGTCTCCCCGCACAGGAGGACCCCCCAGAGCCACAACCTGCAAGCCTGGAACAGGGGGATATTAGCAAAGCCTCATTACCCAATGAGGCGGAGCAGGGTGACATCTATCGTGTCCTTGAAGCAGAAGACGACGAAGATCAAGATTTCCTCGACTTATTGCCAGCACCGCCAGAAATTGAAGATGGCGGTCAGGCCACAGTAGATGAACTTATCGAGATTAACCTGGGCACGGAAGGTGACCCCAGGCCGACCTTTCTAAGTGCCCTTCTTCCTCTACAGGAGAGGGAACAGTATATCAAGTTGCTGCGAGAGTTCCGGGACTGTTTTGCCTGGAATTATAAGGAGATGCCCGGCCTGAGTCCTGGCGTGACTCAACATGTTCTTGCCATCGACCCCAAGGTTGAGCCGGTGAAGCAGTCTCCCCGGCGCATGAGACCGGAACTGATACACCAAATTTGTAAAGAAGTCGACAAGCTCATAGATGTCGATTTCGTAGCTGAGAATCAGTATACTACCTGGCTGGCCAACATTGTGCCGGTGAAGAAGAAGAATGGACAAATCAGGATCTGCGTGGACTTCTGCGACCTGAATAAAGCATGCCCAAAGATGATTTCCCGGTGCCCATCACTGAAGTCATGATTGATGCAACCACTGGCCACGAGGCCTTGTCCTTCATGGACGGATCGTCCGGCTATAACCAAATCTGGATAGCCGAACACGACCGAATTCATACGGCCTTCGGTCGCCCAAAGGAATATTCCATTACAAAAGAATGCCCTTCGGCCTCAAAAACGCCGGCGCCACCTACCAGCGGGCAATGACCAAAATATTCGACGGGCTGCTGTACAACAAAGTCGAATGCTACATTGACGACTTGGTCGTCAAGACAAAGAAAAGGGAAGATCACCTGAAGGACCTTAGAGTCATCTTCGAGAGGCTCCGGCAGTACGAGCTGAAGATGAACCCGATGAAGTGTGCCTTCGGCGTCTCCAGCGGGAAGTTCCTCGGCTTCATTGTCCGATATAGAGGGATCGAGATCGACCCTTTCAAAATAAAAGCCATCCAGGAGCTGCCTCCTCCGAAGGATCTGGGAGAGTTAAGATCCCTGCAGGGCCGGCTGGCCTACATCCGAAGATTTATTTCCAATTTGTCGGGGCGCTGTCAGCCATTCCACAGATTGATGATGAAGAATGCACCTTTTAACTGGAACCAGGAATGCCAAAAGGCCTTCGATCAGCTGAAGGACTACTTAAGGACCCCGCCTGTGCTGGGGGCACCTGTTAAGGGGAGGCCGCTTATTCTATACATAGCCGCCACCGAATGCTCCCTGGGGGCAATGCTCGCTCAGAACAATGATGAGGGGAAGGAGCAGGCCCTCTATTATCTCAGCCGGAGGCTAGTGGGGGCAGAAGCAAAATACACCCCGATCGAGAAGATCTGTCTTGCCCTGGTCTTCGCAGTCAAGAAGCTGAGGCATTACATGCTCTCCCATGAAGTGAGCCTGATCTCCAAGGCCGATCCAGTTAAACACATTCTCTCTCAGCCAGTCCTGAAGGGACGTCTCGGCAAGTGGGCCGTGCTGCTAATGGAACTTGATATCACCTACGTGCCGTAGAAGGCCGTTAAGGGTCAAGCCATGGCCGAATTCTTTGCAGCACATCCTGTGCCTGAAGATTCCCCATTGGCTACAGAGCTGCCTGAAGATGAAACTCTGGAGGTGGACCAAGTCCAACGGATCGCTTGGCAACTGCACTTCGATGGAGCTTCGAGAACAGAAACGGCCCCGTCCGGACATACAAAAGTACGGGCAGGGGCCGGCATTGTCCTCAAATCCCCCGAGGGAGAAGTATTGCATACATCTTGCTCCATCAATAAACCTTGCACAAATAATGAGGCAGAGTATGAAGTTCTGATTATTGGTCTCCAAGTTGCGTTGGAGATGGAGATTAGAATGCTGCAAGTGTTTGACGATTCATTACTAGTCGTCAAGCAAGTCCAGGGGCAGTTTGATGTTCGAAAGCCTGAGCTGCTGCCTTACCATGCTAAAGCAAAGCGGCTCATGGAGCAATTCTACCTTATTGAGATAGGCCATGTTGCCCGGGGAGAAAATGCACAAGCTGACGCACTGGCAAAACTGGCAAGCTCATTAGCAGTCCCGCCTGATGGATCTCTTAACATCCTTGTGGTGAATCAGCGCCAGGTGCCTAGCATGATAGAAGAGCCAGAAGAAGAAGAACTGGAGGTCGCTGCAGCAGAAGCTGTCGGCCTACCGGACTGGAGGGATTCCCTCATGCAATGGTTTAAATACCAGCAATTGCCCAAGCAGAGAGAAGAAAAGATCAGGCTGATCAGAACAAAGGACTCTTATGAGGTCCGGAACGGGATCCTATTCCGAATTATGGCGGATGCCAAACGGAAAGTACTCCTGCGGTGCCTATCCACGGAAGAAGCTTGGAGGGTCATGAAAGAAGTCCACGCCGGAACAGCAGGTGCACACCAGGCGGGACCAAAGATGAAAATTGAAATAAAGAAGCTTGGCTACTACTGGCCAACCATGTTTGATGACTGTTGCAAGTACGCCAAGTCTTGTCAGAAATGCCAGGAGCATGCCACAGTACCCAGGAGGCCGCCTGTGCCGCTACATCCGACATTGCCCAGCTGGCCGTTCGCCCAGTGGGGAACAGACGTCGTGGGCCCACTACCCGCGTCATCCGCCGGGTGCAAATACATTTTGGCGGCAACTGATTACTTCTCCCGTTGGGCAGAAGCCGTTGCTTTGAGAGAAGTGACTGGTGAGATCGTCGCCAGATTCGTCCGGTGCAACATCATATTCCGGTTTGGTACGCCAAACCGAATCATCTCAGACAATGGAAGTCACTTCCGCAACCAGAAAGTCTACCGGCTGGCCGAGAAGTACAAGATCGACTGGAGAATGTCAACCCCCTACAACCCACAAGCCAATGGTTTGGCTGAAGCTTTCAACAAGACTCTTTGTACTCTCCTGTCCAAAATTGTTAGTTCTAACAAGAGGGACTGGGAAGAGAAAATGTATGAGGCCCTGTGGGCGTATCGAACTGTATACAAAACTCCGACGGGTTGTTCACCCTTCTCTTTAGTGTATGGCTCAGAGGCACTCGTCCCCATTGAGCTAGAAATACCCTCCCTTCGGGTCGCAATCCAACACGGGCTAGTCCATGAAGAGCAAGCAAATGTCAAGCGAAGGCTCGAGGAGCTCTCCGACCTGGAGGGGAAGCAGCTTCACGCCCAGCAGAACATCCAGATCTATCAAGCCCGAATAGCTCGCGCTTTCGACAAGCTCGTCAAAGAGCGTGAATTCAAGAAGGGTGACCTCCTTATGGTCAAAAGGAGGGAAGTCATGGCTTCCAACCCCAAGGGCAAGCTGAATGAAAATTGGCTTGGACCCTATGTAATCCAAAAGGTTTATGAAGGCGGGACATATGTGATAGTCGATCATCGGGGGGAGGTCCAGTTTCCACCCCTTAATGGTAGGCATCTAAGACTGTATCATGCTCCAATTCCGCTATTCAATGAATAATACATTTACCCGCCCCACGGCGGGCGGATTTGCTTTAAATTACTTGAATGGATTGCTTGCCGCCTGTTACGGACCACAAGAGAAGCGACCAAAGGGAATGCGCGCATACCAAAAAAAAAAGGAAGGAAGAAGGAAAAAGAAAGGGAAAAGAAAAGAGGAAAAGAAAGACAAAAAAGGAAAAGAAAGAGAAAAAAAGAAAGGAAAAAGAAAGGGAAAATAAAAGAGGAAAAGAAAGACAAAAAAGGAAAAGAAAGAGAAAAAAAAGAAAGGAAATAAAAGAAGAGGGGGAATCAACCCATCTCCTTGCGTCGGCACTCACCCGTACCGGCGAATATTCCAATAAACGAATTAACCCTGTCAGCCCTTGACACTCTATCGGCACTGACGAAAAATACCCCACCCGGACCTTTCGTCCGAGGTTGGGGAATCAACCCATCTCTTTACGTTGGCACTCACCCGTACCGACAAATATTCCAATAAACGAATCAACCCTGCCAGCCCTTGACATTTTTTCGGCACTGACGAAAAATACCCCACTCGGACCTTTCGTCCGAGATTGGGGAATCAACCCGTCTCCTTGCGTTGGCACTCACCCGTACCGACGAATATTCCAATAAACGAATCAACCCTGTCAGCCCTTGACATTCTGTCGACACTAACGGAAAATACCCCACCTAGACCTTTCGTCCGAGATTGGGGCATCAACCCATCTCCTTGCATTGGCACTCACCCGTACCGACGAATATTTTCAATAAACGAATCAACCCTGTCAGCCCTTGACATTCTGTCAGCACTGACGAAGAATACCCCAACCGGACATTTCGCCCGGGATCGGGGAATCAACCCTCCTCCTTGCGTTGGTACTCACCCGTACCAACGAACACACCCAGAGACAAATAAACCACACCTGTCATCGGCACTCTGTCGGCGCAGATGAACAACTCTCTTTTGACCAAGACCTCCCGTCGGGGTCATTGAACGAACAAACTCTTCTCTCCGTCCCTTCGGGCGACAAACAACCCCTTCTGACCAATACCTCCCATCCGGGTCGCCGGATGAACAAACTCTTCTCTCCGCCTCTCCAAGGTCGGATCAACCTACTTGGGTTAAACGTACCGGCGACATCATTCGACTGAGTCGCTTTATGGACATGGTGGAGTGGTCCCCTCGTCCCTCCTCTGGAAGGGGAGAGCACTCTCCTATGCTCATATGCGAATCTCACCAGGCTCTCCCCGAATAAACTATTAGCATGAACTTGCGTTCCATCACATAGCAAGAAAAGAGAAAAGGAGGGAAGAAATCACCCGACACCACACGCATACCATAGACACATGGAATAATTGCATTGTATTCTTTTCAGAAAATTTACATCGGCTTCGGGGCATACCCTGGTGTCACATGCAAAGAAAGGAATGGAAGGGGAATCGGCGGCTATTCTAGCCCTCGAAAGATGTCCTCAAAAGGGAGGATCCCGACGCAAGGGAAGCTTATCATCTCACGCAGACGGCCCTCCTGCGCCTCAAGGCGTTCCAATTCTGTCGTTACAGAGGCCACGACTGCCTCGGCAACGGCCAACTCTTCAGCCTCCTGGGCCTTACCCGTCTCTGCCTTGAGCAGGTCAGACTCCGCCTGGGTAAGCCAGCCCCGGAGTTTCTCTATCCGGTTCCCCAAGGCGTCGATGTCGGCATTGTACCTGTCCAAGGCTTCTTGATGTTGCTCCTGGCTGTCTCTCCAAACAGCCAAAGCCTCCAGATATTCGTCCCTCTGGGCATCGATAGCTGTGAGCTCAGTCGGGGCTTGCGTCTCGAGGAATGCGCGACGGTTCACGTACTTCAACAATAAGAGAACGCGTCGCGACCATTCTTCGAGCGGGCAACCCATCATCTGCAGTGCTTTGGTCAGCTGCTCCACGATGGCCCTGGCATCTCGATAGGTGAGCGTTGGATTGGCGACAACCATGGAGCGCAATACCAACAGGGTCTGTCGGACTGGCAGATCCAAACTCACGTGGCCGATAGGAGGGACGGCTGGTGGGTCGAAGCTAACTTCGCTGTCCACGACCGCCCACAGCTCCGCGTCGACCACGGTCAAGCTACCCGGAAGGGCCAACGCCGAAAGGAGGGAGCTCGCGGGCTCCGAGGTCGACCCATGGCCAGCCACCACCATAGGTGAGGGAGGGACCACAACGGAGGCTTCTGGCGCCGCCATGATGAGCGGCTGCTCCAGCTCCGTGGACCGGGCAGGTGCCGAACCCGACAGTGCCGCCTCCTCCACCATAACCAGGGCCCCGGCAGACAAAGTTGTTTCGGCCTCCGCCACCTCGGCTGGCAAAGTCTCTATGGCGGGCAGGTCCAGTGTCGCTCCCGGGAAGTCTTCATCTCCCCCTGCCTGGAATTCCTCCGAATGCTCGTGGAGGATCGCCAATATCTTCCCTAGAAGCCGGGCTTCCTCGGGTATCACCGGCGTCGGGATCGGTGGCAGTGGGATCACCAAATGCGGGACGGCTCCCATCTGTAGGAGAGACGTCAAGGACCCCGCGTCCGGCCCCAGAAGCATCTTCAGCCTTTTAGCCGCATGCACGCGGAAAGATGAGCTCCACCTGGGGACGGCTTTACGAGCCCGAGGCGCGCGTGCTCCGTGGGGCGTTGTTGTCACCTGGCCATGTAAAGAGAAGTTAGCCGCTTGCCAAGTGGAATAAATCATTGAATCCCCGAGAAAGCCCAGCGTATTCCCTTGCTTACCTCGCCCGCCGGCACTATGCTGCTCTCCGGCGTTACCTCTCCCCGGGCAGCAACTTCAGAAATTGTCTCCTCCCGAGTCTCGGCTTCGGGTACCACCGGCACTTGCACTTCGACCTCTGGTGCTATCTCTCCCTCTTCTAGGGCTCTGGTGGCTGGGGTAGAGGTCTCCACGGCTCCTTCAGAAGCACGAGCATGTATTGCCTCGAATAAATCAATAACTCCGAGGGAGAGCTCAGGAAGAAAGAAGAGGAAACTATGCACTCACAGCCACTGTCGTTTCTTCCCGAAATGAGACATTGGCGGTCGAAGCGGCAACACTGGAGCTCGCCACGACCTCCTCTCGCCGCACAGCCTCGGCCAGGGACGCCAATTCATCCAAAGCCGCAGCAGCTATCTCTCGCCTGATAGCTCCCGCCCCCGGAACTTGGATCTCTGCATCTTCTGACAGGGCATGTCCCTTTGAAAGCCAAAAACAATAAGATCAAGAAGATTAGCTGAGGGCCTAAAGAAAGAAAACCTGAATTAACAGGTTCGCACTTACGGGCGCCTGCTTCACCAGGCTAAGAGACACAGACAGTACCGGGGCTTTCCAGGTAGGAACTTGAAGTAGGGGTTCCCCGGGGACACCCTCAGTTGAAAGTACTTCGTCGGAAGAGTAGCCGTAGTCTACCTTCTCGCCCGACGAAGATCTAGGGCTGGTGGGCACCTCCTTTGCTGGCAAGGCAGCCCCCGCCTCAACATCCAGGGTCGGCAGTCGCGCCTTCCTTGACCGCCGCCCCTTCTTCCGATATATCTGCCCGAACCGGGATGCCTCCGGGGCCGCCTCCGGTTCTGGGACCGCCACATCAGCTCCTGCATAAGCAAGGCAAAATCCAGATTCGGTCAGGCCCGCAAAATTTTGAGGAACGGAGAAGTTGATCAAATGACCGGCCAAGAAAGTGCTATACCTCTTTCGACTTCGGCGGCGGGAGCGGGGGCGAAGAAGGTCTCTCCAACAGATTCTACGGCCTCGTGGGTCACAGCTTCACCCACACCGGGGACGGGTACAGGCGCGGGCCTCTTTACGACAGTTGAAACAAAAGGACACGGGTGTCACAAGGAGCGTCCCTCTTAATATCTCAATAAACCCTGAAGAGCTTCGAAGAGCGGAAGGGACCCAACCTGCAGGCCGACTCGACTCGGCCCGAGCAGCTTCGAACTCCTCGAATGAGGAGATTACGGGTGCCGGGGGAGCAGTCGGCGTGGCTTTGGCGGCCTCTATCTTTCTGCGTTTGACCTCCCACCGCCCAGCCGCCTTAGCAGCATCCACAGCCTTCTTCACGGGCGACTTCACCCGGGGCCTCTTCGCAGGCGGAGGCAGGGGAGTCATGGTCGGAGCCGCTGGCACTTCCTCAAAGTAAGCCGGCTTGCCCGCCTGCCGCAGAAGGTTGCGATACGTCGCCATTTGAGTGCTGTCGGGGTGATCTGTCAAAAGAAAAAGGAAAACAAGGGACCCGATCAACGTCCAATATTCAAGAGAGGTCAGCAATGAAGAACACAAGGGAAGGAAGAGAACACTAAGTACCATGTGGGCCAGTCTACAGCCGCAGCGTTATCGGCCAATAATTGAGGGACGGCTTCTTGTCCCGACGGGCTGCCTCCCGGACCAGCCAACATACGTCTTCAATTTTCTGGCAGCGATCTGAGAGGGCGGCCAGGTCTGCATGCTTCTTGGCGTCCAGGTGACAGAAGAGGTTGAAATGGTCCATCCCCCATCCCTCGGCATAGTAATAGGCGATGTGGAGGCACTTGCCCAAGATGACCACTGCTAAATCTTCAATCTTCAACCTGTGCACTCGGAGGAGAACATAGAGCCACGTGGTGTCCTTGTAATTTTCTGGGTTCCGTTCCTCCCTCCTCACAAATGTGCGATAGGGACAAAGTGCGTCCCTCTCCGGTCGCCAGCTCCTCGCCGGGGTGCCTGCTTCCTCCATCGGGAATGGATAGTTGATCAGTTCCAGGTGGTCACTCCCGATGTGGCAGAGGTCTCGCAAGGTCTTCTTGAAATCATCCTTTGCCACAGGAGGCAGTTTGGCCTGCGGCGCTGGCTTGGTCTCACGAGCTGCCTTGCGCGCAACCATGTAGGCGGCGACTTCCTGTTCCTTGCCACGCCTCAATCGGAGTAGGTGCTCCTGGTCAATATCCAGTACCGGCACTGGCTGCCGGCTCAGAAATCTCCTCTCGGCCCCGTCCCAGCAGTCGGTCCGGCATAGTCGGTAAAAAGCTATCCGGGCGTTCCACCACTTCACATATTCGGGAGTCACCCATGGAACCCGACCCAGGGCTGGCACCCTGAAGCTGGCAGTGTCTGCCCGATGAAAGAAATCCCACCAGGTTCGGGCAGCCTCGGCAGTAGGACTCCCCCGGAGACTTCGCACCGGTAATTCAAAGAGAGCACTGTGTGCCGGGATATGCTGGTCATATCCAAAATTCCTGCCGAAGCGAAAAGGATAATATGGCTCCAACAGCAAACTGTCCCCTTTGCGGAAGGCCAGCACACTTGGACAGATGGACAGCGCCCAGGCCCTGAGTTCCGGCTCCAATAGCGAGCGAACCACGTTCTCCTGACTGATCGGGTGCACATATTTCTCCACTTGGTCGTCTCGGCACTCCCGGTTACTGTTTACTAATGGACTTGAGTAAGCGGCCAGGGTCCAAAAGTGGATGGTGCCCGCGGCATCAAGGGGCACCGTCTTCAACTTACCTCGAATGTCGTACAGTCGCATGGACATCAAGCTTGACGCCACGCTCGCGAACTCCAACATCCGTGGAACCAATCTCCAGCCTTGGATGGTGTGCGGGGCGAATTTCGGGAATAAAGAATAAACCCACGCATTGAAAAAATGCAGTGAGCACACATACCGCGCTTGACGCGGGAACTGTTGACGACTGATGTCCCCGAGCGCTTTGTATATCAGACACAGCGTGACCGGGCACAAAGACAGCTTGATACCCCAGGCCATCTGACAGGCTAGGTAAATGGCGTCTGGGCGAATGACGGTCTCGTCCCCGTGGGGCATGGCGAACGAGCACAGCCAGTGCGTCAGATACGCCGCGCAATGCGTCAATGGGTCGACTCCCATCAGGTTCAGCCCGCCGCGGCGCCCTCGAGAAGGGATCTTCACGTCAACCTTTGACTTGGCGCATTTCTTCCGGCCGGCAGCAGTGCCAATGTGTGGGAACTCCTCATACTGCTTCAGCCCATCATAGAAATACTGCACCCAGAGGACCATGCGGACCTTTTTCCGGTCCCCTCGGGGGGGTTGCCTCCCGCCGTGCGACAACTGATACAATTCCCGGTACGCCTTCATAAGGTACCGGTATGAATAGCCCAGAGAATAGTAGCCATCCCCGTTGGTTTCATCCTTGATCATATCCGGGGGGCAGACTTCTTCATAGGGCTCCCCGTCAATAGGCAAGCCACTGAGCTGACTAAGACTCCACAGATCTAACGAAGTCTCGCCCTCTGCAGTGTAAAAAGTGTTGGTCTCTGCGTTGAATACCTCGATCATCCCGCAGCAAAGACCCTGGAAATAGGGTAACTGTACCGAGAGGCGTACACACTGTGGTAGACGCCAGCCCGGATGAGGATCGGGGCATAGTTGAAAAGCACATACTCTGTGAATTCCACTGCCCCTTCCCGGAAGTTGTGCGCGTCTTTGAGCTTCAGCTCCCCGAACCAGCCCAGAGCCAGTTCATGCTTGAATCGGATGGCCAAGCAGTCCAGCAGAAAAGGTTCCTCTCTGTATCCCCACTTCAACGGAGCCAGGAACAGACCGAACCGGGGATGCTCACTTTGAACCTGCCCGGCAGATGTGTCCCACCGAGCAGGGATGAACTGAGGCACCCGCACTAGTTTGTCCTCTGCCGGCAGCACGGCTTCGAGCCCCAAGATGGGCTTCCACTCCCGAGCTTCTCCCACTAAGTACATCGGGATGCTCCCCGAAACACTGTAAAATAGGCTGTCCCGGGACTGCAGAATCGTCCGCTCAACCTCTTTGACAACCCGAAAGTTCCGCCTCTCATGGTGACAGAGGTGCTTCAGGAAGCGAACGAGATGCTTGTCCTTCGGGAAGTCCTTCCGGTACTCCCCCGTAGCACGGTCAAAAGTCATGACGCCGTCAACCCGGGTAAGCCTGCGGTAATCCATTGTCTCAGTGTTTGAGCCCGACGATCCGACCAGCGCCGCTATCTCGGTGTGCTCCCTGTCCAAGTCTTCTACGTTGAACCAAGTGACTGCTAGCACCGGAGGTGGGGGAACGTGCTCGGCGCCAGAAATAGTGGAATCTCTCGGGGCAGCCATTTCTCTGCAAGGGGCAAGATACCGCAAGTCAGAACAAGGCATAAGTAAAGAAAAAGAAAGGGAATTACAAAGGGGGCTACACTACAGTTGAATTAAAAGAATGCCAATAAATTTCTGACAAAATTTTGGCAGAGTTTCCCCTAGGTCGGAGGCGTAAGGGAAAACATGGGTGCACGCCCACAAGGAGTGACGGCCCCAACAAAGTCACGGTGTGCCCAAGGGCGACACCGGAGGTCCTCCGGTTGAAGAAGTCTTCTTTCCTCTCTTCAGCGATACGCCCAGGCCACATCCCCTGGCGGCACACCCTGTGCCTCTTCCCAGCGGCACACCCCCTGGCGGCATGCCCTCAGTGGCCCCTGCGGCACACTCCCTGTGCCTCTTCCCAGCGGCACACCCCCTGGCGGCACGCCCTCAGTGGCCCTAGCGGCACACCCCCCTGGCCGCCCAGCGGCACACCCTCAGTGGCCCCAGCGGCACACCCTGTGCCTCCTCCCAGCGGCACACCCCTTGGCGGCACGCCCTAAGTGGCCCCAGCGACACACTCCCTGGCCCCCTGGCGGCACGCCCCTTTGACAACGCCCAGCGGCACGCCTGTGCCAACCCCATCCAGCGGTGCACCCCGTGCCCTTCTTCCAACGGCACACTCCCACCAGTGCCCGGTGGCACACTCCCACCAGCTGCCAGCGGCACACTCCCACTAGTGCCCAGCGGCACGCCCTCGTCAGTGGCACGCCCCGATGCCACAGCCTACCCACACCGAAAAGAAGAAGGAGAGGAACGAGAGGAAGAAAAGAAGAGGAAAAGAAGAGGGGGAGAAGAAGAAGGAAGGGAGATAGAAAAGAAGAGAAGAAAGGAATGAAGAGGACGACGGAGAGCTTAGGGCTCCGTCGTCCCCCGAACGGAGAAGTCACGAGGGGAAGAGGAAGAAAAAAAAAGAGAGAAGAAGAAGGGGAGAAGAAGGAGAAGAGGAGGGGAGAAGGAAGAACGAAGAAGAAGAAGAGGGGCCCGGCGCCCTTACCGGCGGCAACGGCGACGACGACGACAGCGGCGGTGGTGCTCGTCGGAGAAGAAAGAAAGAGGAAGAGGGATGACGGGGGTCGAAGAGACGAAGAGAGAGAGAGAGGGAAGGAATTTGAAAAGAGAAGGGGGGAGTTTCGAACCCCCCCTCCCCCTTTTATAGTCGTCGAAGAAAAAGGAGAAAAAGGGAGAAGAAAAAAAAAGGGAAAAAAGGGGGGGGAAACGAACGAACGGAAGGGGGAATAAAAATGAGAAGAAAAAGAGAAAGGAATGAGAAAAAAAGGAGAAAAGGAGGGAATAAAAATGAGGAAAAAAGGAGAAAAAAAGGAAGAAAAGAAAAAAAAGAGAAAATAGAAAAGGAAAAAAAAATGAATGAAAGAGAGAAAAAGAAAAAAGAGAGAAAAAGAAAGAGAATAAAAAGGGAGAGAATAAAAAAAATATATATAATAAAATAACAATAATCATAATAACGTAATACATATATAGCAATACAATAAATATACGATAGAGATCATGATGTCCGCATCACGTGTCTTATGAACGTACGTCCAATAATGTACGTTAAGTCCCCAGACACACCCGCGGGCACCGTCTGGCTCATCCTTCGCCCGCACTGCCCTCGGGTGGGGGACATTTGTGGACGCATAAAATTGCACGCCCATATGTCCCGCTAAGCTCCGCATTAATGTCAAAGTCAAAGGAAGAAGACCCGGAGAGACTGGCCATCCAGGGCTCCGAGAAGATACTACCGCCCGGTAAATCCCCGCATTCGCACGGGCGCATTAAGAGACCGAGAAGTCACAGGATGTCCTCCTGAATTAACACACTGCTAGGGACCCTCCCTCGGGCCCTTGACGGTGAAGAAATATCCCAAAGAATGCACGGCTTCAAGCTACTTAAGCAAAAGCAAAGGCCCTCCAGCGGCACGGGCCTGAGGCCCTTCAGCGGCACGGCCATAAGCCCCAGCGGCACGGCCATCTAGCCCTCCAGCGGCACACTTCATTCAGGATTTCACCAAGTCCATACATCCGTCAGACGAAGTCTATACACTCATGTCTGAAGTCTGTACAGGCTCATGCATGCTCACAGTGTGAAGTCTGTACAGAGTCCATGACCACGAAGTCTATGCACTCATGTTTGAAGTCTGTACAGAGTTCAGGCAAACGCGAAGTCTATACACTCATGTGGCAAGTCCGTACATTCACCAGTTCAACTTCCAAGTCCATACATTGGTGAAGTCTGTACATCCGCCGGTTGAGCTTCCAAGTCTATACATCGGCCCCTGCAAGTCTATACGTTGCAGCTGAGTTGAAGTCTGTACAGCCTTTGCTCTGCCAAAGTCTATACATTGATGAAGTCTGTACGCCGCTTTTGACGCAGGCCCCTGCAAGTCTATACATTGCAGCTGAGTTGAAGTCTGTACAGCCTTTGTTTTGCCAAAGTCCATACATTGTGAACGCTCAAGTCTGTACAGAGTCCATGCCCATGAAGTCTATACACTCACTCACCAAGCCTGTCTCCCAGTGGCACGGCCTCAAGCTTCCCAGCGGCACGGGCCTCCTTGCCCTCAACGCCCTACGCCATTTCCCCAGCGGTACAGCGCTGAAAGCCTCCCGACGGCACGCACCGGCAGAAGATACAACGGTCAATAGGCAGACCCATTGGCGCACAGTCCAGCCACTTCATGGCCTGCTAGCGCTTGTCTCCGTGTCACCTTCTGGCTGGAGGAGGGGAGTGTAGATTCTAAGAAATCCACTTAGACAAATAGAAATAATGAATAAATAAGCAGTGTAAGGCACAAATAAGCATGAGGTGCTAAGATGGAGTTTGTGATCGCCAGAGACGCGAGGCCTCAAAATATAATAATGAAAAGCATGGAGGGATCGTGAAAAATACCTTGAATGCGGGTGATGTGAGTGCTTTCCTTTGTCTTCAAATTGGCCGGCCGATGAAGAGAGTTCTTCAATTATTATTACCCTTGTAAAAAAAGACACAAACACCAATAAAAGATAGGAATTAGAACATGGTGAGTGTAGCATCAAATCCTAAATAAAAATATGAGCATGATAACATGGTGAAGAACACACCTTAAGGGTGTTAGCCCTTAAACCCCTATGCAAAAGGGTGAGAATATGATGATTGAATGCAAAATAGAATAAGGGAAAGAGTGCAAGAGATGCACTTATGGGAGATATTCTCAACGTGGTTGAGAATGGAAGTTGACAGTAATGATGCATGCATATGTGAATCGATGTAGTAAAAGAAATAAAAAAAATAAGGAAGAAGGAGCCTGTGCGTTGGCTTTGATATTCAAGGGGGAGGAAGCTTCAAAAGATGATGCTTCACGTGAAGCCTCTCCTTCAGCCAGAAGCAGCAGCGACAAGCAACCTGTAAAGAAAAGAAGAAAACGGAGGAAGAAGAAGAAATCAGAAGGGAGAGAGAGGGGAAAAAAAAACCAACCTGTTAACAGAGACGAAGGCTCTATTAATAAGATTGAAGAAGAGATAAGAAGGGCAAGAGTCCTACGGAGGTAAGACTCCAATCCCACTCGAGGAAGGTGACTAAACAAGCAAGGACTCTTCTGGGGAAAGCTGCGTTCGTTTAGAACACGAAAGATGAAACACGACTTAAACAAGGGCGTCAATTCAAGAATTGACGACCTACGAAAGGGCGTTAATTAAAAACACGACCGGTACAAGGGCGTCATTTCCTGGATTTAAAATTTGGAAATAGATCTTTCTTTTATTTGGAAATTGTGAAACACGCCTAAGTCAAAGGCGTTAATTAAAAACGCGCCCTACCGACGGACGTTAATTCAAAATATTCAAAACAGGGTCATTTTTCATTTCTCAATATTATTTTTCTATTTTTTAGGTGGAGGTGCATCTCAATGTGCTGATTCCAATGACTATTTTTGCGTATTTTTCTGACACCCGGAAGGCCACAAAATCACCTCTTAAAGGGGGTTGAAAATAATATTAAAATAATCAATTTGAAAAAGTGACGACCGTGCATAGGTCGTGAATTTGATTTTTAATTTTTTTATTCTTTTCAAATTCAAAATAACGTCTCATGGTAGGTCGTTAATTACAAAATAATTCCGAAAAATTCCTAGAAAAATCCAGAAAAATAGAAAATGAGTGGAATTGACGCCTCCATAAATAGTCTTCCATTTTTAAGAAACGCCCAAGGCTAAGTCGTTATTTAAAAGACGCCCCACGTCAAGTCGTTAATTCTAGAAAATTTATAAAAATAGAGAAAAATGCCCAGAAAATCTAGAAAAATCCAAAAAAATAGGAAAAAATAAGAAAAGTGAGGAAAAAAAAGGAGAAATCCAAGAAAAGTGAGAAAATCACTCAAAAAAAGTTAATTTGAGGGTCAAATTGGGGCATCGCAGGGTAATATGAGATACACTCACGGTAACGTCAATTTTGGCGTGTCTACAGGGAGATCTTCGCCTGACGAGGAAGATACCGAAGTCAACCTCGGATGGCAGTGCCATCATGAGGCGACCTCGTCAACCGTCCGCATATAAAAGGCCCCCCACAGATAAAAAAGGGGGAGGGATTTTTGCTAGAGGGAGGAAGACAGAGAAAGAAGAGAGGATCTTCGTGCGAAGAGGCCCGTTCGAAGCGAAGAAGAAGAGAAGAAGAAGGTAGAAGAAATATACAAAAAAAGAGAGAGGAGCGTTGCATGTAGCAGGGGGGGGGGGATGGAGGAAAGGGAATTCCTGCCCTTCCTCGATCCAACCCTCTCCCCAACTTTCTTTTCTTTCCTGTTCTTAGTTTTCTTCGCCCCTTTTGTTTAGGGATGCATTGTACGATGTGTGGTTTTCAGGCCATGATCTTTGCTATCTTGACTCCTCCATGAATGAAATAATGTTCGGTTTTGCTCCTTACTGCGTTTGTTGTCTCCTCCTTACCAGGCTCTTGTGGTTTTATGTTCTCTTCCCCCAACCTCTCAGCTCCCTGTTCTACCTGATTTCCCGTGGCGCTGGTTCGTGCAGTCAATAGGGTTCGTTCCTGGCTTGACAGGGTTTGGCCAGCCTCCTCCCTCTTCAATGGCTTTCCATTGCACAACAACTCCTGATCTTGGCATACGGGTCTGTGGGAGCCCTTTTTCTTGGACACATTGGAGTCACTCAACACCCAGAACATCCTCCTTTGCCCTCCTTCGGGACCAGTGGTATGCCCACACACCCTCAAGCTCCCAGTCAATCTACCACTCAGAGCCCCCAGCGGTACGCCTCTCCCATTTGGCCGTTTGGCGGTACAGCCTTCTTTGAGTCTGCCTGGCGGCACACTCTCCTTAGGGCCATTCAGTGGTGCACCCTTTCTCTTCTTGTCAGCGGTACACCTCCCCTCCTTGGCCGCCCAGCGGCACACCCTTGGACTGTCAGCCTGGCACTCCTTGACTGTCACTTCCCTGTGTACTCATAGTTTGCATCAGTCTATTGGTTCATCGCTCGATGTTTTCTTCGAGTTTCCCGAAGTTTCCCTAAAGGCGGTTGCTCCGGCACCCCCCTAAGCTGTTGGTTCATGCCACCCCCGTGGGCATGTTCCTTGTTATTCCTTTACCTCCCGGGTCAAGGGGAGGTGCTGCCGAATTTTTACCAGGAATAACAATCAATCTAAAAAGATGAAAAGAAGCAGCAAACAGATGGAATGAGCAACAGTAAAAACACTCAAATCAATTAAAAGGACTATGCAAGATTCAAGGAACTGAACTGAACAAGACTTCGAGCACTGTATTGCTAAAATATGACTTGGGACTCAATCTCATGACAGGAAATTGAAAGCTTAACCATCCAAGATGCTTCATTCTGAGCTGAACAAGGAACCCTCTCTTGAGTCCTGGCCACCCCCTCAGCAGCACATCTCCTATCCTCCAGCGGTACGCTCCTCTTTGGCCCTCTAGCGGCGCACTACCCCAATTCCTTTCCTAGCGGTACGCCCCCCTTGCTGTCTGAGCGGTACGCATCCTCCCAGCGTTCCATCAAGTCTATACATCGCTGCATCATTCAGGCTCAAAGTCTGTACATCGTCCTCTTGTTCATGCATTGCATCATTTGAATTGAAGTCTGTACAGCCTATGCATGAAGTCTGCACACTGTCTGGTTGCACACACTTATAAGTCTATACATTGGCAGCTCTACCTACGTTGCACTCATAAGTCCATATGTTGTGAACTCTCAAGTCTGTACAGACCTCACTTTGCTCAAGTCTGTACATCGTCTAGGTGTCTTGGCTAAGTCTATACGTTGATTGTCTGCTCACGCATCACTCCTTCGGCAAGTCCATACATTGTGAAAGTCTATACATTCCTCATTGGCTTGCTTCATGCACCAAGTCTGCACATTTCTTTCTAAAGTCTGTACGTTGCATTGCATGAAGTCTGCACATTCCACGCTAGCGAAGTCTGTCCAAGTCTATACATTGTTTCTTCATGCATCGCACGAAGTCTGCACATTGTGTGCTGCATGCTCATCAAGTCCATACACTGGCTAGTCTGCACAAGTGTGTAAGTCTATACATTGGCTGCCGAACGCTCTTCAAGTCTACACATTGCAGCATGCCTTCGTCTCAAGTCTGTACAGTGCATCATGCGCTTCAAAGCATTTCCAAGTCTATACACTGCACCGTCTCATTCATCGTCTTGTAAAGTCCATACATCGCCGCTATGTGTGTGCATCATTGAGCAAGTCTATACATCGTGTGCATCTCGCTGCTAAGTCTATACGTTCACTGTACCGCTTGTCAAGTCTATACATCGTCCGTTGCATAACACGCAAGTATGTACAGCCCTCATGGCTTGTTCGCTCACCGTCTCCTCCAGCCCTTCCAGCGGTACGCTCCCAGTCCCCCGGCGGTGCACTCCACAGTCTTCCAGCGGTACGCTCTCAGTCCCCCAGCGGTACGCTCCACCCTTTACCCTTCAGCGGTACGCCCATCTTCATTCTTCCAGCGGTACGCTCCCCAGCGGTACACCCTTCTTTACACTTTGAACCGCATACACCATTCATCTCTCAGCGGTACGCCCTAGTCTCCATCATCTCCCCTACGAATACACATAGGTATGCAATAAAAAGGGGAGGGGGCTATATGATAAAGGAACAATGAACAGTAATAATAATAATGAGATAAAAGGGGTGGTTCCAACCAAGATGACGACAAGGGAAAATAATAACAAAGAAAGGGTAGTGTCAACAAATAAATGGTAATAACAAGCATCGACAATCATCGCGAATACGATAATATGGTAGTAGTCTCTCTTTCCTGGATTCCGAATCCGGGGATATTAATGGTGGCCCTGTAGGCCAAAAGTCACTCCCGGGAGTTCTCTCTCTTGTCATAGTGACCGCCCGGCCTTACCTCGGGCCGATAATTCATCAGGGTCCCCTCCCTCGTCGGGATCTGATTTGCCTCCCTGTATTAAAATTGCCGTCCATCGGCAAACATTTGTAAGGATATGATTCGTCCCCCCGGGTTATCGTCTCGCTTTCCGTGTAAACTTGTGTCCAAACATGAAATGGTCCATCAGTGACCGACATGACCCGAGCATTCATGTCTCCACCTCGGGCTCACCGCATAACCCGACGGGTGTTTCCTTCCTGCGTTAATCAGTATTTCTTTCGACCGTGGAGCCCTTATTTCTGGCAATTAATCAAGGGTATTCCCCTCTCCGAGGGGATGTAAATGACGTTGTGACCTTTATGGCACAACGGGTCTCAGTCCCGACCCGAACCACACAATCGCCTGACTGAGTCAGATCGAGCGCACCATGGGCTCTCCGGAGCCCAAACAAATCGTCACTTTGTAACTGGCACGCCCACGCACTTAATAAAATCAACAAATAGATAAACGAACCCGATAAACGAATAAACAAAGACGTAATAAAAAGTGCGTCCACATACCCCGACACAACAGAATAAAAGACAAACCAACACAGTTGGCACTCTAACGACGCTCGGCACAACCACGAGAAGGACCGGCGGACGACTGGGGCGGCTCACCTGAAAGAAGGAAGGGTGAGTCACAGCCAGACTCGGTAGGGGTCACGCGGATCCCTACCCCAAACTAAACAGACAAGCAGGCAAATATAAAAGCAATTAGAGCATGCATTTAAATAATAAGGCAGATGCACAATTTAATAAATAAATAACAACAGGAAATAAATCTACCAATAGAATAAACCACTGCTAACCAAGTGAAGTGAGAGACGGAACAACCCACTAGAAGAACAAGACCAGACGCGTCCCCTGACGACTTACACTGCGTCTCGGCAACTCGCAAGTTTGACTCACGACAAGCGAGAGGCGTAACAGGACCAAACCAAGTACTAGTCAGAGCGACACTCGTCAGTGCCTGTCCAAGTCTCTGACCACGTGTGCACACACTGACTCCTTCCTAGAGCCAGGCCTCTAGCTAGTTCCCCCCCCCCGTTGGACACAACGGTAACCGCAGGGGCCCACGGTAACTAGCTTACAAACCGTTCCCCGGGAACACCCCTTCACCTCTCCCGGGTGGGACGACACACTCGGTCGCTGGGCTACGACTAGTGGTTCCATCACAAGGAAAGAGAAATCAATTCCATCGGGATCTACTAATAAGCCATCGGTCACAAAACAACCTAAACATGGCATATATACAACATGGAATGCATTAGAAATTGACCATGCATGCTATTAAAACCCAAAGGAATGTAACGGTCTAGGGCTGCCGCGTCACAGGGTGTGACGGCCAAGGGAAGGAGCGTCACAAGGGCTGTGACGGTCGAGGACGGGGGCGTTACAAGGGCTGTAACGCCCCAGGGAAGGGGTGTTACACGGACGTAACGCGCCTCCCCGGGACCGTTACACCCACCCGAGGCTAAAAATAAAACCACAGCGTTCTAACAGAACGTAACGCGCTCCCGGAGGCGCGTTACAACGCCCTGACGGTCGCCCGACAGGCCGTTAGGCCAACCGCCATACGAAGTCAACGGTCAAATCAGTCAAGTAATGGTCATGTGACGGTCTAGCAGATGACCACCACACTAAGTGTGACGCCCCTACAGTGGGCCGTCACACAGCCGTAATGCACCCCACAAGGGCCGTTATAGTGTGACGGCCTCTGGAAGAACCGTCACACCAGCTGGGAGCTTAAACCGAAACGGTGAAAACCAAACCCCCTCCCGGTCGAGCCGGATCGACGGGGAAACGTGGAAAAACTGTAAAACCTGCCAAACCACAACATTCTACAACTAATCCATGCATCAAAACATAAAAACAATGCCCATGGAGTGATTTTCAAGAATTTAGCTTAAATTACACTAACATGGAATTTTGCATGGAAATTGAAGAAAATGACGTCGGATGGACGTGCATGCTATGCCAATGCGATCCTAGCGAGGCAAGGATTCCATCCCCCTACCTTAATCGCGACGAAAATCGGATTTGGGCCGCATGCAAGCAACGGGTCACTGCGGCTCCTCCCGCCCCGTCTCACCTCCACGTCCCACGAACCACGACGAGGTCAGCGTCTACGCGTTCCTCGCGATGAGCCGGTTCCAACAACACCTGCCGCGCCTCGATCCGCGACCGTCCGGACCGAAATCGAGAGAGTGGGGGCGGAGAGATCGTGAGAGGGAGAGAGAGAAAGAGGGAGAACGAGTGAGGGCGAGAGAAATCGATGGGGGGGGAGAGAGAGAGAGAGAGAGATATATATATATATATATATATATATATATATATATATATATATATATATAAATTAAAATTATTATTATTATTTTAAAAACTTAACCCTAATTACCATTAACTTTAAACAAATTCTGATAAATGCCAAACGAACTCCTAAAAATCCACAAAAATAGCCCAAACGATCAGGACAAAGCCTAGATCCAAACTGCTAAGAATCCGCTAAGGCACTAGCGCTACAGTCCCTCCCTCCTTAAAGAAATTTCATCCCCGAAATTTAAACAGAAGGTGAAAGGAGGCAATTGCAAAATTAAAGCATACCTTGGAAATAAAAGGCTGGCTTCCCACGTGGTATAAAATAGACGCGCTTGTATCTGCAGTCAACCACGGCACTATACAATTCCAGCCAGTCCATGCCTAGAATAGCGTCATATTCGGCCAACTTCAATGCATAAAGTTTCACAGGCATCGGCCGATTGCTGAAGACAATAGGGGAATCTTCCAGGCACACCGGAGTGGACATGAAATCTCCAGAGGGTAACTCCATGAGCAAATTACAGAACACTTCGGTCATCGGCTCCTCGATGCGAGCAAGAAAATCCTCGGACACAAAAGAATGAGTTGCGCCAGAATCGAAAAGAACATGAACTGGACGACCAAAAATCGAAACTGTACCTTCTACCAGATTAGCTGCCACAGCTTCTGCACGAGTGATGTGAGTGACCCTGCCTCTCGGAGGGCGACTGGCTGCAGAAGACTGCTGAGAAGGAACTGGAGCAGGTAGGTAAGACTGCTGAGGTTGAGGCGGCGGAGGAAGACGAAACTGAGGCCGCTGCGGCTGGGTGAACTGCGAAAACTGTACCGGCGTCGACTTCAGCGGACAGTCTCGAACCACATGACCCGGCTGATCACAGCGATAACAGACGATTGGCACGGAACACGGCACGCCTGGATGCCTGTCACCACGCCTTAAACACGGACGCTGCTGACCACTGGAAAAATCTTGACGCGGTCGAATAGAAGGAACGGACAGCTGACTCGGATCGGAAGGCGCCGGATGCTCAAACTTCCTCTTCGACTTCTTATTCTTGAATTGCCGGAAATGGGAGTCGGAAAAAGAAGAAACACCGCTGACAGTAGGAACGACAGAAGGAACTCCTGGGATAGACGGCTGGTAAGTCGGCTGAAACTGCACAGTCGGCTGCACCATTCTTGCCTGAGAAAGCCCTCGAGTCCTCGCCATTTCCATCTCCACCGCAATAGCTGCCTGGTACGCTGAATCCAACTCAGACACTCGGGTAGCAAACAACGGCAGGCTCAATTCCGCTTTCAGTCCGCGCAAAAACTGCTGAGTCTTCATAGCTTCATCAGTAAAAATATGGGGCGCGTAGCTGCCTAACTCGATGAACTTATCTCGGTACTGGAACACAGTCATGTCACCTTGCATCAGCTCCAGAAACTGGTGCATCTTCGCTAACTTGAGACAGGCTGGAGTGTAAGCACGCTCGAAAGTAGCAACTAACTCAGCCCAGGTGATTTGCCGAAGCGGACGGGAACGGAAGGCAACCTCCCACTCTGCAGTCCACCACGTGCGTGCGGTGCCTTGAAGCTGATAAGTAGCCAACATGACTCGCTCATCATCCGCACACTCCATCGACTGGAACCCGCACACAGTGGCATCGAGCCACGATCTAGCTGCCTCCGGATCTGATTGACCCTCGAAAGTCGGTGGGTGGAACAACAGAAATTCCTTCAACGCTCTACCACGGCCACCAGATAGTTCTTCACGCGGAGCAGGGTTAACGGAAGCTGGCACAGCTGGGGCAGAGGAAGTGCCACTCTCCTCCCGAGGAGCCCGAGCTTTCTTTCATCCACGAGCCAACATCTTGAACCTAGGAAACACACGATAACGGAAAGCCATCAGTAATCACGAGAAACATCCTAAGCCAGCAACAGACAACACAGTGGACTAGCTCTGGACCAATGCAAGTTCCAATTCCTAATACAAATCCCCAACACAGCTCTGATACCAAGTGTGACGACCCAGAGCTCCGGATACCGATATACCGATGAAATCAATACACCGATACCAAGAACTGGGGAAGCCACCCAAGAGACTGATGAGGCCCCTGAAGGGTTAAAGGAGTTTGCTGAGGAGTTGCATAATGAATTGGGACCGCATGCGCGCAATATTAATTAGGACAGCAATTAATAAATAAGTGCGGAAGCAAATAAAATATTAGAGTGGTAGAATAAATACAATAGTCCAGATTTTTCAATAGAAAGAGGTCCACTGTACAACTACACGGGGCATACCCCGGCACAACAGAACAAAAGACAAACCAACACAGCTGGCACTCTAACGACGCTTGGCACAACCACGAGAAGGACCGGCGGACGACTGGGGCGGCTCACCTGAAAGAAGGAAGGGTGAGTCACAGCCAGACTCAGTAGGGGTCAGGTGGATCCCTACCCCAAACTAAACAGACAAGCATGCAAACATAAAAGTAATTAGAGCATGCATTTAAATAATAAGGCAGATGCACAATTTAATAAATAAATAACAACATGAAATAAATCTACCAATAGAATAAACCACTGCTAACCAAGTGAAGTGAGAGACGGAACAACCCACTAGAAGAACAAGACCAGACGCGTCCCCTGACGACTTACACTGCCTCTCAGCAACTCGCAAGTCTGACTCACGACAAGCGAGAGGCGTAACAGGACCAAACCAAGTACTAGTCAGAGCGACACTCGTCAGTGCCTGTCCAAGTCTCCGACCACGTGTGCACACACTGACTCCTACCTAGAGCCAGGCCTCTAGCTAGTTCCCCCCCCCGTTGGACGCAACGGTAACCGCAGGGGCCCACGGTAACTAGCTTACAAACCATTCCTCGGGAACACCCCTCCACCTCTCCCGGGTGGGACGACACACTCGGTCGCTGGGCTACGACTAGTGGTTCCATCACAAGGAAAGAGAAATCAATTCCATCGGGATCTACTAATAAGCCATCGGTCACAAAACAACCTAAACATGGCATATATACAACATGGAATGCATTAGAAATTGACCATGCATGCTATTAAAACCCAAAGGAATGTAACTGTCTAGGGCTGCCGCGTCACAGGGTGTGACGGCCAAGGGAAGGAGCGTCACAAGGGCTGTGACGGTTGAGGACGGGGGCGTTACAAGGGCTGTAACGCGCCAGGGCAGGGGCATTACACGGACGTAACGTGCCTCCCCGGGACCGTTACACCCGCCCAAGGCTAAAAATAAAACCACAGCGTTCTAACAGAACGTAACGCGCTCCCGGAGGCGCGTTACAACGCCCCGACGGCCGCCCGACAGGCCGTTAGGCCAACCGCCATACGAAGTCAACGGTCAAACCGGTCAAGTAACGGTCATGTGACGGTCTAGCAGATGACCGCCACACCAAGTGTGACGCCCCTACAGTGGGCCGTCACACAGCCGTAACGCACCCCACAAGGGCCGTTACAGTGTGACGGCCTCTGGAAGAACCGTCACACCAGCTGGGAGCTTTAACCGAAACGGTCAAAACCAAACCCCCTCCCGGTCGAGCCGGATCGACGAGAAACGTGGAAAAACTGTAAAACCTGCCAAACCACAACATTCTACAACTAATCCATGCATCAAAACATAAAAATAATGCCCATGGAGTGATTTTCAAGAATTTAGCCTAAATTACACTAACATGGAATTTTGCATAGAAATTGAAGAAAATGATGTCGGATGGACGTGCATGCTATGCCAATGCGATCCTAGCGAGGCAAGGATTCCATCCCCCTACCTTAATCGCGACGAAAACCGGATTTGGGCCGCATGCAAGCAACGGGTCACCGCGGCTCCTCCCGCCCCGTCTCACCTCCACGTCCCACGAACCGCGACGAGGTCAGCGTCTACGCGTTCCTCGCGACGAGCCGGTTCCAACAACACCTCCTGCGCCTCGATCCGCGACCGTCCGGACCGAAACCGAGAGAGTGGGGGCGGAGAGATCGTGAGAGGGAGAGAGAGAAAGAGGGAGAACGAGTGAGGGAGAGAGAAATCGATGGGGAGAGAGAGAGAGAGAGATATATATATATATAAATTAAAATTATTATTATTATTTAAAAACTTAACCCTAATTACCATTAACCTTAAACGAATTTTGATAAATGCCAAACGAACGCCTAAAAATCCACAAAAATAGCCCAAACGATCAGGACAAAACCTAGATCCGAACTGCTAAGAATCCGCTAAGGCACAAGCGCTACACTTGTAGTCTCTCTAAGTAATTCTGCTCCAGATGGTGTGCTGACTTTGAAGCACGTGACCAGTAGTCTCTTAAATGAGGAGACATGAAGAAAGTCGTCATTGGGTGCCTCAACTTCACAGATCTTGGCAACAGAAGATTATGGCAGAACAAGATACAGAGACAAAACCTATGAAAAAATAAAATAAGATCAAAATCCAGATCCAGAATCATCGGCAAGTGTTATCATTGTGGTATTCCTGGCCACGAGAAGATTGACTGTAGAAAGTTGAAAGAAGAAAAAGATCAAAAGAGAAAAGCTGAAGACAATGGGAAAGACAAGGAGATTGCAGCGACCGTGTTTGACGAAGAGATAGTAGTTCTTCTCTCTAATGGCGGAAATTGTCTCACAATAGAGAAGGGTGGCACAATCTGGATTTTAGATTCTGGAGCATCCTATCATGCTACACCGTGTCGACATCTATTGTCATCATATAGAACATGTGATTTTGGTGTTGTCCATATGGGTAACACGGACACGTCAAAGATTGTGGGGATCGGAGATGTCTGTGTTGAGCCTTACATAGGGTGTCCACTCATTCTCAAAGATATGAGACATGTTCCAGATCTCAGGATGAATCTGATGTATGCAGGAAAGTTAGGTGAAGATGGATATTCCACTACTTTCAGCCAGACAGGCTGGAAGCTAACAAAAGGTGCACTTGTGTTACTAAGAGGTAGCAAGTATGGTACTCTTTATGGCATGAAGACACGGGTAAGTAAAGGTGAGATAAATACCATGGAAGATGGTTCCTTATCAAATTTGTGGCATAAAAGACTAGGACACATGAGTCAGAACGGGATGGATCTACTTGTGAAGAAAGATCTCATTCCAAATATGAAAGGTACGCATCTAAGCCCTTGTGACCACTGTTTAGTTGGCAAGTAACATAGAGTTTATTTTCAGAGAAATCACCCAAAAAGAGCAACTGACCGTTTGGAGTTAGTTTATTCTGACGTTTGTGGTCCGATAAATGTAACATCAAAAGGTGGTGCTTCTTATTTTGTTACATTCATTGATGATGCATCAAGGAAAGTGTGGACATTTGCAATGAAAAGTAAAAGTGAAGTCAGTAAGATTTTCAAAGTGTTTCATGCTACTGTTGAGCGTGAAACAGGAAAGTCTTTGAAAAGGCTACGCACAGACAATGGTGGTGAATACATGGCTTAGTCATTGAAGAAGTACTGTATGAAGCATGACATTTGGCATGAAAAGACTATTCCCTATACTCCACAACAAAATGAAGTTGCATAAAGGGTGAACAGGACCACTGTGGAGAGAATCAGGAGTATGCTCTCCAATTCCAAATTGTCGAAATCCTTTTGGGGTGAGGCAATGCGTACTGCAATGTATTTGATCAATCAATCTCCTTCAGTGCCACTGGATGGAGACATTCCATAGAGAGTTTGGTCAGGAAAAGAGGTGTCCTATGATCATCTAAGGGTCTTTGGCTGCAAGGCATTTATGCATGTGCCTAAAGAGCAAAGATCAAAGTTAGATGATAAAGTAGTGCCACTTATATTTCCTGTATATGCAAATGATGAGTTTGGTTACAGACTCTGGGATCCAAAGGCGGAAACAATCCGTAGGGCCCGTGATGTTGTCTTCACGGAGGATCAGACAATTGAGGACTTAGAGAAGTCTTCAAAGCTAGAGGTTACAGCAGGCGATTTCCACATGCCTGTGGTAACAGAACCTCAAGAATAGCCTGATGAGCAAGACGAGGCTGATGAAGAAGTTGAGGAAATAGACTCAGAGTTAGAAGAGCAACAGTCAAGTGACTTTCCCATAGAAGATCATGTTGACCAGGGGCAAGATCTAGAGGGGGAGCAGCCCTCTCAAGCAGAGCCAACTGAAGAGCAGTATGGGAGAGGACAAAGGATCCGAATTCCTTCTACCAGGTATCCTTCCAATAAATATGTTATGCTTACTGACTGTGGTGAACCAGAATGTTTTGTAGAGGTGCATGGTGATATGCACAAGGATAGGTGGATGCAAGCAATGCAAGAAGAGTTAAATTCTTTGCATAAAAATCACACCTATGATTTGGTAGAGTTACCAAAAGGCAAAAAGGTATTGGGTTTACAAGTTAAAGAATGAAGGATAAGGGCAAGTGAGGTACAAAGCCAGATTAATGGTGAAGGGCTACATGCAAAAGAAAGGTATTGACTTTGATGAAATCTTTTCTCCTGTAGTAAAAATGTCATCTATAAGGGTGATATTGGGTTTGGTAGCATGTCTAGACTTAGAGCTGGAGTAGCTAGATGTCAAGACTGCATTCCTTCATGGTGATTTAGAGGAAGAAATTTGTATGGTACAACCAGAAGGATTTAAAGTTGCTGGAAAAGAACATATGGTTTGCAGATTGAAAAAGAGCTTGTACAGACTAAAGTAGGCTCCTAGACAATGGTATCAAAAATTTGATTCATTTATGGTGGATCAAGGGTACCAAAGGTCAGCGGCAGATCATTGTGTTTATATCAGAAATTTTTCTGGAGGTAACTTTGTTATTCTTCTGTTATATGTAGATGATATGTTGATTATTGGGCAAGACATTCAAATGATTGGCAGGTTGAAGAATGATATGGGTAAGTTCTTTGATATGAAGGACTTGGGACCAGCAAAACAAATACTGGGCATGAGAATCACTCGTGACAGGAGGGCCAAGAAATTGTGGTTTTCACAAGAAAAATAGGTTGAAAAAGTGCTTGATAAGTTCAACATGAAAAATGCCAAACCAGTTAGCACTCCACTTGCAGGTCACTACAAGTTAAGCAGTGAGTAGTGTCCATCTTCTGTAGAGGAGCAGAAGAGTATGGAGAAGATACCATATGCCTCAGCAGTGAGGAGTCTCATGTATGCCATGGTATGTACACGTCCAGACTTGGCTTATGCAGTTGGCTTAGTGAGCAGATACTTGTCTAATCTAGGTAAAGAACACTGGGAAGCAGTGAAGTGGATTATGAGGTATCTCAGGGGCACATCAAACCATTGTTTATGTTTTGGTGGTTCTAAGCCAAAAATAGAAGGATTTGTAGATGCAGATATGGCATGAAATTTGGACTATAGAAAGTCCATATCTGGTTATGTACGTGTTTACTTCTGCAGGGGGAGCTGTGTCATGGCAGTCCAGGTTGCAGAAGTGTGTTGCTATGTCAACTATAGAAGCAGAGTACATTGCAGCTACAGAGGCATGCAAGGAGATGTTGTGGATGAAGAATTTTCTCCAAGATATAGGCCTTACACAGGAGGCTTATGTGTTACATTGTGATAGCCAAAGGGCTATACACTTAGCAAAGAATGCAGCTTATCATTCTAGAACAAAGCATGTTGATGTTCGGTATCACTGGATCCGAGATGTTCTTGAGAAAAAGCTGTTACAGTTGGAGAAGATCCACTGTCACGTCCCGACTCGTAAACTCAGTCCAGTTGTAAAGATTCATGTCGGATTCCGATCGAAACGTCACAGTGTGACAACCCAAACGGTACAATTTCGGTAGAGAATTTTACATAAATACTGAGATATCATTGCAACGGAAATGAAATTACTCGAATCATCAGCGTACATTCAAATGAATTCATCAACATAGATCGAAGTAGAAAGTAATAATTTAACAAGTCATTTATTACAAAACCAAATTTCACACACATTTTTTTTCTAACATAACTACCTAAGATAAAGACTCGTAACGAATCCAAGCCGCGGTCAGAACACCGCGAGATCACTCCTCGCTTTCTTTTACCGCTTCTCCTGAAAATGTTCAACGTGGTGAGTCTACGAATAGACCCAGTAAGAGACTAAGCATAGTCCCCAGTCATAACAAGGTTAAACATATCCAAAGTGATTTACGGTATTTCATTTTATAAATCAATCTTAGGCATAATTTCAAATAGATAACATGAGATTAACATATTATAACCCAAAATTCAAATTTACGATCATAAGTCATGCTATGAACATTTTACAAGTAAAGCATGTACATTAAAACTTTATTCTATCAATGAGAATTCAACATTTATAATTCGATTTATTTATCAATAGAATGATTCCAGTACTAGGCGGAGTAAAATCTCACACATAGTGAAAGGATCCAAACAGACTTAATCCGTCCTTTTTCGATTCACCATTTGATATACCAGAGATTCAATAACAGTAAACATTTACAGTGTAATAACAGTAAAATACGATAACAATTCAGTCGGTAACAACATTAGTTTCAATATCGGTTCAATGAGTAGTAACAGTAGTTTCAGTGAACAGTAATAGCAGTTCCAATATCGATTCAGTGAGCAGTAATAGTCGTATAAATAACGACTTAGTGAACAGTAGCAGTAGTTTCAATATCAATTCAGTAAGCAGTAACAGTGGTATAAATAGTCAATATACAGTGCCCAAACTACCACTAGAAGGACAGTCAGTCGGTACTTGATCACCTAGATAAATAGTGATGAGTCTTGGTTACTACGCAGAATCGGGAGAAGTCCTCTCCACCTTAACCAGTGGTACTTGTCCACCTCCAAGATTTCATCCCCGTTACCCTCGGGGCTAGTACAGTGTGAACCTCCCCATAGGGGTATTTCTATGGCTTGGTTCCAGTCTCCCCCTATGGTGGTAGTGTCCATTTGGCAGTAATAACAGTACGGTAAAAAAAAAAAAATATATATATAACTCATATCCAATGGGCACATGTTGTGAACATATATAATGACACATATATATATATCAAAAATTTCTAATTCTGTTTACAGAGATCGGAATGTAGTGAAATTTTTGAAAATCAATACATTTACAGGAAGGATCAAAGCAGAAAATTATCATCATTTTCTGACAGCATTTATATTTTTTCCAGGTTTATCTATACTCCATTTATACATCAAAAATTTCAAATTCTGTTCTCAGAACTCAGAATACATTGTAATTTCCCATAACCAATAAATTTACAGGAAGGATCAATACAGAAAATTTCCATCATTTTCAGACAGTAATTATAATTTTTTCAGAATTACTTGTATTTCAATATGTATTATAAATTGACTAAATTTAGCTATCATGTTCTGAAAATCATTTAACTTTTTATGCATATCACATTTATATGTAACATTACACAGAAAATTTTGCATAAATTTTCATGTAGTAATTCAAATTTTTCTATAATCATATCAATTTTCCTATGCATGAAAAATTAACTAAATTTACCCACAATACTCAAAAATCACCATAATTTGTCAAACCATCATTCATAGCAGAAATATCATTTTTGAAACTTTTCATTATTTATAACACTGTATTACTAATATTTTATTAGACTAACAAAAATACATCATGAATGATAAATCAACTAATTAATATAACCATAATGATCAAAAAATTACTAAAATTTTACATAACGTTGTTCTAGAAAATTATTCAGAATGCTTATAATGACTAATATATATTGACAATTAACTTATAAATATCATATATCAGTTTTGTAACATTCTCAAGATTTTTCACAGAATATTAACATTTATTCATTTTTTCAATTATTTGTTTAAACATTGATAATTATACCAGTAAAAATTCCGTTATCAGAATAAGATAAAATTTTTATAAATTAGTTATAACGTGCATTTAAGTCTTCTGGTAAAGTTTTAAGATTTTTCATGTAGTATTTCTATTTTTCTCATAATTTTATACTTCTAATAAAATATCACAAATTATGTAATTTCACTTATAGACTTCTATAATTATTCATATTTTTAGAATATGGCACACTCAACTTGAGAACCATACTGTAAATTTCTAAGAATTTTATGAACTTGATCTCTAATTTCTATAATTTCTATATAGTTATTTATTTATTTTATCATGTATAAAAATTCATTAACAGAAATATCGTGATCCAAAAATAATGAAAATTGTTTTACACATGGATCTCACAGTAAGATACATTCCTATAATTTGTGGTGATTTTATATCATCCCTTTAGTCTTTTAGTATAATTAAACACCTTTAAGATATTATTAAAATATCTTTAAACATGAAAATAATTTGAATCAGACATGAAAATATTTACATAGAGCTTATAACATCATATCTCATGATTCTAGAAATTTTCTAAATTTATCATACACCGTTACTAATTATAATGTATTAATCATTTGATTTTACCCTTAATCACTTGATTTTACCCTTAATCACATATCTTAACACTAATGATCTTATGAAAATTCGACTAATCTTTGATCACACATGGTGAATAAAGGTCTCTGGATTTAATTATCTCCTTAGATGCTCACTAACACACCTTAAATCATTCTAAACATACTAATCCATGCTAATTAAAGGGGATAAATACTAAATCACTTACCTTAATGATGTTTTAACACCTCCTTAATAGCTCTCCATCCTCTCCTCCATCCCTTCAACGTAGCCAGCTCCCAAGAAGACCAAATGAGGCTCCATTGAAGGCTATTTATAGAGATTTCTCCTTAATCAATCTTAGCCATTAATTTAAATCAATGATGGAGACTAATTATTTATTTTATTATTATTTTATTAAAAAATTGACCTTCAAACTCTTACCAACCCACTCTGCCCACTATTTATGACTAGGTCATATTTTTCTTTATTTTTATATATAAGACATGTGTGGTTTGACTAATAGAAAGAATAAAGGGTTTAAACTAATCAAAAGATTAAAAAAAATAATAAAAAAACTTTTTTTTTTACAAATGCCGCAATTGTCGAGAGGGGGGCCGCCGCACGCGGTCGCCCGCGCACCCGCGTGTGCGCGCGTGTGCGGCCGCCTGCACGCCCGCCCAAATCCTTTTTTTTATTTTTTTTAAAATTTGACCCTCTTTTATTTTTTTTAAAGATTAGCCCCTTCTACTATTTTTTTTAAACCTCTTCAAACTTTTTTCTTGTTTATTTTTTTCCTCTTCTTTTCCTTCTTAACTTTTGAATCTTTTTCTTTTCTTTTTTTTCATGACCAAAATAAATATATAAGACTAATAATTTAAATATTTCATCATAATTAATTTTTTATTAATCAAATAAAATACTAAACTAAAATTTTGTAGGACTTTACATCCACACAGAGAAAAATCCATCAGATATGATGACAAAGATCCTACCAAAAGAAAAGCACAATCTGTGCAGGAGATTGATAGGGATGACTGCTATTTAAGCAGGATGTTACAGTAAGGTAGAGTCCCTCTCATAAGGCTGGAGGGGGAGATTGTTAGAATCAGTCAAGCCTCATGAGAGGCCAATATCACGAGAGAGAGAGAGAGAGAGAGAAGGTGATTTCTAAATCAACTCTCCTCCGTACACCTCGTAGGTGGGTGTTTGTGATTATTATGAATGCTTTCTCCATATAAAAGGCAGGAGAACCCATGCATGCAAGAAACCAGAAACAATAAAGGTGACAAGAAAGAAGTCTCTTGCACACACCGGTGAGAGAGAGAACAGAGAGGAGAAGAGGATGAAGAAGAAGGGAGAAGGGTTGCGGCATCTCCGGGTTTCCTCGGGTATCTCTTTCCTCGAGGTTCTCGTCTCGGATATCAACCCCATAGTTTGTCATTGGGGTCTCAGGTGTGTGGTCTCCGTACTTGTGTGGAGGTTGTAATTCTCAGTTTGTAGTCTGAGAGAAGAGTCAGTGTATTATTTTATTTTATTATAGTGGATTGGATTTGTCTAATTATTTTTCCAATTTGGAGATTTTTACATAAAATCTTGTACATCGTCTTTGTTGTATTTTATTTCTGCAAAGTTATATTTTATGCTTGTGTGATTGCCGAGTTCATCCTCAGTCGTTCATGTGGACGAAAAAAGGTTATTTTTCCCAACATGGGCCTATCACACCTTGTTCTTTACCTGATTTGTGTGTGTGTGTGAGAGAGAGAGAGAGAAAGTTAGGACCGATGGGTATCTGGGGGCTGTCACACCTTGTTCTTTACCTGATCTCTCTCTCTCTAGAGAGAGAGAGAGAGAGAGAGAGAGAGAGAGAGAGAGAGAGAAAATTAGGACCGATGAGTATCTGGGGGCTGTCACACCTTGTTCTTTACCTGATCTCTCTCTCTCTCTGTGTGTGTGTGTGTGTGTGAGAGAGAGAGAGAGAGGCACATATCTGGCGGCTGTCACACCTTGTTCTTTACCAGATCATCATGCAAAGCCTCACTTGAAGGTCCTGGGGAGACTAGTCTTACAAACCTCAAAACTTAAGTGTTAAGGCTGAAGGTGCCAGGATTATATATGTTTTTCGATATGGGCCATGGAAATTATATTAAAAGGGAGGTGGCGCAAATACCATAGTGGGCCTTGGCCTGCTCTGATACCATCTTACAAACCTCAAAATCTAGGTGTTAAGGTTGAAGGGGCCCAAGAGTATAAACTCAAAGAACCCGCGTGTGTTTTTCGATATAACATTTATCTCCCATTCGGGAGTCCAACAACTAGCTCCCTACGATTTTGGACAGAGTAAGTGTTACCACACACATTAGGTTAATTGCACACCTTTATGATGAGGTGGGTGCTCACCTCACCTATCAGTCAGTATGACCCATCTCCCTATTCTTTAAAAAAAAATTAAAAAAAAAGTACGTTGACAGGCTTTATTGGGCCCACATATTATTTTAAAGCATTATTTTAATTTTTAATTTTTTAGACCGTACGGACAATGGATAGACCATACGGACAGATAAATGAGGTTAGTTCTCCCCTCAGCATATTTAAAAAGAGAAAGAAAAAAATTTAGTGCACACCCAAGGTGTGCAATTTCCTTGGGTGTGGGCCACGACAAACTCTATTGGATATGAGACTACTCCTTTCCGATCCGAGTATGAGGCTGGGCCAGGTTGGATCATTGTTAGATCCCGAGGTTGGCCCAGGCGCCATTCGGATCTGACTCACCCTCGGCAAGGTAGGCCTGACGGCCCACGCCACCAAGTCTGACCGAGGCCCATTTATCTAACCCAACACTTTTTTCGGGGGTAATTAATTAACCATATCCAACGGTAATCTTGACAGCCGGCATGTACCCAAAATTCTCTGTTTTCTTAAGTTGTCGACGTGGATATTCTATCCACTTGTTTACCGTGCGCGGTGCATAAGAGAGACAGTAAAAGGAGGAACGTCATCGTGGCATCAACGGTCTAGATTTAATTTCGGGATGTAATTAATCCACCATTATCACCATAAGCACGGGCCTGCAGGGATATCGACATGCACGCCCCGATGCGGTGGTGGCTGCGTGGAAGGCTAGCTTCTGGAATGGCGGGATCCCACAAAATTAACCCTGGGTTTTGCTTGACAGCGACCCAGCCCCGATGCCATTGTCTCAGTTCAACTTCTACAGCTCCTGTTCATCTGAAATTTCTTTCACTTTACTTAGAAATTACCCAAGGCTGACGGCCTGACACCATTTGTGGTTTTGTGGCTTTTGAGGTGAATCCCATGCAGAAGTCTTCGTTTACCCTGTTATTGGCCGGAGAACTTTTCATTTGGAAAAAAAGCTGATTTGGAAATCTGATCTGAAATGATCTCCTCTCACTTTCAGCGCCCAGATAATTGCATGGCTGGGGCGATTCCTTTCATTGCACTGCGCCCATTTTCAGCATCATGATAAGGACAATGATAGGGATCCAAGAGGTCGATGTCTACCCAACTAGATCAAAATATATAGCTGGTAGTTTTGAGTATCATCCATTTACAGAGAAAATCTCCTTCTCCTTCATCATCGAAAATTGACATATTCATTCCTGTGGATAGAGGAATCGCTTGGCTGTGACTATTAATTCTCTCACTGGTGTTGACCTTTAATTGCTTCCTTTCTTGTCTGTTTGCTAGGTGTTTCGTCCAATGACCATCGGCTCGGTTATGTGGATGGAAGTGGGGATGTGCGGTTTTATCTGTTCTTGTTTTTGGCTTCTGCTTGGATATTGGAGCTTCCGAAAGTTGGCTGAAAAATTTGCATGGCTTTTGGGAGTGCGGTGGCGGATGTTGGAGAGGCCTTACTCACTTCAAAGTTGCACTCCTCACTCTGTTGTTGGATGCCCAATGGCAAAGTGGTTTCCTGGTCGAAAGCTGCCAAAATGTAGTCTAATCTGTGTTTGACAAAATCGGAAGCACATCTTCTCCATAGACATGGAGGCCCGGCGCTATAGAAAGGCGAGCCAGTTTGTAACCTTATACAGTTTCCGAACTCAGCAGTCGACATATTTTTCATTCTGCAAAGTGGAGAAGAAGAAAAGGGAGGGGAGGAGAGAGTTATTCCTGGGTTTTGTGCCCGAGAGAGAGAGAGAGAGAGAGAGAATCCACTCCACTCCACTTCTTTCTTTCCTATACTGGAGTCGAGTCCTTTCTGCAGAAAAATTGTCCTTTGGATCAATTGCTACCCTTTTATTTCATATTTCAAAAAGCTTTGATGTACTATAGTCTCCATTACACATTTCTGCAGATCTTTGCGACGTGCAAATGCGGCATAAGGCCTTCTTTATCTTTGTGCTTCATATACGGGAGAGAATGATAAGCGATCTGTGCCGTTTTGCACCCCTTGAGACAAGTAAAGCCCCCTACCTTTCATATAATGCTTCAAATTGTATGCTGCAACGGTTAGGAAGTTTATTAATTCTAGCCATAATTAATGAACTTAATAGATTGTTCACCAGTGAGTTGGCCCGAGCATACTCCAAGTCATAATTTCATTACCCTTGTGAGGGGAATCTATTAAAGCGTCTTTCTGATGGATAAAGGTGATCAGGTGATGAAAGCTCTTTAGGCTTGCTTCATACAAATAAGATTAGTTATCAAAGGCAGGTGGGATTACCCCAGGCCAGTTTACAACTGTTAGCTCTTAATTTGGCATAGAGATCTCTCTTGTGTTCTCCTGGCTTAATCCTCAACATCATAGAATTCTCTTTTTTCTACATCTCTTGTACCCCTTTCCCAGGGCTCGATCGAGTACATGGAAGGACAAAAAGAAATGGGTCATACAGATGGAATGTACTTGTACTATTACTGTAATTATACCGCCATTGCCACCTTACCTCTAAAGAACAGCTCAAGGACAAGTTATCATCAAATGGTTGTTAAGCATTGACTCATTAGAGAAAGTTATTCGTAGTTGGGTTGTGGGGGGCCGCGGGGTGTGGAGAGGATGCTTATAAAACGTAAAAAGGTTCACAGTCATGTGTACACACACCTTTGTTCTTCGAATGCATCCTTGTCACATATTCATCATCAACAGTCTCGTGACATACACACGGGTCCAAAATACTCCTTTCAGGCATATGGCTATCTCCTTAGAAAAATAGTTTACATGCTCTATATATGGGCACGGTGCTAATCCTATGCTAGGGTTCACATGCTCTCCTTCCAAGCTGTACCGCTAGCTGCCTCATTTAGGGTTTGGCACGATGGGGGGTTAGATCCAAACAAGACATTAATTTATAACATGCTCTTAAAAATTCAGATTCTTGTACCCTTGTGAAGCTTTAATTGCCGGCTTTCTCCTAATTAGGTTTCTAGACTCCTACATTCACCTCTCCAGCTGCTGGGAAACCAGCTTAGTTGTTCTTACATATCCCTTAAAAACCACTATGATTACTCAAGTTCTGTACATTCTTGGTAACTATTATAGGGAAGAAGAAAATATAGTGTTTTGATCAATAACTTAAGCCCCCGTTGAAAGGCACCAAGAATATCTGAAGTGGCATGTGAGATGGTGCAAGTTTACATTGTAAAAAAAGCACAAGTTTTTCGACCCATGTGGATTCCTTGTCCTCCACTCGAGCAGTCTAGAAATTTCAACCGAAACAAGTGGTTTTGAAGCGGGCTGAGATCATTTTAAGTTGGAAAACCTGAGGGATGGCTTTCCACTGACCTGATTAACCTTCATGCAGTCAACAGTTAAATTGTCTTAGAATTCTCACTTAACAGTCATCGGCAACATTCGTAATTACCTGCTCACCATCAAGACTTAACCCATCAATTTGTGGTGGACTTACAAGATCTTCTCGACATTCGACTTCACCCGTTCGTCAGCTTTTACTCTCATTCCAACTCTCATTTATTGTGTTCATATCTTGACAAACATCTGGAACAGTGACTTGCTTTAATTTCTGGCCATGTTATTGCATGCCGTACGTTCTACCCACTTGATTCCGCCATTTTTCCTCCATGGGAGAAGCAGCCGCCTTCAAAGACGAAAGAGCAGTACACGGGATTCATTCAGCTCCCTATCCCTATCTCCCACAATACGTTCCTTGCATTCACTTTTGAGAATTCTAGCAACTTGGTAGCCAGACGTGTTGTTGAAGTTCGTAAACTAATTAATCCCTACGTTGTATCTCCAGCCAGATGATGTACTGCCCCTTCCATCTCTACAGGAACAAACATATGGACGTAATAAGCAGTTTAGCTAGTAGCCAGACATATCGTTGGAGAAGAAGTGATGCCCTTGTCTACTCTAACGTTTGTCTTTCCAACAAGACTGAAAAGTGACGACACTGCGTACTCTTAACGTTTGATCTCTCTAACCGGATGATGTACGTTGTCCCTTTCCTTCTCTACAGGACCAGAGGCGTCCCATGGTGGACCTTACCGTATGACTTCTACGAGCAACTTTAGATGTTGGCCCCTCGCCTGCTCGCGATCATCCTTTCTTTTGGATGCGTTTTGTACCGTCTCTGCATTTGTCGGGACGCTATACATTCAAATGTCAGCGGGTGATCATCGTTTTCATCAAAAGGATGATCAGAAAGGGCTTCATGCTCTGCCCAAGGCTTCTCTGAAAAGCTGCATGCAGGGAATCCTCCATCTTTTGTCTTGATGATTGCACCAGGGATAGACTCCATGGGAAGCACTACCAATCCTTGCAGGATATCCCCGCTCTGCGACCTGAGCTCAATTATTGAAGAGATGAGTGGGGGTCTGTACATAAAGAGAGGATCAACATGAACAAGTCTACATCGTGTATATTAGGACTATTATCCTGAGATTTGTTGTTTGTTGTATATCTCTGTTGTGCAATATCTGATGGAGAGTCCATCGTTTAAGTCTCTCGGGTGTTGAGAGCCATCGTCCAAGTTTCTGATCAGAAGGTTGAGAGTCCATCGCCTAAATTCTCTCTTCCAAGAAGTCCATATCTCTTGTACCAATATGATCTGTTGTACTTATTACTATATATATATATATATATAAATATATATATATAATTAGGTTATCTCCCTCAAACTAACAGGGCGGAAGAATTTCTTCTTGCGCATATATATTCTCACACTATATATAGCCGTTTTGGACAAGATCACAAGAATAAGCTGGTACCGTACGTCAATGGAAGGTGCTGACTGTTGGTAGGTCGTTTCCTCTATTGCAGAAGTCCTCAAAAGTCGCCATGTGCGAAATCTAACGTTTTTGGAGGCTCTCTCTGCAAGAGGCTTCTAATTGTTGAACGGAGGTTAAGGTGATATTTAATATGAAAATAATGAAAAGGAATGTAGATCCTCTCAGTACTGAAGAGGATTACTCTTAATTTTAAGTCTTATCGCCCTCTCCAATCATGTAGAGATAGTTTGAGGCTGCATTTGTTTAGACTTTGGATGGCGATTTCTTTTTAAAAAATTTTCACGCCGTACAATGATTGGAATATTAGGGATTATTTAGAGAAAAAAATTCTTTTGACTAGTGTCCTCACAAAGGCGCAAAGTCGTCATCCTAGACATCGTCAACCTTGTCCAATTGTTTGAATAATTCATATGCGCCAACCACATCGTCGTCGATCGTACCCTCTCAAGTTACCTTTAGCTCTGCAACATCATTGCCCATGCTAAAGGCGAATTCTCCAATTTACCATCGTTGCCTGTGCCCTTCGATAACATGTGAAAATAAGGAGCAATGGGGGCAAAATCATCTTTTGAACTCCAAAATCTGCACTGCCCAGATTAGAAACTCATCTTGGGTGGATTTTTCTGATTCCACTCCCTTCTTCTCGCATGAGTCACGAATCTCTCTCCTCCGAAAATCTGATAGACGTAAAAATAGAGGTGTAAATGTAACATTTGATCAGGCTGTAAATTTTGCAGTAGATTCCACTCTTTAAAATTTTGTCGCCATCCCAACCAAACCCAACCTAGGTGATCATAATGCAAACGTAATTTGCATGAAATAACTTATTTTGAGCTGATCATCAATCTAGCTGTCACAGAAACATGTTTGCAGAAAGTAATGTTAAATTGTTTTGACGTGACGTAGGGTTGTTAGGGTAGGATCCTTTTACGTACTGAGAGGATTGGTCACATCCATTGAACCTGAATTCGAAAACCCTCGTGGGAAAGGACGTGTCCTTAACACTCATGATATACACAGTAGTCTAGACCGTTTATGCCCTCTCATTGGATGCTGTCAATCAAAAGATCACTAGGGTGATCCTGGGACCAGTTTAAATCTTCCCTTGTCGTCCACCATGCAATAAACAACATTAGTTCGAATAGTAACCGATTAAATTCATCCTGGAGCCTACTATTGGATACTCTAACCAGCATGCCCGTGCAACTTCTTACGTACTAAGGAACACTAGAATTCTCTGCTTAGGTGGGAAAGTGAAGTCATAGGTGAAAGATCAAATTTTTTATTTTTATTTTTAGTTTCTTGAATGATCAGAATTTACAAACCCCCCCGCCGGTCGCATTGTCAGACATGTCTGAGTTTGACCCAGATTTACTTCACTGTGCATCAGTGTCCAAGTAAATCCTCAAATTTGTTGGACTCTTGCCTTTCAGGCTGACTATATATAAATTGGTAGGATAAGAGTACCAGTGATGATTATAGGTTATGTCATTGAGATATATTCTTCCCACCGCTCATCAAAACGAAGACCCCTCAATATTGCTTTCCTTCCAACTTCTCTCCGTGTAGACCATGGAGGATTTGAAGGCGACCATAATGGCAGGGGAGATGAAACGTCCCATCCCACCTTTCTGTCCCCTCTAGATTAATTGCAGCCATCTTCATCCTTTGTACGATGCAAGCATGGCAATATCACATCGAATCTTATTTTTTTTAATCTAGACATTCACGCTGCATGGAACACACACACCCCCACACCCCAATACCTGCATGTCGCCTCAACACATGCAATTCTGTACAAGAATCGAACAACCAAACACAGTAGAACCCAGCACGTACGGAGATCTTTCCCTAGATAAGCAACTGAAGACAGGTTCGTGAGGACTCAAACCACGCGCGACAAAGACTTCTAAGCTCATGTTCTTGTCTTCTTCAGCTCAGGAGAGAAGAGGCGAACAACTCGACGTCAAAATTGCCGTCGTCCTGGAGTGGTCCGAACAGTGACGACCAGTCTCCCAGGTTCCCACCACAGGAGGAGTACTCCACCGGAGACGGCATCATCGTCCTTCCCTCCCTCTCTAATGCCCTGGCCATGTCATCCCACAGCTGGAGCTGACCATCGGCATGTAGCAAGGAATTCTCGTCGGCGATGTCGACAGACTTGCTTTCACGTCGCCCATCCTCGTTCAGCAAGAAGTCCCAGATGCCCTCCATTTGAGGATCCAATAATGTCGAGCAGCCCTCGCGGGGCAAGGCCTCCTCTTTGTCCATTGCTGCAGTTGCGTCGGACTTCTCCTCCGCCGGGCTCTTGACTTGGCCGCCTGTGACGACGAGGCTGCGTTCCTCCGCATGTGTCGGCGGAGTCGCCAACGCAGCTGCTGGTGCGACGTCTCCCGCTTTGGGCCTCTCTACTTCGTTCTCGTTGCACTTGACCTGCGGGGAGCTGCTCCTGCCTTGCATTCGCTTCTTCAAGTTGGTGTTCCAGTAGTTCTTGATTTCGTTGTCTGTTCGGCCTGGCAGCCGTCCCGCTATCAACGACCACCTGCATCAACGCATATCAGGCCACGCATGAGAACATGGCAGTCCATCGGTGAAGCAGCTGATCGCCATGTGAGAAAAGTATATATATAATTAAAAAAGCCGAGCAGAAAGGGGTAGCTGGCTTCTTCTCACTTGTTTCCCAGGAGCCTATGGAGCCTGATGATGAGGTCCTCCTCCTGCTCGGAGATGTTCCCCCTCTTGATGTTGGGACGCAGGTAGTTCAGCCACCGGAGCCGGCAGCTCTTCCCACAGCGCTTCAGGCCTGAAAGCAGCATGAAATAATGGAGCTAATTAATTAATTAAACAATCCCCCCAAATAGCATGGATATATAGGTCTGAGACTACACAATCAAATTAATGAGCTTGCATGCACCTGCTTTCTTAGGGAGGATGCTCCATCGGCCTTCGCCGTGGGTCTGGACGTAGGCTTTAAGATGCTATCTTCCTCGGGACTCCAAGCTCCTCGGTTAAGGTCTTCCCTACTGCAGCAAGGCTTCCTACCCATCTCACACTCTCAATAGATGCCCGGCCAGAGAAACCTAACCTACTCTTCGCATCGATCGATCGACCTGGTGACTCGGAGAGTTAATTATACTATATTAAGTCCCACAGAGTTCTGAAGGGGTGGTTTCTCCCTTCCCCCGGGACTTATAAAACATGGCTAGCTCTTCCTTGTAACTTAGGTGGGGATGGGGTGGCCTACCCTCACTAGGTCCTGTCTCCATTCTCTATTGTACGTTCCCCACACTGGTCGATCACCTGTAGTAGTAGTAGTACGTTAATTAACCCACCGATCACACTACAAGGCTATAGTCTCCACGTTGCTGCTTCCACAGTACTCCAGCCTGCAGCCCACGTATGGCCCTCACCTGGAAGGCTTCCAAGGCTCGAAGGCAAGGGCAGCTTTAGGAGCAAATCATCAGATGAACTTCCCACGGGGACCAGTCCATGCAACGGCTTTTACTCTACCTTTTGGGAAAGGAAGGCCACTATTGTGGGTGAACGATCAGAGTTGTCTCTGTCATGTACTCTCTCTCTCTCTCTCTCTCTCAGGACGAAATTTCTCTGCAATCCAAGCAGCGCTCATCTGCCCTTCCAGTGCTCGCTGTGACTTGCTTTTTTACGCCCTCCGCACTGCCATTCAAAGGTCGTTTTCTTCAGGAGTTCGGCCGGTTGAAGCGCCGGCGCAATGGAACGTTACGTGAAGCGTTTGTGTCCGACGAGAATGACGTGAATCTGCCATCCGATTCCTCTTCCTTTAGGTTTAAAATATTACTATATATAACAAGTTTCGGAAATAATATTCAAAAGTTTTTCAATAAAAATGGCTTATTTGGAAAGCAAGAATGCCTTGTCACCTGGTGCGCTACCATGCAGGCGCCCAAGTGGGGTGGCTACTCCGACTTAGGTACGTCTGTTTGGAATTTTAGGGTACGTGTAGGGTTTAGGTTACGTTTGGTATCAATTTTTAAAATAAATTTTAATTATTGAAGAGTTTAAAGCGAAGAATACGAAGAGACAAGTGACTTTAATGCATGTTTTTAAAATTCAATATTCAAAATATGTTACTTGTATCATGGGGAGAGATAGTCACTAGAGTATATATTTTCTCTCTCTATTAAAAATTTATTTTAAATTATTTTTAAAAAATAAAAAATTCTCAATAATTGAGTGAGATTCACATATTTACTCAATATTCACGTCAAAATTATTTTATTCTCACTCAAACTATCGAACTTAACCTTGGCACACTTGCACACGAGTAGCACACGTACTAGAGAGAGAGAGAGAGAGAGAGAGAGAGAGAAAACAATGGATTGTCCAGTGATGCGACTTATTTCACTATAGCACAGATTAAAGAAGTCATTTCAATTAGGATTTGTCAAATCGGGATGGGACGGCTCAAATTTTCCGTCTTGGACCATCTCAGTCATAGACTGGGATGACCGGTCTGTGGTACACAACCGAGACACTTGATACATTATATATTTTATTTTAAATATAAATTTTTCTATAAGTAAATTGGTTGAGTGTTTACATCGGTTGGGAGCGGTATGGGTTTGAAATCCATCGGTTGTATATATATTTTAATTTCTTTTTAAGATTTTCAATCAAAAATTCAAAATCCTAAAGACATTTGCGAGATTTGATCTTAGGCCATCTTAAATAGAGCACACAAACCACCTAACTAACTGAGCAAAGAATTTTTTGTATTAATTTACATATATAATATATATACTTTTTTTATTGTTACACCTTACGGTACGGAGCGGTACAATACCGTATCGTCTCATCCCAGGCCGTGATCGAGACGACCGATCAGTCGGGACAACAAACCTTGATTTCAACTAGAGTAATGTCATGGTGTCACATTCCAGTAGACATGACATGCCACCCTTCTCGTGGAAAACGTCAAAGTAAAGAAGATGGAACTTAATTAAATTTGGTGTCCCTCAAAAGAAGAGCATGGAGTTTCATTTTAAATAATCTCCCACATTTTACTCATCTAATGTTCATTAAATAGAATGATATGCTGCACCCTCTAATGGAGTGGTGCCTTAACTTCCTCCTCCCGTCGACTACAATGGCGGCTTGTATCTTTTAAAATACAAAAACCAATGTGAGTAATCTGCATATATAGAACAAGTAGACGTTTGTGCACTCTTGTATATATCAAGGATCGCTGACTTGGTGATCCGTATCGAATTAGATTTTCTTTGATCTGATATGATACGCCCGTGTTGCAACTAACTCGACCCGACTCGATCGACGTGCATCATCTCCTCCTTCTCTCACTCCCTCTCTCTCTCTCACTGTGACTCGGCCCGACTCGACCGATCCTAGAGATGATTCGTAGCACATCGACAAACCATAGGGTTTATGGTTTAAGGTTTAGAGTTTATATACGCTCAAATCTGCATTAGTACTTCAGGAGGTGATTTTTTTTAATAAATAATCTTATCCCATCTTGAAACTTTGTGGACTGAAATCTATACAAGTGGTTGATTAGACTGCGTTGCCTGCATCAAACTTTGGCTTTCCAAAGGATGGTGTGCCAACCAGTAAAATTAATTTCTAGAATAAAATGGCACTGGCCGGCCCCCTGGTCACATAGGTTTACGTACGTACAGTAGTAGAGTTCTAGCTAGGTTACTGATCATTCTCACGTACATTAGCGTTGTGGGTCTGTTTACAGGCTTCAATAATGAGAGAAATTAAGGCAAGTAATTAAAGAACTTAATCGGCAGATATCACCCAGGATTCCCAGCAGATCTTGTCAACCAGGCTTTCATTTGGCTGCATCCCATCGATCTCCTGTTTCCCTTGATCCTTCGTGCTCATCCTAGACATGTCAGGGCCGCTAGGGCAGGCCATGCATATATAGGATCCATGCCTCCAATCAACCCTATATATTAGAGAGATAGCAAAGCCTATATATCAAGAGTTACATGTGTTTCAGTACTAGAGTTAGGTTTTGGTGATAGATGGTGATTATCTTATTTTTGTATTCAATGTTCTCCAACGCATTACACATGAAGTGGTACACCCTAATTAACCAGTTATTAACGAGGGCCCAAGATAATGCTTACAGTTGGGTACCCCTGGCATTGATAATTTTAATTTCTTTAGGTCATGATACTCTTATGTCTCGAAGATACTCCTCCTTAGAGATACTTTCATCTGACCATGGAGATGGTGATTAACGAGGGGGATGATATTCACATGACAAGGACTCTATTCCAAGAGGAATGCTCGTGTCGAACTGTGACCATTGCCACGAGGACTTGAATGGTCCTAGGAAGTGGCGCCCACATATCATTGATTATTTTCATCAATTACTTTTATTAAAATATTTTTTTATCAATACTTCTTATTAAAATAGTATTTTCTCTCGTAAACATAGTTGATAGAACAATTAATAAATTTGTGGACCTCACTCTCTTCGACTAATCAGGTTTGAATGGCAAGAGTTGCGGTATCCATTCACGTGATGGTAGCATTCCTCCTAATTCTGATACGGCGATCCCGATCTCCCTGTTTTGATGTGATGTAATGGACCTTCTATGACTTTTCACTTTCGATATATTTTATGCTAGAAACATGGGTGCGTTTGGAATTTCGACGTGACTATAGATTTTTTTCTATAATCCAATAGAGAGGGAAGAGGCTAGGTTTGACCTATTCTGTGGATTTGAAACCTCAGCTTTTTTTTTATTTCAATCTCTCATTATCTACAGTAATCTTATTTTTTGAAAATCTAATGAGACATTGACCCATTTGATTCTACTTCTTGAGGGTGGAGATTTCAAAAAGCTAATCCCCTCTCCCATAATTAAGCCTTTTTCTAAGCTATAATCCTACCATTAGCGAAGATTCGTGGCCGGAGAACGTCAAACACTGTATGTGGCTCCACAATTGGATGAGGATACTTGCACTCTTGTTAAGGCCTGCAGGTAGCGTGATCCTTCCACATTCGCCCACCGCCTGTGCTGTTGGAGTAATTTATTTCCAACTAGTCATGATCTTTGAGTTAAACCAAAATGATAAAAAACAACATCAATCTTATCTGAGAAGATTTTTAGTTATATATGTTGATTGATGTTGCTCACGTCAATTGGAGAAAGTTTATTAACTGAAGAGTAATGTTTTATGGATCGAATCAGACGTACAAAGTCAACTCAAATTGTAATCTTCTCTCTTATTGACTCTTAAAAAATTGAAATGATCATTTTTACCACAAAAGGACATCCCAAGTCAGTCCCGGTCTCGTGTCAGACCCGTCCGACTCACGTTTTCGCTCGGCGAAAAAATACACGAATAAAATATTTTGTAGGATTGAAATATTTTACTATATTAATGAAACATTTAATATATAATTGAAATATTTTATTAGATTTTATTTTTATAATAAAATATTTTATTTCTATAATATTGTATCTTTATAACAAATATTTTGTTCACGTAACAAATATTTTATTCGTTTATTTCTATAGATAAATAAAATAATTTATTATTGTAACAAAATATTTCATTCATGTAATAAAATATTTCACTCATGTATTTTTACGTCAAGTGAAAAAATGGACTAGACGGATCTAACGCGAGACTGTACGGGTTTGACGCGGGACGTCATTTTTTAGATGAAAATAATTATTTTAACTTTTTCTTCAGCCAACTAGAGATAGTGTTACAATTTTAATTGACTTTGTACACCAAATTTCTTGCACAAGGCATTACTCCTAACTGAAATATCAACCTGTCAAGTAATTAATCGAAGTCCCGATGGCTGTATAACACAGATTCACCGGACAACTAGTTGAGAACACTATTACTGTCAACGGGTGGGTTTTACTTTCCGGACGGTCATGTGCAGCTTTGGCATGCAGAGCTGCGTATGAGCAAAGGCGGCATGTAGAGGCAGCCGATCGGTGCATCAGGTGCTGCGCGCCTGCCCATGTAATTGGACCACCCGCGGCCACTTTTGCTTCGGTAGGGCCACCCACTAAACGAAACTCCCGTGCACGACGATCGAGAGCCATTCCGGCCCACTTCAAAATCAAATCCCCGACGGTGACCGCCCTCTCACTTGCCACTCTGTTACAGTGTGCTGGAGATCAGGAACCCTAAAACACAGCAAAACCCTAGAACGGATCCGTAGCAAGCTTAGCAACATGCCACCCAAGGTGCATTGCATCGATCCGCGTGCATGTCCTCCCATTCCCGGCCCTCGGCTCCCGGGGCTAGCTTCATGAAGCTCACCCAGTCGCCACTCCCAAGAGATGCGCACATGTATATGGGGGGCCGTTCAGAACTTACAGATTGGCTTGCCATGGCCACACTAGTTTTCTCGTGCATGGAAAGCCCACCCCACTTCCATGCACCCCGACTGTTCAATAAACAGGCATTGTCTTAAGCTCACTTTACTCTTTTAGCATTCTTCGATGGAGCTGGAGCCTCACGACAAGCACAAAAGATCGTCAGAACAGGTTTTATCCCAGGACGAGACAATAACAAAGGTTCTTTGCCTTTCAACCACGGCAACATGTCGCTCGTTATCGTTGGGCGAGAACAATGAAAGGGTAAGGGGGCCGGCAGCATGCAGATGAGCGCACATCTTTCTATAACGGAAAGCCAAATTAAAGCTCGTACTCCGTCGTCACCGGAAGGTGAGGATATAATTATGTGGAGAGGTCCCTTCTTGGCCCCGCATGCAACCCTTCGGTCGACCATCGTGTTCTCCAACTTCTGGAAACCCCCCCTCCCCCTTCCTCGAGGATGGGCCAAGTAGGGAGGGAGCAGGAAAGGTACATGAACTAGGAGGTGGCCAACCTTGGGGAAGGAATCTATCGGAGAGCCACCTTCGTCTGTGGGGGATGATCGATCAGGGTCCAGCTGAAAAAGACTGGTGCCCTCTGTGTGGGTGTCTCAGGTGGTATGCGATGAGTTTGTTTGTTTTTTTTAATAGCAAGGCCCAATGGTCCTAGACTTGGGGGGTTATGAGGGTCATTTTCACATGTATATTGATGATAAAATATTTATATTATTTTAGATGATATATATGTTATCACTAAATTACATCTACATAAATTTTTTTTTACATGGATATGCACATCATAATATATTACCACACATTGTGATTACAATGATACATTGTCACACGATGTGATTACATATGGAAGTATTTTATATATAATATCAATGTGACTAATTTTTTGATCTATGATTCATATGTGAATGATGTAGATGTACAAGTCGTGGATATGTATAATTTGAGAATGTGTATATTATGGGTTACATACGAATGTTATTACATGTTACCTACGGTTCTCACAATTTATCTACCATTATTACAGGTCACTTATACGTTGCTCCGTAAGTTTTAAGTTACTTACGGTTTAAATGGGTTACTTCCAGTTAGTATAAATTACCAACGATTCATTTACGTTATCTACAATTCGTTCACCTTATCTAAGATTCGTTCATATTATCTACGGTTGTACGTTATTTACGATTTTACGAGAAATATTTCAGTCATAAATAAAAATTACGTAAGTAAACTTTTTCCTTGGCAACATAAAATCATAGAAAATTACCTATGTGATAAAAAATGTAAGAATAGAGCATCTCTAAACCTACGGAATGGTATAGCGTAGGTAATTACTTCCGCGACATAATTCATAAGTGTTGACATTCCTATTCCTACGATTTGATGTTGTGTAGATAAAATTTTACCGATGTAATTCTTATCGACAACACATATACGTAGGGAGAGTCATATGTAAAATATATATTTACGATTTTTTGTGTATTTACCTATGACTTTTGTTGTAGGTATAAATTCTTCTCGACGCAGTGGGGAGAGGAGAAGGGCGAAATCGGGGTTTAAAACTGATGCTCCCCATATTGACCTCGTGACACCTCTGGGGGGATATTGTGTATGCATTGCCCTCCGTCGGTGAGCCACTGTGGGACACCGCAGGCTCAGGTGGGATGAGCTGTTGAGTTCAGCGTTTTGCCAATTCTTGAGATCACTCTTTGTTAAACAAGCTTCGTTAACATTTGCTTTGCTGCGGACCATGATCTACAGTTGTGCCTGGTCCTCCTACAAATCTCAACATGTAATTGATCCACACGTCCACAACTGGACAGTTGGACAGATCAACGTAGGTAAAGACCGCGATCTGTAGACCCAGATGACGCGTCAACCATAAGGAAGAATGTGGGCGTATTTTTAATAAGAACAAAGTGTATGGTAGATACTTGAAACAAGAAATAGGTGTTGAGAACAACAACATATACCTACTCGGAACGAAATCGTTCCAAGTAAATATATTTTATTCATACGACATAAGTTTGAACTTTTTTTTTCTCTCTCAACTGACATATCACGTACGTTTGTAGGGCAATCGTGTGAATCTACCTAGTTATCTTGTAGATCATTAATTACAAATGAATTTATAAGATGCTGGGTACAATTACACGCAACGATGTGAAACATAAGGATTAATATGTTTTCAGACCCTAATTTAGAAGGTGGGCTTGGAAATAAGAGTGGGTCGCGCGATAGCTGTGGTAAGGATTGGATGATGGAGACTTGGATGGTGGTGTTTGGGAGTCTATGACTATTGGACTTCTTAAGCGCAAGGAGACTTGGGTGCTATGGAGAATTAGGCATGACTTCTGGACTTTAGGCTACTGATTTTCTGTGTCTCTTGGACTCCCCTGTTTATTAACTTTCTATTAGAGATCTGTTCCCCAAGTAAGAGTTATTTGTCTTTAGTAGGGAGTTATTTATCTTTGAGAAGAGAGTTAGCATCCTCCCTTTAAAGGAGGGCGAACAGGATGCTCTGATCATCTTTAGTTGAATAACAAATTACTCTATTTGGGGGTCCTTTTTCTGTGCTTCTTCTTACCTTGCATCCTTCTTCCCCAAGAAAAGAGTGCACCGCTTCTTTCTCACTTCTGGTCTGTATCAGTTGGTATCATAGCATGGATGATCCTCTGCTCGATGGCGAGTGATGGGGACAACAACAACCATGCCTGAGACGATGATCGGGGCGTGCAAGCCCTTTGGGGTATCGTACGGTCTTAAGAATAACAATTGGCGGAGATTGGGTGCTCTCTCCAAGAGCTCCGAGACACACTCGCTGCTGTGGTGATCGACGACAATGAGAGGATGGAGCCAAACCGCATGCATGTGTGTCGGCGAGGTACCTCGTGACTAGCACATCTGACCCCAGCCCCCTATAGTTCCATGTGTGGATCAAGTCCATGACGACTCTTCCAGTGACGACGATCATCGTCTTCCTCCAGTCTATTAGCGAGGGAAATTAGGGGACTGGGTAGCACAGGATCCTGACTGTGGCCACCCAAGTTATGACTACATAATGAAGATTGACATCTCTAGCTTTGATGGTCATGTGCACATCGAAGACTTCCTTGACTGGATCGCTAATGTGGAGTACATCTTCAAATACATGGAGATTATATTTCAGAGGAGAAGCAAGTGAAGTTGGTGGCCTACATGCTTCGTGGCAGTGCCTCTGCATGGTGGGAGCAGACGAGGACTAACCAGCGACGCTAGGGGAAGCCACATGTGCAATCATGGTACAGGATGAAGAAATTCTTGCAGGCGAGATTCTTGGCCCTAGATTATGACAACTACTATACCAGCAGTACTAGAGCTGCCGCCAAGGGAGCTGGTCCGTGAGCTACTATGCCAACGAGTTCTACTGGCTAAACGCTGCCAATAATCTGATGGAGATTAACAACTAGTAGGTAGCTTGCCACCTAGGTGGTCTACGATAGAATGTGAGTGAGCAGGCGGCCCTTCACCCAGTATGGAACATGTAAGAGGTATATAGTTAACTTGGCCCTCAAGATTGAGGCCTGGGCGGCGAGACCGGCGTGCTCTCCAAAGGTGCTCGGGGGCACCTCCCAATCCGCTCCAGATGCTGGTGTGGACGCACTTTTCGGCACTCGTTATTCTCTTGTTTCTTTATTCGGTTTATTGAGTGCGTGGGCGTGCCAGTCACCGAGGTGACGTTTTATTCGGGCTCCGAAGAGCCCATGGTGCGCTCGATCTGACTTCGTCAGACGATTGTGTGGTTCGTGTCGGGACCGAATCCCGTCGCGCCATAAAGGTCACGACGTCATTTACATCCCCCATACGAGGGAATACCCTTGATTAATTACCGAAATTAGGGGCCCCGCGGCCGAAAAGAATAATACTAACTGCGTAAGAGAGAGATGGGGATAGGTCACACTGAAGGTCATATTGGGGCCATAAACTGTCGGCCATGTCGGTCACTCGTGGACCCTCTCATATTCGGACACAGGTTCGTGGCAGAGACACAACGAGAAAACCGAGATAGATCCCTTCAAATGTCTGCCGAGCATGCGGCAATTTTAATGAGGATTTGGAAGGTATCCGGAACGAGAAACAAATCCGATCCGATTAGGATGTCGGCCCGAGATTAGGTCAGAACTCGGTCCCATATCGGGATAATTCCCAAGGTTCGAGTTCAACCTGAAAGGGCAGCGTCGTTGTTCCTTTTACCCCGGGTCCCGGGGAGAGAGAGGGCTGCAGTGTGGGGCCCGGCATTTTTTATCTGGAATTCTCTTAGTTATATGTTCCAATTTCTGGCCTACGGTTTATTACTTCTTTAGGTGTTTGTTCCGGATGATTCCTCTTCTTTTACTCATTGTTATCATTATTATTATTATTTATTTATTATTTATCTTCTTATTACCCCTCCCGCCTCTTTTATTATGATTAGTATTGTGCATTCGAAGTCCTTTAATGAGCACATTTTTTTATTGATTTATTTGCCATTTGTTAAGGCCATTATCATGTTGTATATATGCATAGGTGTGGTGTGCCGGCGAAGGGAAGGTAAGAGTGTACCGCTGAGAGGCCCAGAGGGGAGTGTGCCGGCAAAGGATGAAAAAGGTGTACCGCTGAGGGCACAAAAAGGGGGGTGCCGGTGGAGGTTACAAAAAAAAAAGGTGTACCGCCGAGGGGAGTGTACCGCTGAAGGTGGGGGATAGGGTGTATCGCTGGGGGCAACAAGGTGTGCCGGCCACGGGAATTGGGGTGTACCGCTGAGGGTTCAAGAGGCGTGCCGCTGGGGAAGGGATTTGGTGAGCGTGCCACTGAAGGCTGGGAAGAGCGGGCCGGTTGGTTAAAATGCACCGTTGAAGGGCCAATCGGAACGTGGTGGTGGAGGTTCGATCAGTTTTCGATTATTTGCTTTAAGGCTTTTTTTTTCTTCTTACCTTAACTTTCGTGTAGCTTTATATAAAATTTCTCCCTTTGTTCGTTCTCTTTGTTGTTCCCGTTCAGCCTCTTCTGACGAGTCAGACGTTCGGGCTGCCGGGTAATTGGTCTATTCAATTCTCGTCACAATGCTGACAGTGGCTTGATTATTTGACAGGTTTTATTATCGATTGCTCTTATTCGTTTGTTTCTTCCTTTTGCCGCTTTTAATCGTTTATTAGTTTCTCACAAAAATTTGGCAGCATCTCCCCTTAACCCGGGGCGTAAGGGAGATACAGGGGACGCGCCCACATGGAGTGGCGGAACCCGACAATTGGAGGTGGGCGCCCAAGGGCAGCAACACCTTTATAGAGCCTCGGAAAACACGAAGGGAAAACAACAGACTGAAGGCCTCTAAGGGCATATAATGTAGACTGGGGCTAGCCAAGGAGTGTGCCGCCCAGGGGCCTGGTGAGTGTGCCGGCCAGGGGTCAATTGGGTCAAGAAGCGTGCCGGCCAAGAACCCCAACGGGGTGCACCGCTGAAGGCTGGTGGGTGTGCCGCTGAGGGCCAACTTGGGCGTGCCGCTGAGGGCCAATCTGGGCATGCCGCTGAGGGCCAATCTGGGCGTGCCGCAGAGGGCCAATCTGGGGTGTACCGGTCAAAGGCCGAGCAGGTGTATCGCTGAGGAAATGGCAGGGGAGCCAAGTGCCCGGGCTTACAGGCTAGTTAGGGAGTAAAAAGGGGGGGGGCATGAGGCCAAGGAAAGGTCACTGGTAACTGGGCGTTCGGAGAGAGGGAGAGGGTTCCCCCCTCTCCTTAAGTCGATGGGCACAACAAGTGGCCACGGCAGGGGGTGGTGAAGAGCCCATGGGGGCCAGAGCTCACGGAGGGAGAGTCACGTTGCTACGGGGCTTCCAGAACGTCGGAGAAGGAAGGAACGGATGAACACATCATACACTGCAAATACGGGAGTAAAAATCAACGGAAATCGCAGAAAAGACCCAAGAAGGGTGATTCTCATTCATGGGGAGCAAAGGGGGGGGGGGGGGAGCCCTACACATAGATTGACGGGCATGCCCGAGTCAAGGCTACGGGCAAGAAAATAAGACTCAAATGCCAAGAATGGGGGAGATGGAGGACGAAGAAAAAAAAGAAACCCCCGGGGAAGAAAGGGGCCGGGGCTGAAGTGGGGGACGACCGTCCACCTCCCTTCTACCACCCCTCCCCTGCTACATTGAGCCCTTCCTCTCTCTTACTCTCTCTTCTTTCCGGTGGCCGTCGGAGGAAGCTCCGGTCTGAGCGTTTCTTCTTCTCCTCCCTCTTCTTCTCTGTGTCTGCTTTTCTCCGGCTGAACCCCTGGTCCTTCGTCCCTTTTTTTTTCTCCCTTCTTCTTGTCGAAGCCGGGGTCTTTTATACGCCCAGCAGCGGGAAGCCTTTGAGCCTGGCCGTCGGAGGCGGGAAGAGGCCCGTGATGATGGCGTTTGACCTGCCCCGTCCTCGATCGTCAAGGGGGGGTAGCCTGCGTGGCCCAATGGACGGTTGCCACCTCGGACGGCTCACTGCGCGCCAAGGAAGCGTAGGGCATGGGCTGCACGTCGTCTTGCCGTTGAAAAGCTTTAACGCTGTGCCGCTGGCGGGCTGAACAAGCGTGCCGCTGGAGCCTCCTGAGGGCGTGCCGCTGGAGCCCCAAATGGGCGTGCCGCTGGGGAGCCAAAAAGGCGTGCCGCAGAAGCCCCTGGAGGCTGTGCCGCTGAAGGGCTTCAGGGCGTGCCGCTGAAGACCCCCCCCCTTTGGGGAGTACCGCTGAACCCCTGGATGGGGTGTGCCGCTGAACAGCCCAGTGGGCGTGCCGCTGAAGACCCCATGGGGGTGTACCGCTGGCCAGCCCAATGGGCGTGCCGCTGAACCCCTGGATGGGGTGTGCCGCTGAACAGCCCAGTGGGCGTGCCGTTGAAGACCCCAGGGGGGGTGCACCGCTGGCCAGCCCAGTGGGCGTGCCGTTGAAGACCCCAGGGGGGGTGTACCGCTGGCCAGCCCAATGGGCGTGCCGCTGAACCCCTAGATGGGGTGTGCCGCTGAACAGCCCAGTGGGCGTGCCGCTGAAGACCCCAGGGGGGGTGTACCGCTGGCCAGCCCAATGGGCGTGCCGCTGAACCCCTGGATGGGGTGTGCCGCTGAACAGCCCAGTGGGCGTGCCGCTGAAGACCCCAGGGGGTGTACCGCTGAAGGCCAGACTAGGCGTGTTTCAGAGCCCATTCTGAACCCGTTATGGACACGAGTCATGGCCCGTTTGGCTTTTCTTCGAGGCCCATGGATTGTGGGGGTTCTTTGTGATTGGTTTCTCCTCATTGTCGCGACTCCTGGAGGCGGCTTCACGACAGTCTTTCCCGGGGCTTATTCGCTCGGGCCGTTGTTGATACCGGGCCGAGTAGAATATCTGAGCGTGCGACTTGTGGTGTCCACAAATGCCGCCCACCCACGGGTATCGCAGGCGAAGGATGAGCCAGGCAGTGCCCGCGGGTGTACTTGTCTCTTTTCTCTTCGTCGGTGCCGACGGGGTGTCGGGAGCTGACCTGGCTTGTTGTCCTTTAGTCTCTTGGTCTCTTGGTCTCTTCGTCAGTGCCGACAGGATGCCGGGAACTGACCTGGTTTGTCGTCTCTTAGTCTCTTCGTCAGCGCCGACAAGGTGTCGAAAGCTGACCTGGTTTGTTGTCTTTTAGTCTCTTGGTCTCTTGGTCTCTTCGTCAGTGCCGACAGGATGCCGGGAACTGACCTGGGTTGTCGTCTCTTAGTCTCTTCATCAACGCCGACAGGGTGTCAAAAGCTGACCTGGTTTGTTGTCTTTTAGTCTCTTCGTCAGCGCCGACAGGGTGTCGAAAGCTGGCCTGGTTTGTTGTCTTTTAGTCTCTTGGTCTCTTGGTCTCTTCGTCAGTGCCGACAGGATGCCGGGAACTGACCTGGTTTGTTGTCTCTTAGTCTCTTCGTCAGCGCCGACAGGGTGTCGGGAACTGACCTGGTTTGTCGTCTCTTAGTCTCTTCATCAACGCCGACAGGGTGTCGAAAGCTGACCTGGTTTGTTGTCTTTTAGTCTCTTGGTCTCTTGGTCTCTTCGTCAGTGCCGACAGGATGCCGGGAACTGACTTGGTTTGTTGTCTCTTCTGTTCTTTTCTTTCTCCTTTTTTTTTTTGAACCACATTACCGATACAAGCGCCCTTTCGGGTTTTTCGCGGGTACCGGCCCCCTCTTGCTTTTGCCCACGCGCCCTTTCGGGTTTTCACGTGGCGGGGTACCCAATTTTACCCGTAGCGCCCTTTCGGGTTTTCGCCACAGCCGGGTTATAACCATTTTTACCCTTGTCCCCGTGTAGGGGCAAGTCCGGCAGGGGTATCTCCATTTTTAACCCCGTTTTCTTTTCTTCTCTTTTTTTGACAAGCGAGTGATATGCGAGTGTCGGCTAGGGCATGAAGCCTTGCGCCGGAAGGTAAGGCTCATTCGTTGGCAAGAGACTAATGCCAGCGCAATAGGAGAATTCGTGCCGATTCGGACGTAGGGTCCGTAATGGCGATATTGTGCGGAGCGGGTGGCTAGGGCGCGGGGCCTTACGCCGGAAAGGGACTTATTCGTTGGCAAGGGACTAATGCCGACGCAAGGATAGAGGCTCTACCAATCCGGGCGTAAGGCCCGTGACGGCGACTTTGTATGATGGGAGGTGGCTGAGGCACGAGGCTACGTGCCAGGGAAAGCCTATTTCTTGGCAGGGTGATGGTGCCGCAGTCGGGGTAGAGTTGCAGGGGTAAAGCCATTTTTTTTTGCTTGTATGGACGCCCGCATGACTAGGGTTGTGGGGATGGAATATTGTTCCCGGGGGCGTTTATTATTACGTGCTATCGACTTGCTCCTCCGCGTATGTGAGCGGACGAGTATGTCAATGCGTGTACGTATATGGGTATATATATATACATATATACATGTATATATTTATTTATTTAATATCTTACATATATATATTTTTTGCTTTCCCTCCTCTTATTATTTTTTTCTCCTTTCTCTTTTTTTTCCTTTTTATTTCTCTTTTCTCCCCTTTTTTATCCTTCTTGTATTCCCCCCCCCTTTTTCTTCCTCTTCTTATTTTCTCTTTTCTCCTTCTCATTTTCTTCCTCCCCTTTTCTCTTTTATCCGTCTTTTTCTTCCTTTTCTTTTTCTTTTATATATCTCTTTTTTTGCATTCCCTATATAAAGGGGGCGGGGTGGCTCGAACGGGCCACCCCGTTTCAAACTCTTCCCCCCCTTTCCCCCTCTTTCTTCTTTCCCTCTGCTAACCGAACGGACGGAGACTCCCAGCCCCCCCCCCCATCCTCTTCCTCTTCGTCTTCTCCGTTACCGGGAGCCACCACCGCCGCCGCCGCGGTCGCCTTCTCTCTCACCGGGGTGAGGAAGCCATCGCGGAGGGATCTTCCCCTCCTTCTCCTCCTTGTCTTCTCCCCTCTTCTTCCTCTTCCCATCCCCCTCCTCGTCTTTTCTTTGTCCTCGGGGGACGGCGGAGGCCTAGCCCCCCCCCCCCCTCCTGTCTTTCTTTTCCTCTCCCTCCCCTCCTTCTCCTCCTCGTCCTCTCCCCCGGGGCCGTGGCCGTGGAGGACGGCGGGACGTCGCCGGTCGTGCCGTGGGGAGGCTGTCCGAGCGTGTCGGTGACGGGCGTTTGTACCAGGTAACGGGGGTGTGGCCGCGTCGGGGAGGCGAGGCACGAGTGTGCTGGTGAAGATGCCAGGAGGTCGTGCCGGAGAAGGGGTCAGCCCAGGGCGTACCGGGGGAGGCCCCTGCGGGTGTGTCGGTGAGCGAGTGGTGGCGCGTGCCGGGGAGCGGCTACGGGCGCACCGGCGAGGGCCCGATTGGGCGTGCCGGGGAGCGAGCGGTGGCGCGTGCCGGGGAGCGGCTACGGGCGCACCGGCGAGGGCCCGATTGGGCGTGCCGGGGAGCGAGTGGTGGCGCGTGCCGGGGAATGCACCTGGAGGGTGTGCCGGCGAGGCCACTAGCAGGGGCGTGCTGGGGAAGGCACCTGGGGGCGTGCCGGCCAAGGCACTAGCAGGGGGCGTGCTGGGGAAGGCACCTGGGGGCGCGCCGGCGAAGGCACTAGCAGGGGGCGTGCCGGGGAAGGCACCTGGAGGGTGTGCCGACGAAGCCACTAGCAGGGGTGTGCCGGCCAAGGGGCTTTAGGCAGTATGTGGGGACTTTTAGCTTAGGGGAGAAGACTCTTTTGACCGGCGGACTTCTGGTGTTGCCTCTCAGGGCCCACCATGTTTTGTTGGGGCCGTCACTCCTTGTGGACGCGCACCCGTGTTTTCCCCTTACGCCTCTGGCCTAGGGGAAACTCTGCCGAAATTTCGTCAGAAATTGGCAATATCTTATTCATTTGACTTGTAGTAAAGCCCCCCTTTTATAATTTCTTATTTATCTTTGCACGTGGCTTGTTCTGATCTCTCAATTCATGTATCTTTGCAGACAAATGGTTGCCCCAAGTGGTTCTTCTGCTCCTGCTGCTGCTGTCGGTGCCGACCTCATCCCGCGGGGTCCCGTGCCGGTGGTCACGTGGCTCAATGTGGAAGACCTGGACCGCGAGCATGCAGAAATAGCCGCCTTGGCGGAGTCATCTGAGTCTGGCGGGGAAACCATGGATTTCCAGAGGCTTGCCAGAGTTGACAGCGGCTTCACATTTGACCGGGCCACCGGGGAGTACAGGAAAGACTTCCCGAAGGATAGGCACCTCATTCGCTTTTTGAAGCACTTTCGCTCGCGGGAAGGGCGAGACTTCCGAGTCGTGAGGAAGGCTGAGCAGGCCATTCTGCAAGCCCGGGATAGCTTATTGTACAGCGTCCCCCGGAGTATTCCGATGTATCTGGTGGGAGAAGCCCGGGAGTGGAAGCCAGTTCTGGGGATTGAGGGGGTGCTGCCGACCGAAGACAAGCTGGTGCGGGCGCCTCAGTTTACTCCGGCAAGATGGGACCTGTCTGCCGGGAAGGTGCACAACGAGGCGCCTCGATTCGGCCTATTCTTGGCTCCCTTGAAGTGGGGCTATAGAGAAGAGCCGTTCATCTTGGACTGCTTGGCCGTCAGATTCAAGTATGAGCTGTCACTGGGCTGGTTTGGGGAGCTGAAGCTTCAGGATGCACACAGCTTCTGGGAGAGGGCGGTGGAGTTTACGGAGCACGTGCTGTTCAACTATGCTCCGCTGCTGGTTCGGGTCGGCATTTATCATAGCGTGTACGCTTCCCGGTATGGCTACCCCATCTCCAAGGGTCTCTGCTGCGGCATGATAGAGGTATTCAGCGCAGAGACTAACACCTTTTACACGGCAGAGGGCGAGACCTCACTTGATTTGTGGAGTCTCAGTCAGCTAAGTGGCTTGCCCATTGACGGGGAGCCTTCTGAAGAAGTATGCCTCCCCGACTTGATCAAGGATGAGACCAATGGGGATGGCTATTATTCTCTGGGGTATTCATATCGGTACCTCATGAAGGCGTACCGGGAGCTGTACCAGTGGTCGCATAAGGGAAAGCAGCCCGCTCGTGGGGACAGGAAGAGGGTATGCATGCCCTTGTGGCTGGAGTATTTCTATGACGGGCCGAAGCGGTACGAGGAATTCCCCTGTGTCGGTACCGCTGTTGCCCCCAAGAAGCGTGCGAAGCCCAAGCTCAATGTGAAGATCCCGTCTAGAGGGCGTCGAAGCGGGCCTAACCCGATGGGCTTGGATCCCCAGACCCACTGCGCCGCCTATCTCATGTACTGGCTATGCTCATTCGCCATGCCGTACGGCGACGAGACAGTGATTCGGCCGGATGCCATCTACCCGGCATGTCAAATGGCATGGGGTATCAGGCTGTCGCTGTGCCCGGCGACCCTTTGCTTGATTTACAAGGCCCTGGGGGACATCAGCACGCACCAGTTCCCGCGGCAGGCCCGGTATGTGTGCCCACTGCACTTCTTCAACGCGTGGGTCTGTTCGCTGTTCCCGGAGTTTGCCCCGCGAGTTCTCCAGGACTGGGGGCTGGTGCCGAGGATGTTGGAATTTGCCAGTGCTGAGCCGGGCTCCACCTCCATGCGGATGTATGATATTCGGGGCCGGTTGACAACGGTTCCCCGGGATGCGGCCGGGACTATTCATTTCTGGACATTGGCGGCACATTCGAGCCCTCTGGTGAACAACAAGAGGGAGTGCAAAGACGAACAGGTGGAGAAGTACGTCCACCCTATTAGCCAGGAGAATGTGATCCGCCTGCTGCTGGAGCCGGAGCTGTAGGACTGGGCGCTGTCGATTCGCCCGAGCGTGCTGGTGTTCAGGAAAGGGGAGAACGTGTTGCTGGAGCCGTATTACCCCTTCCGGTTCGGTCGTAATTTTGGGTATGACCAGCATATCCCTGCTTATCATGCACAGTTCGGCCTGCCCTTGCGGAGTGTCCGGGGGAGCTCAGTTGCTAAACAAGCCAGGAGCTGGTGGGACTTCTTCCACCGGGCGGACTCTGTCTCCTTCAGAGTACCGGCCCCGGGTCGTGTTCCCCGAGTGACCCAAGATTATATCAAGTGGTGGAATAGCCGGACGGCCTTCTATCGGCTACACAGGACCGATTGCTGGGATGGGGCCGAGAGGAGGTTCCTTAGTCGGCAGCCGGTGCCGGTTCTTGACATTGAGCCAGACCATCTTCTTCAGCTCAGGAATAAACAGGAAAAGGAGGTGGCAGCATATATGGCGGCTCGTCGGGAAGCCCGGGATAAGAGGCCGACGCCGAAGGTGGAGCTACCCCCGGTGGCCAAGGATCATTATCAGAAGACGCTGAGGGACCTGTCCCAAGTGGGGAGCGACCGCCTGGACCTCATCAATTATCCGTTCCCCATAGAGGAAGAGGGGACTCCTGCCAGGAGCTGGCGTCCAGAGAGGGATTCGGCCTGCCCGTACCGCACGTTTATGAGGCTGGAGGAGAGGCAGCCCGAGAACTATAAGGATACCACGTGGCTATACGTCCTTCTCCGGGTGAATGGGATGAAGATCGAAGATCTGACGGCCTCCCTCCTGGGCAAGCGCCTGCACATCCCTTATTATTATGCTGACGGGTGGGGCATGGACCACTTTAATCTTTTCTGTCACCTCTCCTCAAAGAAGCACGCGGATCTGGCCAACCTTACGGACCGGTGCCAAACGATTGAAGACGTTTGCTGGCTGGTCCGGGAGGTGGCGCGTCGGGACAAGGAGACGTCCCTGAGCTACTGGCCGATCACGCTGCGGCTGTACACTGGCCCTCATGGTATTCAGTCTCTTCTTGCTCTTCGGTTTTGTCTCTTAGCACTGCGGCCTTCGCGGTGAGTTGGGTACTAATCGTAAATGCATGTTCGTTCTTTCCCCTCTTTTCTTTGCAGACCATCCCGACAGCATGCAGCTGGCTACGTATCGGAACCTCCTCCGGCTGGTGAAGAAGCCTGCGTATTTTGAAGCCGCGCCGCTGGCCCTGACTACGGCTCCTTTGCCCAAGGCTGCGAAGAGGCCCCGGGCTAAATCGCCTGTGAAGAAGGTGGTGGACGCCGCCAAGGCGGCTAAGCAGCGGGACACAAAGCGGAGGAAGACGGAATCAGCTAAGGCTCCGACGGCTATTCCTCCGGCACCACGAGTCCCATCTTTCGAGGAATTTGAAGCTGCCCGTCCCGAGCCAGGCCAACCTGCCGGTCAGTGTCCCCGATCATTAGTGTGTCTCTTGAATCTCCCCCCCCCCCCTTTTATTTTGGAGTGGAGCCCTGACACCCAGATACTTCTTTTGTCTCAGCTCCTGTGGGAGAGCCCGTGCCCACGCCTGACATGGGTGAAGTCGCGGTCCCAGCAAAGGCGACCTCGGCGGCGGCTCCGGCCCCCTTGCCGCAGGCAACGGGAAGGCCCCGAACACAGTCGCCCGTTAAGAAGGCGTTGGCTGCTGCCAAGGTGGCCGGGCAACAGGCGGCAAAACGGAGGCGGACCGAGGCATCCCCGGCTCCGACGGCAGCCTCGCCGGTGGCCCCTGTATTGTCCTTCGAGGAATTCGAAGCCACGCGGACCGAACCGAGCCGCGAAGCTGGTGAGGTTCATCGGCCGCCTACGTCGTCTGCGGTCGACTGGCCTCCCGAGTTGGCCTCGGATTCGCACACGGCGACGATGCGCTTCTATCTTACAGGCGGCACGGAGGAACCGGCGCCCGTGTTGCTCCCGGGCGAGAGCGGGGCTGCGGCTCCCACGAAGGCTCTGTCCGTCGAAGAAGCCGGCGAGTCATCCCGGACCGTATGGGCCGAAGGGGGTAAATATTTTCGTCCATTCGGCTAGCCCTTTTTTTTTTGTCCTGGGGGCTAGTAGGTTCAACATGGCTTATCTTCTTTTGCATGACAGGCGTTGCCGCGGCGGCCACCGAGTCATTGGGGCCTGATCCCGACCTCCCGACGATGCTGACATATGTGAGGAGGAAGAAGATCAGAGTGCGAGCCTCGCCTAGCCCGAGGGAGGACGTGCTGGACAGAGACTCTGAAGTGGAAGCCCCTCTGCCGGCCCAGGCCGAGCCGGCGGCGGTCGAGTCTCCGTCTGGGGAAGAGGTAGATTACAACTACTCTTCCGACGAAGCGGCTCCTGGGGATGTAACGTCCGGGGCATCAGGGCTGCCCGAGCTGGACCCTAAGGCCTCTTCATTTGCTAGCTCGCTAAGCTTGACGGAGGAGGCCGCTGTAAGCGTGATTCTATTTGCGTGGGGCTACTTCTGTGGTCTCCTACTGATATCGTTCTCCTTGCGCCCGACCTTTTCAGGAATCAGCTGAGCCGGAGGCTGCGAAAGAGGCTGCTCCGGCTGCGTCGGTTGACCGCCCATCGGGGGTCGATGTCGGCATGGGCAAGCTAGCCCTTCTATTTGAAGCTCTTCGGGAGGAGGCATCGGCGGAGCCTTTGGCGGGCGATCCTCTGGAGGAGGGGGAGATCGCGTCCGAGAGCTGTACCACCCCGGTGGCCGAGGTAAGGACACGGGTCTCATAACCCTTCTCGCCTTTTGGGCCTCGTGAGGTTTACTCCCGCTGGCAAGTGAGTAATCATGCTTTTTGTGGTCAGGTGGTGCCGACGCCAGGGAGGTCGTCTGGCCGTGCCCGGAAGGCCGTTGCAAGCGGCGGCCAAATACCGGTCCGCTAGCGGTGGCGGGACTGGCTCCGGTCGCGGGCTTGGGAGCGGAGGGCCTTACGGCGCTCGTGGAGGCGGGACGTCTACCCCGGCTAACGGTTCCGCTTCCGCCTCTTCCAAAGCTTCCGGCCCAGATGAAGGACCCCTTACTGAAGCAAATATTCGCGGAGCTCCGCGCACATCTGGAGGGATCGGAGCCGCAGAGGCGGAGTCGGCCACTGATGGCAGCGGGCCCAGCCTTGCTTGAGGCCCCTCCTTTGACCGGAGCAGAGGCACCTGCACCCCTGCCCCTTAAAGCAGTGCCGGCAGCGCACCAGGCAGAGGCGGAGGAGGCAGGAGAACAGCTGATGATAGCGGCGTTGGATGCTTCGGCAATGATCTCAGCCACCTCCTCAACAGTAGTTGGCCAGGGGTCTTTAGTCGAGCCACGCCGGCCGGGCGACTTAACCCTTGCTCTCCCATCCTCTTCGGCCGCCGTGGATGCCGATCTGTGGGCGGAGGTGGACAGCGCCGTGGAATTCATCCCTCCGGTCGTGCCCTCAGTCAGTCACACGTCATCAGAGGCGCCAGTCCGTCAGATGCTGATCACTTTACGGACGATGCTCCTCGCCGATGCTTCTCTGTCGTATCGGGAGGTGTATACCATAGTGACGCAGTTAACTGGGGCGTTGCAAGTGCTTGGCTGTCCGCTGGGGGAATGGTCACGGTGGGTCTTGCTATTATTGAAGTACGTCAAACGCCGTGAATTCCTGGAGTCCCAAGCTCCTGACGAGCGCGCCGCTCTAGATGCCCAGGCGGACGAGTATCTACAGGCCTTGGAGGCCCGACGCCGTAACAAGGAATGCCACGAGAAAGCCTTAGAGGAGGGCGAAGGCAGCGTTCGCTCCCTCGAGAGCCGGATCGAGGAGTTGGAAGGCTACCTTACAGCGGCCAAGTTCGACCTCGCCGAGGCGGGAAGGGCAGTTGCGGACGAGAGGGAAGCTCTCGGCGTCGCCGAAGTTGAAATGGCGTCCGTGGAAGCGGAACTCGCCCGTCTCGAGGGATTAAGGGGCCGACTGCGCGATAGGACAAACTTCCCTTGCGTCGGGATCCTCCCTCTCGAGGACATCTTCAGGGACGTCGACTAAGCGTTGCATCCCTTAATTCCTTTTTCTTTTCTTTCAAATGTAACACAGGGGTATGCCCCGCAGCACATGTAGTCTGGTCCCTTTTCTGAGTACAGCAGAGCATTTATGATTCCACGCGTTCTTTGTGTATGCATTCGTCCGAGAGGGAGCTTTCTTACCCTTCTTTCTCTTCTGCGCATATTGTTTCCTTCTTCCTCTTCCCTTGCTCTTGTATCTTTCCGCCCTTTTTGTGTTGAGACCCATTGGCAGGGTATGAGTCTTTGCGAGGATTCGCTTCGGAAGGACCAGGCAGGGACCCATGTCAGGGTACAGGAGAGTGCTCGCCTTCCCAGGGGGAGGACGAGGGGACCACTCCACCATACCGAACGGGCAACTCCCTGGTTTTGCCGCAATATTAGAAGCGCGTGCTGGCCTCAAGCGGGGGTCTCGGTCAGAGTCCGGACTTCTCGTCGTCCAGAGGGGACGGAGAGAAGAGTTTGTTTAGTCAATGACCCGGACGGGGGGGGGGGGAGCCAAAGGGGTGCTCACCGCCCGGGGAGGACGGAGAGAAGAGTTTGTTTAGTCAATGACCCGGACGGGAGATCCGAGCCAAAGGGGTACTCACCGCCCGGGAAGGACGGAGAGAAGAGTTTGTTTAGTCAATGACCCAGACGGGAGGTCCGAGCCAAATGGGTACTCACCGCCCGGGCAGGACGGAGAGAAGAGTTTGATTAGTCAATGACCCGGACAGGAGGTCCGAGCCAAAGGGGTACTCACCGCCCGGGAAGGACGGAGAGAAGAGTTTGTTTAGTCAATGACCCGGACGGGAGGTCCGAGCCAAAGGGGTACTCACCGCCCGGGAAGGACGGAGAGAAGAGCGTTTTTTTTAGTCAATTTTTGGTACCTCCGCTGATGCGGGGCGGTGACTGGAGATGGGGGCGTTCCCCTTTTCTGGTTCCCTTTTTTTTTCTCTTTCTTTTTTTTTCTCTTTTTTTTTGCTTTCCTTCCTTTTTTTTGCTTTCCTTCCTTTTTTTTCTTTTTTTTTCTTTTCCTTTCTTCTCTTTCTATTCTTTTTCTTTCTCTTTTTTTTTGCTTCTTCTTTTTTGTCCCCCCTTTTTTCCTTTTCTCTCTTCTCTTCCTATTATTCTTCTTCCCCTTTTTTTGGAACACGGCTGGTGGTCACATCATTTGAACACTTAATGACGCAAATCCGCCCCAAAATGGGGCGGAGAGTAATATTATTACCTGAATGGGGGCGCCGGAGTGTGGTACAGTCTCAAGTGCCTTCCATTAAGAGGCGGGAACTGAACTTCCCCGCGATGGTTGACAATTACATAGGCCCCACCCTCGTAGACTTTTTGGACTACGTAGGGTCCGAGCCAGTTCTCGTTCAGCTTACCCTTGGGGTTGGTAGCCATGAGATCTCTTCTCTTGACCATGACAAGGTCACATTTCTTGAATTCGCGCTCCTTGACTAGCTTGTCAAAGGCGCGCGCAATTCGGGCCTGGTAGACCTGAATATTCTGTTGGGCTTGAAGCCGGTTTCTTTCCAGACTGGAGAGTTCTTCGAGCCTTCGCTCGGCGTTGGTCTGCCCTTCGGAGACAAGCCTATGCTGAATGGCGACCCTGAGGGATGGTATCTCCAGTTCGACGGGGACGATTGCTTCCGAGCCATACACGAGAGAGAAGGGCGAGCAGCCCGTTGGGGTCTTGTATACATTTCGGTACGCCCAAAGCGCTTCGTACATTCTTTCTTCCCAGTCCCTTTTGTTGGAGCTAACAGTTTTGGCCAGGAGAGTGCAAAGTGTCTTATTGAAAGCTTCGGCCAGCCCATTAGCTTGTGGATTGTAAGGAGTTGAGGTCCTCCAATCAATTTTGTATTTTTCTGCTAGCCGGTAAACCTTCTGGTTGCGGAAGTGGCTGCCGTTGTCTGACACAATCAGGTCGGGCATGCCAAACCGGAATATAATGTTGCGGCGGACAAACCTGACCACGACTTCTCCGGTGACCTCCCGTAAGGCAACTGTAATATCCCGGACCTTTCGGATCCTTCTTCGTGGGTCCCGGATCTGGTTTTCGGAGCCTTTGGCTCTGTTGTGTCCGAAATTTCGTTTCGGACATCTTTCGTGTTCGGATCGGCGCGATCCGGAGTCGTTTCGGAGGCCCGGAGGCGTTCCGCGACTTTTTCGTGCGTGATTTCCGATTTCCGGCGCGGGTTTCGGCTTTTCTCTTCGGACGCTCGCTGCGGGTTAACTGGGCCGTTCACCCGGGCACGAGTGGTACCGTTGCGATCGGTACGTTCCGAGGATCGTGGGGGTGTAATTTCCTAATTTTTGAAATTTTCCGGATTTTCCAAGTTTTTCTATAAAACCCTTTTTCTTTTCTCTCTCCCCCCACCATCTTCTTCTTCCTCTCTTCTTCTTCCTCCTTCCTCCTCCACCGTGTCTCCCTCCCTCTCCCTCTCTTCCTCCCAGTTGGCCACGGCGAGCTCCCCTCCGGTTGCAAACGGCGGCGGGGCGACGGCGCGGTGACGTGGGCGGCGGCGAGGCGGTCGTGGGGGCGTGCGGCGAGCGTGGGAAGCTTAAGGAAGAACGAGGGTTTTCAAGCGTTCTTCGCGATTTGTGATCGATCCGGCGGAGCATTCGCTCCATTGAGGTAGGGTGACGTTCCTTAGCCTCATGCCGTTCATTTCCGTGGTTTGTAGGCCGCGGGGAGGCCGAGAGGGGCGTGTTTGAGCATTTTGGGGTTTTTCCATGATTTGGGGAGAGCTCGCCCGATCTATGGATTCAATGCATGGATTCGTGTTTTGAGGGCCTAGAATCATGCTAGGGGTCCCCAGGGGTCTTCCCCTTTGATTTCCCCCTCTCCGGTGGAGGTACGGGGGCGCGGTCGATGTTTTTGGGGTTTTCCCGCCGTAGCGTGCTCGGAGGCAAGCGACGGTCACTCCAGTGACCGTCACTTGCTTGTGACGCCCCCGGAGGGGAGCGTTACTTCCTCTGGGTGTTGGCTTTGGGGTCTGGGGCTGTAACGGCCCTACGATGGACCGCCATTTTCCTGTGACGCCCCTGGGCTGGGCCGTCACATGCTTTCGACCGTTGGTTTTGACCGTTGGGGGGGTCAGGCCATGTAACGCACCTAGCTAGGCGCGTTACATGCGTGTAACGCACTGGGGCAGGAGCTTTACTTCCTGTTGTCTCCCAGGTGGATGGGCCAAGCGACGCACTGGGCCTAGCGCGTTGCTTGGAAGCGACGCGCTGGGGCAGGCGCGTCACTTCCCTTTCCACCCCGAGCGTGAGGGCCATGCGACGCGCTGGTCTAGGCGCGTCACATGTGAGTAACGCACTGAGCCCGACGCGTTGCTTGCAAGCGACGCGCCAGGGTAAGCGCGTTACTTTCCCTGTGGTTTTGGAGGGTGTGGGGCGCCATGTGACGCCCTGGCCTAGGAGCGCCGCTTCCAAGCGACGCACTAGAGTAGGCGCGTCGCTTCCCCCTACCCCCCTGGCCGTGTGACGGTCTGCCTTAGACCGCCATTTCCAAGTGACGGCCCTAGAGTGGACCGCCATTTGCCTGTGACGGTCTGAGGGTAGACCGCCATTTCCTGTGTTGCCCCATGAGGGTGGCAACCTTGCTTTCCTCCGACCGTGGTCTCCGTGTGACGGGACTAGTGCGTGGGGTGACTCCCACTCGTTGTCGGGCTTGGGCGTTGTTTTCCGTGACTTGAGAGTCTACTCTTTAGCGACCCTCCACTAGTCGTAGCCCACCAGTACGAGGTGCTGGTCTCACCTGGGAGTGGTGTACGGGCGCCCACCTTTCGAGACGGTTTGTGGACCGGTTACCGTAGGCCCTTCGTCTTAGCCAGAGTCCGGCTGCGGGGGAAAATCGGTCAGAGGGCCAGACCTAGGACGCGTGGTCTGTGTGTGCACACGTGGTTGGGGGCGGTTGGACCCACGTCGACGGGCGTGACCCCAGCTAGTCACTTGTTTGTGGTTACTTGTACGGTGTTTGCGCCTCGGGTAGGACCTGCCACGTCAGGCGGTTCACCTGCGGTGCGGTGTAAGACATCAGAGGACGCTACCGGCTGTGATTCTAGTGGATGGTACTCCTGTCGAGTACGGAGTGTCAGACTATCAGTCGTGTGTTTCCGACCTTCGGGCTTGTCGGTGACCGTTGAGCTCCGGTCTTCCCTTTGTAGCACGTGTGTCGGTTTGCGTGCCGTAGGGTCTAGTTCTGTAGAGTACAGGGCTTTCCTTTCCGAGGTACTTTCCTACCGCTAGAGTAGTGGTTTCTCGTTTTACGAGGTAGGGTTCGAGTGATCCCTACTGAGTCTTGTTCCGAGACTCATTCCCTGCGTGTTTTCACCGTGTTTCAGGTGAGACGCCACCTTCGGGGAGCGCGTCAGGAGCGCAGCGTGGTGCGGGTGCCCAGAGGTAGTGCCAGAGGTCAGAGCCGGGGTATGTCCCGTGTAGCTGTACTTTCCTTTCTTGTCACTGTACTAGTCGTGGACTGTGGTTATTGTTAATTTCTATTGTGGACCATGTAATATGTTAATTCTTTTCCTGCTTAATATTATAACTGTTTAAATTTCTGCAATTATCTGTGATACTTGTGTAGTTTCCACACTATCCTTTTAACCCTTCTGAGTCTTCGGGCTCGTGGGTGGCGGTGCGAGTCTCGGGTTATCGGGCCTTCCCGGTAATCGGATTCTCGGGTCGTTACAGCTGGTATCAGAGCGCGGTTGTGGAATTACATGAGAATCATAGCTAATTGTAGTGGTCCACTAGTCCACAACGATGACGTACATGTGACGCTGGCATTGGGCACCGCGTGTTTTATTCTGACCTTGCCGTTTTCGTGTTTTTCTGTCTTGTGCTTTAGGAGCGAGTATGGCACCGAGGAGGAGTTCTCGCTCTCAGCAGGGGCAGTCGGCTGGAGGTCAGGAGATCCAGCAGGGGGTCCAGAGGGACCAGGAGGAGCATAGCAGAGCTCCGGGAGCTACTGAGGCCGCGGATGCTGCGGGAGTTCCGAGGGCCGAGGATTTCTTCCGTGGCATGTACCATCTCATGTCTCAGCAGTTCGGCGGTGAGACCGGCGAGGGCTCGTCAGTCAGGGGTGGGCCAGGTCGAGCGGTGAGGGACTTTATGCAGTTCCATCCACCTTACTTTAGCGGCCAGGCAGACCCTGATGCGGCTCGTGATTGGCTTGATGAGATGGAGCGGGTGTTCAGTTCTGCGAAGAGTACTGCCGAGGACAGAGTGGTGTTGGCCTACAACCAGTTGCAGGGTACGGCTCGGAGGTGGTGGTCTTCCGAGTGGAAGACGTCCTTTCAGCTTCGTCCACTTGAGCAGGTCGAGTGGGGTGACTTTGTCAGTGCTTTCGAGCGTACGTACTGTCCAGATGTTGTTGCTACGCAGCGGATGCGGGAGTTTCTGGAGCTGGTGCAGGGTGACATGTCCGTGTTGCAGTACAGGGCCCGATTTGTCGAGCTGGGTCGGTACGCACCTCATATCATGGAGCATGAGAGGGTGAGGACGACGCAGTTTGTGCAGGGCTTGAGGTTGGAGCTGAGGCACCATTTGATCGCGAACGGGGCCTCTGATCTAGAGACAGCATCTTGTGTTGCGATTTCCTTGGAGATGGATATGCAGAGGACTCGAGGACCGATCAGCCAGGGGCAGTCCGTGTCAGGTCACAGCCAGCAGTCGGCTACCCAGCAGCAGGGTTCCTTCCAGCATGCGTCGGGTGGTTCAGGAGTACCGGCATCGGCAGCTTCGGTGACAGGATCTGCGTCCTTCGGCTCGAAGGTCAAGAAGTTCCTGAAGAAGAATTTCCGTAAGAAGCACAAGGATCAAGGGCAGGCTTCATCGGGCAGTGTACAGCAGCCGTTTCCTTTGCAGCGTCAGGGATCGGTGGGTGGATCGCGAGGACCTTGTCCACGGTGTGGTGGGACCCACCCAGGCAGGCAGTGCACGGCGCCGATCATCTGTTTTCGGTGTGACCAGCCAGGGCACATGGCGCGCGACTGTCCTCAGAGGCCGCCGCAGCAGCAGGTTCCCCAACAGCAGGGACAGTATCCGCCGCTACCCAGGTCAGCTAGTGTGGGAGGCAGGCAGAGAGCTCGAGGCCAGATCACGCACGTGACCAGGGCAGAGGCAGTGGCGTCACAGCTCGTGGAAGATACCGTTCAGATTTTTGGTTGTGCGGCTCGGGTTTTATTTGATTCTGGCGCGTCTCATTCGTTCATTTCGGAGGATTTCGCGTCGAGCGTCGAGGAGCCGGTGACCCAGTTGTCCTGTGATTTGGCAGTGGAGTTGCCTTAGGGTGACTTTATGGTCACTCCGTATTGCTTCGACCAGGTTCCGGTGTGGATCGATGGCCGGAGTATGCCAGGCAAGTTGTATGCGTTGCAGCTTCGGGATTTCGATGTGATTCTAGGCATGGATTGGCTCGAGACTCATGGAGCGGTGGTGGATTGTGGAATGAAGAGGGTCTACTTCCAGCATCCGAGCAAGCGGACCTTCTATTTCCAAGGTATCCGTTCCGCCTCTTCTCGATTCCTTATCTCTGCTATTCGAGCCCGTCGATTGCTTGATTCAGGTTGTCGGGGTTTTCTCGCGTCAGTGGTTGTGGCTGACCGGATGGAGCCGAATGTCGAGGACAGTGCGGTGGTGTGCGAGTTTCCCGATGTTTTTCCTAAGGAGTTGCCTGGATTACCTCCCCAGCGGGAGATCGATTTTGTGATCGAGGTTGTACCTGGTACGGGACCTTTGGCGAAGGCTCCCTACCGTATGGCCCCCGCTGAGCTAAGAGAGTTGAGGGCGCAGTTGCAGGAGCTGCTGGACAAGAGGTACATTCGTCCGAGTTTTTCCCCTTGGGGTGCGCCCGTGTTGTTTGTGAAGAAGAAGGACGGTAGTCTGCGGCTATGCATTGACTATCGGCAGCTGAATGAAATGACCATTAAGAACAAGTATCCGTTGCCGCGGATCGATGACTTGTTCGACCAGCTGCAGTCTGCGAGAGTGTTCTCGCGGATTGATTTGCGGTCCGGTTACTATCAGCTGAGAATTCGCGAGTCCGATGTGGAGAAGACTGCGTTCAGTACGAGGTACGGGCATTATGAGTTTCTGGTGATGCCGTTTGGGCTCACCAATGCCCCAGCAGCCTTCATGGACTTGATGCAGAGGGTGTTTCATCCGTATTTGGACCGGTTCGTGGTCATCTTCATGGATGACATCCTTGTTTATTCGCAGTCTGCTGAGGAGCATGCGTACCATTTGAGTGTGGTGCTGCAGACGTTGCGAGATCACCAGTTGTATGCGAAGCTCAGCAAGTGCGAGTTTTGGCTCAGTGAGGTGCACTTTCTGGGGCACGTGATTTCTGGTGATGGCATTTCCGTGGATCCCGCCAAGGTCGAAGCTGTGATGCAGTGGCCGAGGCCGAGGTCGGTGACGGAGATCCGGAGTTTCTTGGGGCTTGCGGGTTATTATCGCCGGTTTATCCAGGATTTTTCCAGCATTGCGACCCCGATGACGAGGCTCACGCGGAAGGATGTGCCTTTCGTTTGATCCGAGGAGTGTGAGCGGAGCTTCAGCGAACTGAAGAGATTGCTCACCTCGGCTCCGGTGTTGGTTTTGCCTTCTGGATCGGGAGGTTTCGTGGTGTGTACGGATGCTTCCGGCGTCGGATTGGGTGCTGTTTTGATGCAGCATGGTAGAGTGGTGGCTTATGCATCTCGGCAGCTAAAGTCCCATGAGGAGAACCCTACCCATGACCTTGAGTTGGCGGCGGTGATCTTCGCGCTGAAGATCTGGAGGCATTATCTGTACGGTGAGAAGTTCGAGGTGTTCACTGACCATCAGAGTTTGAGGTATGTGTTCTCGCAGAGAGACCTGAACCTCAGACAAAGGCGTTGGATGGAGTTCATGAAGGACTATGACTTCACCCTGTCTTATCAGCCGGGCAGGATGAATGTCGTTGCCGATGCCTTGAGTCGGAAGGTGGCGGTCAGTACCTTGATGTTGAGGAAGTGGAGGCTCTGGGAACAAGTGCCCGAAGTATCCTTCAGGCTCAAGATTCCCCAGGAGCCAGGGTTGGCTGTGCTTGCGAGTCTGACTGTCACTCCTGCTATCTGTCGTCAGGTGACAGAGGCTCAGCATGCGGACCCTGAGTTGCCCCGAATTCTTGCAATGGCTGACGTGGAGCTCGGCGAGGACGGTGCTGCGAGGTTTCGTGGCAGGTTGTACGTCCCAGCGGAGGAGCAGGTTCGTCGTGCGGTGTTACGCGAGGCTCATGGGAGCAGGTACACTGTGCACCCGGGTGTGACGAAGATGTATCGGAACTTGCGGAGGCAGTTTTGGTGGCCTGGCATGAAGAGAGATGTCGCCGAATTTGTGGCCAGGTGCATGATCTGTCAGCAGGTGAAGGCGGAGCATCAGCGACCAGGAGGTACTCTCCAGCCCTTGGATGTTCCTGCTTGGAAGTGGGACCATGTGACCACGGATTTTGTGGTGGGGTTGCCAAGAACCCCGAGTGGGCAGGACAGTATTTGGTTGCTGGTGGATCGGTTGACGAAGGTGACTCGGTTGTTACCGGTCAAGGTCAGCTGGAGCGTGTCTAAGTTGGCTCGTCTTTATGTGGAGCGGATCGTTCCGTTGCATGGGGTTCCCATTTCGATCGTGTCGGATCGGGATCCGCGCTTCACTTCTGGATTCTGGAGGAGTTTTCAGCGAGCTCTTGGCACGGAGTTGGCATTCAGCTCGGCGTATCATCCACAGTCAGATGGTCAGTCTGAGAGGACCATTCAGACTTTGGAGGACATGCTGAGATCCTGCTGCCTGGAGTGGCAGGGGAGTTGGATTCATCACCTACCGTTGGTGGAGTTTGCCTATAACAACAGCTATCATTCGAGCATCGGCATGGCTCCTTATGAGGCATTGTATGGGCGTCCTTGTCGGACTCCACTTGATTGGTTTGAGGTGGGTGAGCGTGTTTTGACGGGACCGAAATTGGTGCAGCAATGTGTGGATGTTGTGCACCTGGTTCGTCAGAACATGTTGGCGGCCCAGAGTCGGCAGAAGAGCTATGCTGACCGTAGGAGGCAACCCCTCGAGTTCACCGTGGGCGATCGTGTGTTCTTGAGAGTTTCTCCGATGAAGGGGGTGATGCGTTTTGGACGGCGTGGGAAGCTGAGTCCCCGCTATATTGGTCCTTTCGCGATTGTGGAACGCATCAGTGAGGTTGCTTACCGGTTACAGTTACCCTCTGAGTTGGCGTCGGTGCATGACGTGTTTCACGTCTCGATGTTGCGGAAGTATATGCCCGATGACTCTCATGTGCTCGAGTTTTCCGTTTGGCCTGAGGTGACTCCAGATCTTTCTCTCCCAGAGTTTCCGATCCGCGTGGAGGATAGGCGAGAGCAGCGCCTACGGAACAAGGTCATTCCCTTGGTCAAGGTCGTGTGGCAGCGACACTCTGGTGGTGAGGCTTCGTGGGAACGTGAGGATGAAATGCGTCAGCAGTTCCCGTATCTGTTTGAGTGAGTCTTCCTCTTCTTTCCCCTTTGGTTGTTCTCAATTTCGAGGACGAAATTCCTTAAGGGGGGAGGGCTGTAATATCCCGGACCTTTCGGATCCTTCTTCATGGGTCCCGGATCTGGTTTTCGGAGCCTTTGGCTCTGTTGTGTCTGAAATTTCGTTTCGGACATCTTTCGTGTTCGGATCGGCGCGATCCGGAGTCGTTTCGGAGGCCCGGAGGCGTTCCGCGGCTTTTCCGTGCGTGATTTCCGATTTCCGGCGCGGGTTTCGGCTTTTCTCTTCGGACACTCGCTGCGGGTTAACTGGGCCGTTCACCCGGGCACGAGTGGTACCGTTGCGATCGGTACGTTCCGAGGATCGTGGGGGTGTAATTTCTTAATTTTTGGAATTTTCCGGATTTTCCGGGTTTTTCTATAAAACCCTTTTTCTTTTCTCTCTCCCCCCACCATCTTCTTCTTCCTCTCTTCTTCTTCCTCCTTCCTCCTCCACCGTGTCTCCCTCCCTCTCCCTCTCTTCCTCCCAGTTGGCCACGGCGAGCTCCCCTCCGGCTGCAGACGGCGGCGGGGCGACGGCGCGGTGACGTGGGCGGCGGCGAGGCGGTCGTGGGGGCGTGCGGCGAGCGTGGGAAGCTTAAGGAAGAACGAGGGTTTTCAAGCGTTCTTCGCGATTTGTGATCGATCCGGCGGAGCATTCGCTCCATTGAGGTAGGGTGACGTTCCTTAGCCTCATGCCGTTCATTTCCGTGGTTTGTAGGCCGCGGGGAGGCCGAGAGGGGCGTGTTTGAGCATTTTGGGGGTTTTCCATGATTTGGGGAGAGCTCGCCCGATCTGTGGATTCAATGCATGGATTCGTGTTTTGAGGGCCTAGAATCATGCTAGGGGTCCCCAGGGGTCTTCCCCTTTGATTTCCCCCTCTCCGGTGGAGGTACGGGGGCGCGGTCGATGTTTTTGGGGTTTTCCCGCCGTAGCGTGCTCGGAGGCAAGCGACGGTCACTCCAGTGACCGTCACTTGCTTGTGACGCCCCCGGAGGGGAGCGTTACTTCCTCTGGGTGTTGGCTTTGGGGTCTGGGGTTGTAACGGCCCTACGATGGACCACCATTTTCCTGTGACGCCCCTGGGCTGGGCCGTCACATGCTTTCGACCGTTGGTTTTGACCGTTGGGGGGGTCAGGCCATGTAACGCACCTAGCTAGGCGCGTTACATGCGTGTAACGCACTGGGGCAGGAGCGTTACTTCCTGTTGTCTCCCAGGTGGATGGGCCAAGCGACGCACTGGGCCTAGCGCGTTGCTTGGAAGCGACGCGCTGGGGCAGGCGCGTCACTTCCCTTTCCACCCCGAGCGTGAGGGCCATGCGACGCGCTGGTCTAGGCGCGTCACATGTGAGTAACGCACTGAGCCCGACGCGTTGCTTGCAAGCGACGCGCCAGGGTAAGCGCGTTACTTTCCCTGTGGTTTTGGAGGGTGTGGGGCGCCATGTGACGCCCTGGCCTAGGAGCGCCGCTTCCAAGCGACGCACTAGAGTAGGCGCGTCGCTTCCCCCTACCCCCCTGGCCGTGTGACGGTCTGCCTTAGACCGCCATTTCCAAGTGACGGCCCTAGAGTGGACCGCCATTTGCCTGTGACGGTCTGAGGGTAGACCGCCATTTCCTGTGTTGCCCCATGAGGGTGGCAACCTTGCTTTCCTCCGACCGTGGTCTCCGTGTGACGGGACTAGTGCGTGGGGTGACTCCCACTCGTTGTTGGGCTTGGGCGTTGTTTTCCGTGACTTGAGAGTCTACTCTTTAGCGACCCTCCACTAGTCGTAGCCCACCAGTACGAGGTGCTGGTCTCACCTGGGAGTGGTGTACGGGCGCCCACCTTTCGAGACGGTTTGTGGACCGGTTACCGTAGGCCCTTCGTCTTAGCCAGAGTCCGGCTGCGGGGGAAAATCGGTCAGAGGGCCAGACCTAGGACGCGTGGTCTGTGTGTGCACACGTGGTTGGGGGCGATTGGACCCACGTCGACGGGCGTGACCCCAGCTAGTCACTTGTTTGTGGTTACTTGTACGGTGTTTGCGCCTCGGGTAGGACCTACCACGTCAGGCGGTTCACCTGCGGTGCGGTGTAAGACGTCAGAGGACGCTACCGGCTGTGCTTCTAGTGGATGGTACTCCTGTCGAGTACGGAGTGTCAGACTATCAGTCGTGTGTTTCCGACCTTCGGGCTTGTCGGTGACCGTTGAGCTCCGGTCTTCCCTTCGTAGCACGTGTGTCGGTTTGCGTGCCGTAGGGTCTAGTTCTGTAGAGTACAGGGCTTTCCTTTCCGAGGTACTTTCCTACCGCTAGAGTAGTGGTTTCTCGTTTTACGAGGTAGGGTTCGAGTGATCCCTACTGAGTCTTGTTCCGAGACTCATTCCCTGCGTGTTTTCACCGTGTTTCAGGTGAGACGCCACCTTCGGGGAGCGCGTCAGGAGCGCAGCGTGGTGCGGGTGCCCAGAGGTAGTGCCAGAGGTCAGAGCCGGGGTATGCCCCGTGTAGCTGTACTTTCCTTTCTTGTCACTGTACTAGTCGTGGACTGTGGTTATTGTTAATTTCTATTGTGGACCATGTAATATGTTAATTCTTTTCCTGCTTAATATTATAACTGTTTAAATTTCTGCAATTATCTGTGATACTTGTGTAGTTTCCACACCATCCTTTTAACCCTTTCGAGTCTTCGGGCTCGTGGGTGGCGGTGCGAGTCTCGGGTTATCGGGCCTTCCCGGTAATCGGATTCTCGGGTCGTTACAGCAACAGCCTCTGCCCAGCGGGAGAAGTAGTCGGTCGCCGCCAGAATGTATTTGCAGCCTGTGGAAGATGCGGGTAAGGGGCCCACAACGTCTGTTCCCCATTGGGCGAACGGCCAACTGGGCGCGGTTGGGTGTAATTGCACGGGAGGCCTCCTGGGTATGGTGGCATGCTCCTGGCATCTCTGGCACGACTTAGCGTACTCGCAACAGTCATTGAACATTGCAGGCCTATAGTAGCCAAGTTTCTTGATTTCAATTTTCATCTTCGGCCCCGCCTGGTGCCCGCCAGCTGTGCCGGCATGGACCTCCTTCATAATCCTCCAAGCTTCTTCAATGGACAAGCATCGGAGGAGTAGCTTCTGTTTGGCATCCGCCACAATTCGGAACAATATTCCGTTTCGGAGCTCATAGGAGTCTTTGGTTCTGACTAGCTTGATCCTTTCTTCTCTTCGGTCAGGTAATTGCTGGTGCTTGAACCACTGCATCAGGGAGGCTCTCCAGTCAGGTAGGCCGACGACTTCTGCTGCAGTGACCTCTAGTTCTTCTTCTTCTGGCTCCTCTTCTATCATGCTGGGCATCTGGCGCTGGTTTATTACTCGGATATGGAGAGATCCATCTGGAGGCACTGCCAGTGAGCTTGCCAATTTTGCCAATGCGTCGGCTTGTGCGTTCTCCCCTCTGGCGACATGGCCTATCTCGAGGAGGTAGAACCGCTCCATGAGCCCTTTCGCCTTAGTGTGATAAGGGAGCAGCTCAGGTTTTCGGACATCAAACTGCCCCTAGATTTGCTTGACGACCAGCAGCGAGTCGCCGAACACTTGGAGCATTTTGATCTCCATTTGGAGGGCGACCTGGAGGCCGATGATCAGAGCTTCATACTCTGCTTCATTATTGGTGCAGGGTTTGCTAATGCAGCAGGAAGTGTGCATCACTTCTCCATCTGGCGACTTGAGGACGATGCCTGCTCCGGCTCGTACCTTGGCGTGCCCGGACGGGGTCGCTTCTGTCCTCAAGGCTCCATCAAAATAAAGCTGCCAGATGGCTTGTTGTATTTGGTCTACCTCCAGTGTTTCATCCTCGGGCAGCTCTGTGGCCAACGGGGAGTCTTCGGGCACAGGGTGTGCAGCGAAGAAATCCGCGACGGCCTGCCCCTTAACGGCCTTCTGGGGCACGTAAGTGATGTCAAATTCCATGAGTAGCACGGCCCACTTGCCAAGGCACCCCTTTGGGACAGGCTGGAGGAGGATGTGCTTGATAGGATAAGCTCTAGATATTAAACTCACTTCATGGGACAGCATGTAGTGCCTCATCTTCTTGACCGTGAAGACCAAAGCGAGGCAGACTTTCTCTATCGGGGTGTATTTGGCCTCCGCACCCACCAGTCTCCGGCTGAGGTAGTAGAGGGCCTGCTCTTTTCCCTCATCATTGTTCTGGGCAAGCATTGCCCCCAGTGAGTATTCGGTAGCCGCTATGTAAAGAATGAGCGGTCTACCTTTGACAGGTGTCCCCAGGACAGGCGGGGTCTTCAGGTATTCCTTTAGCTGGTCGAACGCTTGCTGGCATTCGTGGCCCCAGCTGAAGGGTGCATCTTTCATCATCAGTCTGTGGAAGGGTTGGCAACGCCCCGACAGGTTGGAGATGAACCTGCGGATGTAAGCTAGCCGGCCCTGTAGGGACCTCAGCTCTCCCAGACTCTTCGGAGGGGGCAGCTCCTGGATGGCCTTTATCTTGAAGGGGTCGATCTCGATCCCTCTGTGCCGGACAATGAAGCCGAGGAACTTTCCACTGGACACGCCGAAGGCGCACTTCATGGGGTTCATTTTTAGCCCGTATAGCCGGAGCCTTTGGAAGACAACCCTGAGGTCATTCAGATGTTCATCTCTCTTCTTAGTCTTGACGACCAGATCATCAATGTAGCATTCGACCTTGCTGTACAGCAGCTCGTCGAAGATCTTAGTCATTGCCCGCTGATATGTAGCACCGGCATTCTTGAGGCCGAAGGGCATCCTCTTGTAGTGAAATATCCCCTTGGGCGACCTGAAGGCGGTGTGAATCCGGTCGTGGTCGGCTATCCAGATTTGGTTATAGCCGGATGACCCATCCATAAAGGACAAGGCCTCATGGCCAGTAGTTGCATCAATCATCACTTCGGTGATAGGCACGGGGAAGTCATCTTTCGGGCAGGCTTTATTCAGGTCGCGAAAATCCACGCAAATCCTGATCTGTCCGTTCTTCTTTTTCACTGGTACAATGTTGGCCAACCATGTGGTGTATTGGTTTTTCGCCACGAAGCCGACATCTAGGAGCTTGTCGACCTCCTTGCAGATCTGGCTGGTTAACTCTGGCCTCATGCGCCGGGGAGACTGCTTCACTGGCTCCACCTTGGGATCAATGGACAGGATGTGTTGAGTCACCTCGGGACTGAGTCCGGGCATTTCTTTATAGTTCCAGGCAAAGCAATCCCGGAACTCTTGTAGCAGCTTCATGTATTGTTCCCTCTCACGAGGGGAGATGAGAGCACTTAGAAAGGTCGGCCTGGGGTCGCCTTCTGTGCCGAGGTTGATCTCAATCAATTCGTCGACTGTGGCCTGGCCGCCATTTTCAATTTCCGGCGGGGCTGGCGACAAATCGACGAAGTCTTGGCCTTCATTGTCTTCGGGCTCGAGGATGGCATCCTCGTCTTCTTGCTTCTCCTGGCTGGGTGTGGGGGCTGGATTTGCCGTGCAGTCCTCTTGGACCGTAGCCGCCGGGTCTGTGAGGTCCGCTGGTGCAGAAAGGCACAGGGCCACCTCGGGGTCTTCGGAGTACTCATCATAGACAGCTTGGATGGGGGCCGGGGCAGCCGCATCTTCAGGGGCCTGGTAGTGGATGGACACGGTGTAGGCTCCTGCTCTGGGGCTGTCTGCCACGTGGGGGCGTGGCGGGGCTACCACATAATCCCCCATTCTGAGCTCGTCCCTGTCAATGAGGTCTTGAGCAATGTCTTTGAAGACATAGCAGTCTTCAATGGCGTGACCCAGCATCTGGTGGTAAGGGCAAAATAGTGGGTCCCCGCTTCTTCGGGTGTCTTGCGGCCTCTTGGACCGTGGGAGGGAGACCTTGCCGTAATGGCAGGCCCAGTCGAAGATGCCCCGGGTCTTCTATCTCGGGAAGGAATAGGGCTTCTGCAGCTTCTCTTGGAGTGTTAGGCCTTGCCTGGTTGGCCGCCCGATCAACAGGCTTGCCGTGTCTCTCAGTTCCCTTCTTGACCAGACGGGGGTGTCAGGACTGGTATCTCGGGGCCGAGGCATGCGGCCACCCCGCGGGGGTAGAGAAACCTGGATTAGGTCGGCGACTAGCGAGGTCAACTCAGCCAGTCGTACTTTGAGCATCTCGATCTCCCGTTGCTGCCTGTGGTACAGGGCGTACATGACGGGGTCGTATCGAGGGGATTTCGGAGCCTGGCCCATGCTTCTGCTCCTTGTTTCGCCGGCCAGCCAGGGTGGAGGTGCCTCGCTAGTGTGCCCTCTCGAGGTCGACACTTCGGAGAAGGAGGGGGTCTTCTCCATGCAGCGGCGGCGGGGAGGTTTCCAAAGGAAGACCTCTTCGTCTTGTGCCTCCTGAACCGGGGGCCCAGGACATGCATCTTGACAGGCTTCCTGCGAATCTGTAGCTTCTGCGGGGTCGTCGCCAGACCACGTCGAGACTGATATGACGTCAGTCTCGTAATATTCCTCTAGTGAAAAGCCCAGACCGGGGTGCTTGGTGATTTTCAGCAACCGTCGATCCAGGTTTGGTGGGTTCCACATTCTTTCAAACATTTCCTTCCGGCTGGAGGGCTGGTAGGGAGGAATCTTCTGCTTTCTGGCCATTCTGGCTGCTTGGTCAGTCATGTGGGGAAGTCCCGCAATGGGGACGTGCGGGTCATGCAGCTCATCAGGGAATCGGCAGTCATCGTCTTCCTTGACTGGCTTCTCCCCAGCAACATAAAAGATAGTGGGCGGCCCTTCGGGGTTGGGTACCTCGAAGGTCCTCAGCTGCTCGGCTGCTTGGCATTCTATCTCTGTTATAGGCTTGACGATCCCTGGCGGGACCCTGACGTCTTCTAGCAGGTCTTCGAGGCAAGGCGCCCCTAGTGCAGGGTAGATGGCGAGAGGAGCCGCCTTGAATACCCCTTCTTCTTGTGCAATAAGCGGTACATGTGGAGGAGCCACATAACCCGGGGGTGGCGGAGGGAACCAGCCACCTGACTCTGCTTTCTTCTTTCCCTTGTCTCGGGCAACTTGAGGAGCTTGCTTCGCCTTTTTCAAGTACAGATTAGCATCTGACAAGTGACACTCGAACACCTCGAACGGGTGGAGGTCGGCGAAGATTCTGACTTCCTTTCCCTCGCAGGGGTACTTGATGCATTGATGCAGAGTGGAGGGTACCACCCTATTCTGGTGTAGCCAAGGCCGGCCAAGCAACGCCTTGTAGGAAGTGCTGGAGTTGATGACGTGGAACTGGACCTTGGTGGTGAAGTCATCAAAGGTCAAGTTGAACTCTGCAACCCCCATGGGCACCTCACATTTCTGGTTAAAGCCAGCAATCTTGACATTTTTAACCTCAACCAGGTGTACGTCGAAATAGTGTTTCTGGTACACCCGGTAAGGGAGTATATTCACTGCTGCCCCTGGGTCGATCAGGACCCTGTTGATGGGCTGGCCATTCAATTGCCCCTTCATGTAGAGGGGACTGTTGTGACTGCAGGTCGGCTGGAGCATGTCATCTTCTCTGAAGGCCACGGCCACTTCAGGTGACATCTCTGCCAGGCAAGCTTCGAGATGTGCTGGCGTCTGGAGGGCGGCTATGATGGCTTGCCGTGTTTCCTCATTCAAGGACAACATCTCCCATACGGTGAACCGGGTCGGGATCTTCTTGAGGTGTCTGACTATCCGTTCGGCGGCCCGCACCTTGAGTAATTTCATCTCTTCGGGTTTGGCACGCCTGCCCCCATCCTGAGGTTGGGGTGCCTGATCGGGGGATGCCTGCTCTGTGGGTTCTGTCGCAGCCTGCCGAGCCGGCGGGGCCTGCTGGGCTTCCTCTGTTTCTCGCATGAATTTGGCGAGGTTTGGGATGCCGTTGAATTCTTCTTCCGGTTGAGGAGGAGTAGCCGCCGGTAGAGCTCGGGGACTGCTTGCTTTCCTGGTGGAGGGAGGCATTGGGGAGCGCGCCTGCTTGCCTGCTCGGGCCGACAGGAATTCGGCGAATGAAGGGGTTCCTTGGCTTCTGGTCCCTCCGGGATAGAGACCCGATGGAGGAGGGATCTCGGTGCCTCGGACCTCAGGGTCGGGGATCTGGTACGGTTGTTCTCCCCTGAGCATGATGTTGAGGTTGTCCTGAGGAGGGCGCCCCCACTTCCTTCCTGACCTGGTAGCATGTTGGGAGGTGGACGCCTCAGCTTGATTCACCTCTGCCGATTCATGGGGTGGCTCTTCTTCTTTCTCTTCTAGAGAGAGAGCGGTGTCGAACAACGCCGAGAGGGTGTTGCAGGCGAAGACGACCTCCTTCTTCTTCTTGCCCCTGGGTCTTCTCTTCTTGCTCTTCTTGCCTGCTGCAGCGGGTGGCTGCTCTTGAGGAGGTTCACCCCACAGGGGAGGCTCTTTGTCTGCATCAGCTTCCGTTCCCGGAGCCAGCTCGAGTGATTCGAACTCCTTCCAGGGGACGTACTCCTTCAGCTCCACAGGCTGGATCTCGGGCTGTTCATAATCTTCGAGCCCATCAATAATAGCCTGGAGTCTTTCAACCGCCGGGCTAGTCTTCTTGTGCATCCGCAGCGGGACGGAACTCTTTTTATTATGGGTGGGCCGTCTCATGACTAGCCGAGGGGCTGTGTCAAGGCAAACTGGGCTTGCCGGGGGCGGTGCAGGCTGGGGCGTCGCCTTCCTCGGGTGAATTGCTGGAGTAGGCCGAGGGGCACACGGCTTTCTGTTCTTTCCGGGCACGATCTGCTAACCTTCTTGGTCTTGAGCTGGGGCCATAATGAAAGTTTCATAAGTGGCGCGGGCACAGGCCTCCGCCCACTCTTCAGGTAGCTCCTGGTATAGTGAGACCATGTTGACGGAGGAGGTTATGCTGGGCAACTCATGCGGCTGCGGGGGGTCCACTTTATGCTCCCCCATATCCAGCTCCCCAGTCCTGATCAGGGACTCAATAACATCCTTGAAGACGTAGCAGTCTTCAATAGTATGCCCGAGCATCCGGTGGTATAAGCAGAAGCGCGGGTCATCCTTCTTCTTCAGGTCGCCGGGCCTTTTCGGCTCTGGCAATGTCATTTTGTTGTAGCTGGTGGCCCATTCGAACAGGAGCTTGGACTTGTCCCGGGAGAAAGAATATAGCTTATTTCTCATCTTCTCTCTTAAGGAAGGGCCCTCCCGCCGTTCTGTGGTCCTGGGCGGAGGGAGGTTGGCAGCCCCCTTGGCCTTCTCTTTCTGCTTTTCAAAAGCCTGGAAGTCTAGTGTGTGCACCTCGGGGGGAGCTGGTTTCTTCTCGGCCTGCCTGGCCCTCTGGCTTGACATGGCTGGGGTGGAGGAGTATCGGGCCAAAAACGCCTCGATCTCTGCTACCACGTTGTTCAGGCGGTCAAATGTTTTGACCTCGGTGCCGATCATCCTCTCCAGGATTTCTTTCTTCAAGTTTTGTTTGCAGATCTGCACCGCGTCCTCTTGGTGCGGGGGACGCCTGCACCTCATGCTGAGGTTCCTCCATCTCTTGATGTAGTCGAGGGCCGACTCATCGTTCTTCTGTCTCGTAGCATAGAGCTCTGCTACGGTGACTTCATGTTCTGCAACATAAAATCTTTCCTTGAACTTCTTTTGCATGTCAGGCCAGTCAGCAACGGACCCGGGCGGCAGGCTGGAGTACCACTCGAAGGCGAGTCCGGTAAGTGTCGAGCCGAAGAACTTCAGGAGATAGGCTTCATCAGCAGCTAGATCTCCCATGATGTTCACATAGTAAGCAATGTGTTCCCTGGGGGACCCTTGCCTGTTGAATTTTTCGAACTTCGGCGGCTTGGTGATGCCGACCGGCAGCTTCCTTGCAGCATGGTGGGCAGGGTAGGGTACCCGGTAGACGTCAAACAGCGTCTGATCCCCTTCGCCCCTCTCGGCCAATTTCATATCTATCATCTGTTCCAGCATCAACCGGCTAACCGTTGCCGGGTCGATCGGATTCGGGTAAAAGTGAGCGGGCTGCGCGCTCGGGGTGGCCACCACGGTCGCCCGGGGGGCCATAGGGGACCCTTGTGAAGGCGGAGCCTGTGGCAGGGCCACTGCTGTGTAATGTGTTTGCTGTGGGGGCGCGTCCCCGAGAGGGTTGAGGGTTGCTGGAAGAGCTGCGTCTGAAGACTGCCCCCTGTCCCTGGGTACTTCGGGTATAACCTCGGTCTGCCAGGACATCGGGGGCGGTGCGTTCCGCTCACTTAGCTGCTTCTTGAGTGACTCGATTTCCTGCTGGAATCGTTGTATCATGAGCAGCATTGTAGGGTCAGCTGTGGGGAGACTGGGCACGCCCCCTGTCTCTTCGGCCGGGGCGTCCTCGGATGATGTCGAGGGTCCGCCACTCGTGTCGCCGGTGGTGACCACATTGGCCGTGAGGGCCGCAAGGGGCTCTTCGGGTAGGGCCCCTTCGGCGCCTGTGGGTGTCGCGCCGCCTGCCGCTCTCCCTCTTCTAGTAAGGGGTCCCGGCCTGACGGCTATTCTGGCCAATTCTTCCAGATCGGTGGGCAAGGCCCCATACCGACCGTGAACTCCTGCCATGCTGCAGGTGAATGTCTGCCACTTCTTGTTCTTATTTCTATTTATCACCCTCCTGGACGATCTTCCCGGGAACACTAGTCTGTCGAAGACCGATCGTCGGGGCGGCGCTTCCTCCCGATTAGGGGACTGGCGCGGCTCCTCCGAGCGATTCCTCGATTCTGCGCTGAGTGCGAGTCGGGTTCCCTGTTCTTAAAAAGTGGAGGCCACTGCCCCCAGTAGTCTCTGGCGGCCGGCGGGAGTGCTACCCGGGCCCTGGAGGTAATTCCTCATAGCCTGCTCGATCCCTTCCCATTCCTGGTCAGGGAGAGCGGCCTGTGGTTGGGTGTCGACAACAGCGGCCGCAGGAGAGTAGGCCTCGAGTGTCGGGCGGGCGGCGTTGTGTCGACGCCCCCGGCGGCGACGGCGAGCATTCTCGGGCGGCACCGGAACGACGGGTGCTAGTCGGAGGGTCGGGGTTGGCAGCTCGACCCTGTCGTCTCTTCGGGCCCTTCTTGGGCGGAAGATGCTGTGTCCCGCCTGGGCAGGCGCGGTGGGCTGGGCCTCTTTGGGTACCCAGACCTGCTTCAGCTTGGCCGGCCTCTGAGCTGGCGCCTTCTTCGGTGCTACGACCGGGGCTGTGGGCATCGCCTTCTCCTTCAGCTTTTCCAGTCCCTGGAAAGAGTTGCGGACTGGGATGGCCGGGACGATGCGGTCCGGTGTCACCTGGGACCTCTGCCCGTCTAGGCGGACTCGGAGGGCCCCAACCGTCATGGACTTCCCGGAGTTGGAGGCGCGACGCCCTGATCCGGTGCTGGTGTTATTTCTCCGGAGCCTTCTCCGGTGGGATGTCGACCCTTGGTGGAATGGGCCGGTAGTTTGGTGCACATGGTGCACATTGCAGCTAAGCGTCGTTGTGGGGACGCTGTTGTTGCCTTCGGCCACAGCTCGGCCGGCAGTAGCTCCAACGGCCCCCGGAGTGGGGGCGTTGATCTGGGATTCCTCGGGCGTCTCCACGTCGAGGATCTGGGCGAAGGCTACCCCCAAGAAGTTGGGGAAGCCCACAGTGGGAGGGAAGCTCCCGAAGGTGAGGGGCACCGCCAGGTAGCCGCCTCGCACATGATTCTCCACAACCTCAGGGCTGCAGACGACAGCCATTGTCGGCTCCATGATGTTGCTTTCTCTTCTTTGTTTAATTTCTGCATTTAAAAAAGTGGCACAATTAGTATAACAAGAAGGGGGCCGCGGGGCCCCTAATTTCGGCAAAGAGATGAAGGGTGGATCGGTCCCACCGGGCGTGCCAGAGTTGTGGACGCACTTTTCAGCACTCGTTATTCTCTTGTTTCTTTATTCGGTTTATTGAGTGCGTGGGCGTGCCAGTCACCGAGGTGACGATTTATTCGGGCTCCGAAGAGCCCATGGTGCGCTCGATCTGACTTCGTCAGACGATTGTGTGGTTCGTGTCGGGACCGAATCCCGTCGCGCCATAAAGGTCACGACGTCATTTACATCCCCCATACGAGGGAATACCCTTTATTAATTGCCGAAATTAGGGGCCCCGCGGCCGAAAAGAATAATACTAACTGCGTAAGAGAGAGATGGGGATAGGTCACACTGAAGGTCATATTGGGGCCATAAACTGTCGGCCATGTCGGTCACTCGTGGACCCTCTCATATTCGGACACAGGTCCGTGGCAGAGACACAACGAGAAAACCGAGATAGATCCCTTCAAATGTCTGCCGAGCATGCGGCAATTTTAATGAGTATTCGGAGGGTATCCGAAACGAGAAACAAATCCGGTCCGATTAGGATGTCGGCCCGAGATTAGGTCAGAACTCGGTCCCATATCGGGATAATTCCCAAGGTTCGAGTTCGACCTGAAAGGGCGGCGTCGTTGTTCCTTTTACCCCGGGTCCCGGGGAGAGAGAGGGCTGCAGTGTGGGGCCCGGCATTTTTTATCTGGAATTCTCTTAGTTATATGTTCCAATTTCTGGCCTACGGTTTATTACTTCTTTAGGTGTTTGTTCCGGATGATTCCTCTTCTTTTACTCATTGTTATCATTATTATTATTATTTATTTATTATTTATCTTCTTATTGCCCCTCCCGCCTCTTTTATTATGATTAGTATTGCGCATTCGAAGTCCTTTAATGAGCACATTTTTTTATTGATTTATTTGCCATTTGTTAAGGCCATTATCATGTTGTATATATGCATAAGTGTGGTGTGCCGGCGAAGGGAAGGTAAGAGTGTACCGCTGAGAGGCCCAGAGGGGAGTGTGCCGGCAAAGGATGAAAAAGGTGTACCGCTGAGGGAACAAAAAGGGGGGTGCCGGTGGAGGTTACAAAAAAAAAGGTGTGCCGCTGAGGGGAGTGTACCGCTGAAGGTGGGGGATAGGGTGTACCGCTGGGGGCAACAAGGTGTGCCGGCCAAGGGAATTGGGGTGTACCGCTGAGGGTTCAAGAGGCGTGCCGCTGGGGAAGGGATTTGGTGAGCGTGCCGCTGAAGGCTGGGAAGAGCGGGCCGGTTGGTTAAAATGCACCGTTGAAGGGCCAATCGGAACGTGGTGGTGGAGGTTCGATCAGTTTTCGATTATTTGCTTTAAGGCTTTTCTTTTCTTCTTACCTTAACTTTCGTGTAGTTTTATATAAAATTTCTCCCTTTGTTCGTTCTCTTTGTTGTTCCCGTTCAGCCTCTTCTGACGAGTCAGACGTTCGGGCTGCCGGGTAATTGGTCTATTCAGTTCTCGTCACGATGCTGACAGTGGCTTGATTATTTGGCAGGTTTTATTATCGATTGCTCTTATTCGTTTGTTTCTTCCTTTTGCCTCTTTTAATCGTTTATTAGTTTCTCACAAAAATTTGGCAGCATCTCCCCTTAACCCGGGGCGTAAGGGAGATACAGGGGACGCGCCCACATGGAGTGGCGGAACCCAACAACTGGAGGTGAGCGCCCAAGGGCAGCAACACCTTTATAGAGCCTCGGAAAACACGAAGGGAAAACAACAGACTGAAGGCCTCTAAGGGCATATAATGTAGACTGGGGCTAGCCAAGGAGTGTGCCGGCCAGGGGCCTGGTGAGCGTGCCGGCCAGGGGTCAATTGGGTCAAGAAGCGTACCGGCCAAGAACCCCAACGGGGTGCACCGCTGAAGGCTGGTGGGTGTGCCGCTGAGGGCCAACTTGGGTGTGCCGCTGAGGGCCAATCTGGGCGTGCCGCTGAGGGCCAATCTGGGGTGTACCGGTCAAAGGCCGAGCAGGTGTATCGCTGAGGAAATGGCAGGGGAGCCAAGTGCCCGGGCTTACAGGCTAGTTAGGGAGTAAAAAAGGGGGGGGGGGGCATGAGGCCAAGAAAAGGTCACTGGTAACTGGGCGTTCGGAGAGAGGGCGAGGGTTCCCCCCTCTCCTTAAGTCGATGGGCACAACAAGTGGCCACGGCAGGGGGGAGTGTGCCGCCCATGGGGGCCAGAGCTCACGGAGGGAGAGTCACGTTGCTACGTGGCTTCCAAAACGCCGGAGAAGGAAGGAACGGATGAACACATCATACACTGCAAATACGGGAGTAAAAATCAACAGAAATCGCAGAAAAGACCCAAGAAGGGTGATTCTCATTCATGGGGAGCAAGGGGGGGGGGGGGGGGGGCGGAGCCCTACACATAGATTGACGGGCATGCCCGAGTCAAGGCTACGGGCAAGAAAATAAGACTCAAATGCCAAGAATGGGGGAGATGGAGGACGAAGAAAAAAAAGAAACCCCCGGGGAAGAAAGGGGCCGGGGCTGAAGTGGGGGACGACCGTCCACCTCCCTTCTCCCACCCCTCCCCTGCTACATTGAGCCCTTCCTCTCTCTTACTCTCTCTTCTTTCCAGTGGCCGTCGGAGGAAGCTCCGGTCTGAGCGTTTCTTCTTCTCCTCCCTCTTCTTCTCTGTGTCTGCTTTTCTCCGGCTGAACCCCTGGTCCTTCGTCCCTTTTTTTTTCTCCCTTCTTCTTGTCGAAGCCGGGGTCTTTTATACGCCCAGCAGCGGGAAGCCTTCGAGCCCGGCCGTCGGAGGCGGGAAGAGGCCCGTGATGATGGCGTTTGACCTGCCCCGTCCTCGATCGTCAAGGGGGGGTAGCCTGCGTGGCCCAATGGACGGTTGCCACCTCGGACGGCTCACTGCGCGCCAAGGAAGCGTAGGGCATGGGCTACACGTCGTCTTGCCGTTGAAAAGCTTTAACGCTGTGCCGCTGGCGGGCTGAACAAGCGTGCTGCTGGAGCCTCCTGAGGGCGTGCCGCTGGAGCCCCAAATGGGCGTGCCGCAGAAGCCCCTGGAGGCTGTGCCGCTGAAGGGCTTCAGGGCGTGCCGCTGAAGACCCCCCCCCTTTGGGGAGTACCGCTGAACCCCTGGATGGGGTGTGCCGCTGAACAGCCCAGTGGGCGTGCCGCTGAAGACCCCATGGGGGTGTACCGCTGGCCAGCCCAATGGGCGTGCCGCTGAACCCCTGGATGGGGTGTGCCGCTGGCCAGCCCAGTGGGCATGCCGTTGAAGACCCCAGGGGGGGTGTACCGCTGGCCAGCCCAGTGGGCATGCCGTTGAAGACCCCAGGGGGGGTGTACCGCTGGCCAGCCCAATGGGCGTGCCGCTGAACCCCTGGATGGGGTGTGCCGCTGAACAGCCCAGTGGGCGTGCCGCTGAAGACCCCAGGGGGTGTACCGCTGAAGGCCAGACTAGGCGTGTTTCAGAGCCCGTTCTGAACCCGTTATGGACACGAGTCATGGCCTGTTTGGCTTTTCTTCGAGGCCCATGGATTGTGGGGGTTCTTTGTGACTGGTTTCTCCTCATTATCGCGACTCCTGGAGGCGGCTTCACGACAGTCTTTCCCGGGGCTTATTCGCTCGGGCCGTTGTTGATATCGGGCCGAGTAGAATATCTGAGCGTGCGACTTGTGGTGTCCACAGCTGGACAGAAGGTGACTACATCGCGACCTGTAGCAGTCCCAAAACTACCACCACCAGTGGCACGAGAGATGGCGGCCAGCCGTGGACAGGGCTCCTCTAACAACCCCTACACTTGACCTACCCTGACAAGTGCTACCACAGCCACCAGCTAGGACACCATTCCAATGAGTGTCCCACCCCTAGGCAAGCCAACCTCATGGAGGTGACAGCGGACACTGAGGATCCATGGGCTGATGAAGATAGGGGATGGATTGGGAAGTCGCCGAGGGAGACAAAGGAGAGCACGTCTCATGCATTGTCCAATGCCTCCTTTTGATGTCTCAACAAGAAGTCACACATCAGCATTGCATCTTCTGCACCCGCTGTACGGTAAACATGAAGGTGTGTGATGTCATAATCGATAGCGACAGTAGCGAGAATATTGTGCTGTGGGCATTGGTGAATAAAAGTTGGATTGAATATGGCGCCACACCCCTCTCCATACAAGATCAGGTGGATCATGAAGGGAGTTGGGAAGAGGGTGTACCGAAGCTTGTCGTGTTCCCCTGTCGATAGGAAAGACATACAAGGATGAGGTACCTTGCGACATCGTCTTCATGGACGCGTGCCATATCCCCTTAGGCACCATGGCAATTTGAAGTCGATGAGACTCACTGGGGTTGTGACAATGTACACCTATACCTTTTGGTGGGAGGAAAGGAAGGTCGTAATCGTCCCATGTGGAGGAGATGGTCCATGTGTGACAAGAAGCAACAATGGCAAACGACCCCTATTCTTGGCGTCTAGGGTGGAGTTCATGATGCAGGTAGAAGAGGAGGGTGAACTACTGGCCCTTCTGTCGAAGGGGAAAATATCTAATGCAATGGACGATGAGGAGATCATAGACAAGGTGTAGCCCTTGCTAGGTGAGTTCCAAGACCTCCCTCCAGTTGAGCCTCCCGGGGGCTGCTGCCCTACCAAATATCCAACGCCATATTGACTTGGACCCGGACACCATCATTCCCATTCCATTACACTACTAGGTGCGCCCCAAGGAACATGAGATCTTGCAGGGACAAGTGGACTAGGGGCTGCTAGGAGAGCATGCGTCAGTACGTGGTTCTTGCTCCCCCATGCCTATGACATGACGAGAGTTGGAGGAGGGACCAGCCCCGGACATATCAATGGACCAACCAGCAAACTCGAGGGTGAGTTTCTGTCAAGTGAGGGAGAATGATGTGGCAGGCACATAGGCGCAAGGATTGGACAATGGAGACTTGGACGATGGCTTTTGGGAGTTTATGCCTTTTGGGTTTCTTAGGTGCAAGGGCACTTACATTGTAAGGAGAATTAGACGATTGGCTTTAATTTTGGACTTTAGGCTTTTGGACTCCCCTATTTATCAGTTTTTATTAGAGTTTATTACTAGTAAGTTGGGATCTCTTCCTAGGTAGGAGTTATTTTTCTTTAGTAAGGAGTTATTTATGTTTGAGAAGAGAGTCTATATCCTCTCTTTAAGGGAGGGCACATGGGATGTTTTGATCATCTTTAGTTGAATGAAAATTGCTATGTTCGAGGGTCTTTCCTTGTGCTTCTTCTCACCATGCATCCTTATTCTCCAAAGGGAACACTGTAGTACTTCTTTCATGCTCCCAGTCTACATCACAAGGTCATTGTGTTAGTTCAAGATTTAGATAAACGCATCATATTCTTCGAGTAGGCATTTTCCCCTATGCTAGAATAGTCCCATATTAGAAACGTGATAAAATATAATATATTTATAATAGTGGAGTCCTCTCCACTCAACACTTTAAAATTTTAAATTAGACTTAATCTAATAAACTTTAAATGATATCAAAATCGCGATCATGGCCCCTCATTATTATCCGCTGTTCACTTAACACCTTAAGATTTCAAGCGCCAACTAGGATCATGCCTTCTTGTACCATCATTTGTCAAGTTCAAGATTAGAAGCGCATGCACTCTCTACGAGGAGAATGACAGTATCAATAAACGCTAACAATCACAGGAACAATGTTCAAATGTAACTTAATCTTGATCTATATATATGTATATATATATGTACACTTAATATTGCACCAACTAATTTCATCAAACATTTGGTCTCAAAGTCGATTACACAATGCAACATTGACTCGAGATGTATTGGTGCAAAGTAACTTTATGTGGAGTGAAAACTCTTTTCATGGTCCACAATGTGAGTGAGAGCTGCCTTGATTGATAATTTTTTAGTAGTGTCTGCTTTAGATTAGTCAAGTAAACACGCTATTATGAAGAAATATATTTATTCTTCATATTTATTTAGATAACATTTTAAAATAAATATTTAAATGTTAAAATATTATTATCCTACTTACGTGTTTGTTGGATGATTAAAAAGAGAAATAAACCATGTTGTGTTTAGGTCAAATAATAAATAACCGATCAATTATTGTAAGTGTAAAATTCTAGAGAAACATAAAAATTAATTGTGTAATTGTTTTTTTTTGTTCTAGAATACTAATTGAATAGCCAAAAAAAATTCTTCGTTAAAACACTTCTTGGCTATCTTACCGTATGTCCGATGGACGTCTTAAAATATGGATATGCCATCCAATTAAAAACTCCAAAAATAGCACACTAATCGACCGTATGTGTCCTTTTTTCTTATAACAAGCAAGGAATTGTACATTAAAAGTAATAACATAATAAATTACTTTTATATGAAAATTTATAAATAAAAGAATAAAAAACATGAAAACAGATACTACAATGTCATTTTTAAAAGATATGCATCACTTAATTTAAAAACGTCATTAAGTGTCAATCCAAAAGATATAAATAGTTTGTTCAAACAAGCGAACCACGTCCGAGAGATCCTACTAAACCCAGGTCTTCTTCTCCCCTCCATAGCAGAGGGGAAAGCAATTCCACGGAAGGAGATGCAACTTCAGCAGGTGTCCAGACTACTCTTAAATGCAAGAAAACTCTGTTCCAGGAGAGTCCACCCGCAGGACAGAATGCTGACGTCCTTCTTGAAGAGGCGCATACTGGTTTGCCCTCCACCATCCCTCAACTACCCCTCTTAGCCTCCGCTCCCCTTGATCTCCATTTCTCCCCCTCACATAGCTCCAATCAACTCACCCACCCCATTCCATCCAATCCCATCCCCACGCTTCTAGCCAATCCCCTTCCAAACACTCCCCCTCCGCCCCCCCCCCCCCCCCCCCCTAGACCCCCACCACCCTTCTCTGGCACTCTTGACCCCTGGTACCACAGCTAGCCCCGCGAAGAGGAAAGCTGAACCTACTTCCCCCACCCTCCAGAGCGGAACCTCCAAAAAAGCTAAGATCGATCCTCTCACTAGCTCCTCCATCATTTTCCATCCCGGAACCTTTCCTGATCCCCATCAACCACAATCCAGATATAAAAAGCTTAAACAGGTAGCTAGATCCAAGAATCCCGTTCAGGTTCAGTCCTCCCTCAGTCCAAATTTCACCTCATATACTGTAGGTTCTGCGGCCGACCTTAAGGAGCCGCCAAGTACAAAATGAAGATTCTATCCTGGAATTGTAGAGGGGTGGGTGGGTCCTCCACAATTACTTATCTAAACCAACTAACCCACGCCATTCGGCCGGACATTCTGTTTCTTTCTGAAACCAAGGCTGCCCCTCAAACCAGTAGCTCCTTCTTCAGTAACAGAGGAACTGGTACCTTCGTGTACATTAACCCGGTTGGCAGAGCGGGAGGACTCTGGACCTGGTGGAATCCTAGTTCTAATGTCAGGGTCCTCCAAGCAAATTCGCACAGGATTATAATGGAGATTGAGGATCCGCCGCAAATTACCTGGAGACTCTACTGCATTTATGCCCCAGCCAGAAGGTCTAGCAGACAGGAGTTCTGGCAGCAACTAGCGGAAGAAGTCAGAGCCTACAAAGGTCCCATCCTGGTCACGGGAGATATGAATTCAATTCTCGACCCCAGTGAGAAAGTTGGGGGTTCCGGTTTTAGCTATCAGCAGATGAAAGACTTCAGTAATTTTACTCTGGTCTCTGGACTAATTGATCTGGCGTTTGATGGTCCTGCATTCACCTGGACCAACCGTAGGATGGCCAAATGGCATATCAGGGAACGGCTCGATAGATCCCTAGCCAATGTGGAGTGGAGGATGCTCTTCCCGCAGGCTGCTGTCCACCACCTCCCACGTATAGCTAGTGACCACAATCCCATATTTACCACCCTCCACAAAAGTACCATTCAAAGAAGACTCTCATTTAAGTTTGAATCTATGTGGATCCAAAGGGAGGATTTAGAAACCTTGATCAGAGACAGCTGGAATAACTCTCCCAATTTGACGTCTAGCTACCAGAGGAAGACCCAGGTTATGCAATCCAGAATAAGGAGATGGAGAACTGTCAAGTACGGGAATCCCTTCCACAGGTCCAAGGAGATATCTACGGAGTTGCAACTACTCCGCTCCCTCCCTCCCACCTCAGACAGTATCCGAGCTGAATCCGAACTGGAAGGCCAATTGGAAGAACTGATAAGAAGTCAGGAGGAATATTGGAGACAAAGAGCGAAAGCCCATTGGTCTAAGGAGGGGGACAGATGCACTAAATACTTCCACTCCAAGGTTCTCAACAAAAGATCCTCAAATAGGCTCTCCTGGATCAAATTGCATGACAACAGCTGGACCGGGGAGATTCAATCAATCAAGGATTGCTTTGTGAACTATTTTCAGGATCTTTATTCTTCTCCCACTCCCAGCCCTTCCTACATTATTCTTCCCTCACACACCTCTACCATTTCCCGCACCCAAGACAACATGTTCCATTCTCCTCCTTCCATCCAAGAAATCGAGAACGCACTCTTCACCATGAACCCTCGTAAAGCTCCTGGGCCTGATAGTTTCCCCCCTCTCTTTTATCAAAAATACTGGCCAATCATAAAAAACCAGTGCATTGACCTCATCAATTCCATTTTTCTCACCCATCTTATCCCCAGTAGACTGAACCATACCTACATTACTCTCATCCCTAAGAAGTCTCCAGCCTGCACTCCTTCAGATTACAGACCCATTAGCCTTTGCAATGTGCTGTACAAAATCACCACCAAAATTCTGGCAAACAGAGCCAAGTCCATCCTACTAAATGTTATCTCCACTAATCAGTGTGCTTTTTTGCCAAACAGGTCAACTACTGATTGCATTATTACAGTGCAGGAATTACTGCATTCTATCCGCACCAAGCAAGGTAAGAGAGGACTCTTTGGCCTCAAGGTGGATATTAGCAGAGCTTACGATAGCCTGGAATGGCATTTCATTGATGCTGCTATGGATTCAATGGGCTTCTCAGCATGCTCCAGGAACCTTGTCCAACAATGTGTGGGAACTGCTACCTACTCCATTAATATCAATGGAGAGCCCACGGGTCACATTATTCCGACAAGAGGCTTAAGGCAAGGCTGCCCTCTCTCCCCATATCTTTATATCATCTGTGCACAAGTTCTATCAAATCTCCTCAGAATCAAATTGGAGGAAGGAAAGATACAGGGTCTCAAAATCAACAGCCGGGCTCCCTCCATTTCCCACATTATGTTTGCAGATGATGTCTTCCTCTTCGGGTGCGCAAAGGACTCTGAAATTCAGGAATACATGGAGGTGCTGACTACTTATGCATCGTGGTCAGGTCAGTACCCCAATAGATCAAAATCTGGTTTCATCTTCAGTTCAAATGTCTCTGCTGCTCTCCGGTCTCATGTTAGTCAGTTCACTCGAATTAAGAGTCTCCCGAAGAATGAATTGTACTTGGGAGTTCCCCTATGGCCCGAGAGGAGAAGAATTCAACAATTCCGCTTCTTGGAACAGCGCATCAGAACTAAGCTAAGTCAGTGGAAATGTAAGACTTTGTCTCCTGCAGGGAGAGCTACTCTTATTCAGCCCACCCTCTCCTCCATTCCGGCACATATCATGAGCACTTGTTTGCTTCCTAAGGGGATTCTTCACATGCTGAACTCCATTCAGAGTAATTTTTGGTGGGGGGCTGATGCTCATCAACAGAAGATTCATTTCTGTAGTTGGGAGAATATGAAGCTGCATAAGAAAAGGGGGGGTTTAGGATTTCGAGACCCCTCCAGGTATAATAGGGCTGCCATCATGAAGGTTGTTTGGAGATTTCTCAATGAGCCTCAAACCCCGTGGGTTAGTCTCCTTGAAGCCAAGTATCTCAAAGGTTTAGATTTTTGGGCCTCCAGCAAGCCAGCCAGCTGCTCCCATATTTGGAATGCTATTCTTTCTGTCCGGCAGGAGATGAAGGAGGGCATGCACAACCAGATTCAAGATGGCAGGGGCACTAACATCTGGGAGGATCACTGGATTCCGGACAGGCTCAGCCCTCCTATCTCCCGGGTTGCTCAATCCAACCCCCACCCCCTCATGGTATCACAATTAATTTCTAACAGGCAGTGGAATCGTCCCTTCCTCACAGCCACCTTCAAGGTGGAAACTGTCCAGGATATACTGAAAATCTATCTTCCCCAGCAACCTGATCCCAAGGGTGATCAACGGTTATGGAAATACACCAAGGATGGATCCTTTTCTATAAAATCAGCTTACAGGATGCTCACAGAGAAAATTCTCCCACCTTCATCATCAGAAAATCACAGCTTATGGACCTTACTTTGGAACCCTAGGCACTATAAACACATTCCCCCCAAGGTCACCATCTTCATTTGGAAATGTCTAGTGGGAGATGTTCCTGTCAATGCTCGGATCTCCAGAAGTGTCAAGTGGGTCGACCCCACCTGTCCCATATGCAATTCGGCGGAGGAAACGATCCATCATTTCCTATTTCAGTGCAACAAGGCCCGAGTCACCTGGCTTCTATCTCCACTAAATTACCATTCGGCTGAAGATCCGAAGTCACTGGAAGAGCGATTTGTGGAGTGGTCAAAACCCCCTTTTATCGAAGAACCCAAGGATTTCAAATTCCTATCCATGTGTTATGCCATCATATGGCAGATGTGGGTGGCCAGATGTAAAAAGGTATTCGAAGGAAGGGAGGATCACCCCTACAGCATCATCCAAAGAGCCGTGAAGGACCAGCAAACATGGCTGCCCGTCAACGACTCCTCCATATCTGCCCCTAAACAGTCGCTAGCAGCAATGCTTTACTCTGGGGAGGCCCGACCAAAGATCCAAGTGGATGCAGCTTTCTCTGAAGGCCAGGGAGCTCTGGGCATCATCCTTTTGAACGGCGAAGGTATTGCTGAGATTTGCATACAGTCCTTTATCCCGCAAGTTTTCTCTGCCGAAATGGCAGAAGCTTTTGCCTTTCTTCAAAGTTCGCAGTTGGCGGCTTCCTTTCCCCAACCTCTGGTGATTGAAGGCGATTCTCAAAATGTGGTCAGTTACATCAAAGGCAAATCCCCTCCCCCCTGGAGGCTTGCATCGGTCATCCAAGACTGCAGAGGATATCTTGATGACAGGGCAGAGGTTAATTTTGTCCCGCGGGCTTCTAATAGATTGGCACATGCCCTAGCCAGGGAGGCCCTTCTCCTCCGTAGATCATGTTCTTGGTATTATCCGGCTATCCCGGAATGTATCTCCCACCTTGTAAACTTAGGTTCTTATTAATGCCATGGCTACCTATCTTGCTTCCAAAAAAAAAAAAACAAGCGAACCACGTCGGTCGTTATTTTCCACTTTACTTAGTCCGATCAAAATAGCCTGTCATATCATGTTTTACTAAAAAAATGTTCGTAGGTGTTCATGATCATTAATATGTGCATCACATGGTCTACATAACTGCAACCTGTCACCCTAAAAATTAACGTTTCAATCTAGTGTAGGAATCTCCATATAATGACAATTTCCCTTGTGATGCTAAGAGACAGATGCTTTCAATAGTGCAACTACGAGCTCATCCAATTTGTATTATTCGTGGACAAAAAGGAAATATGCTATATTATATGTTGTCTATAGCAAGTTAACACAGTAGAGGGAAGATTGTGTCTTTTCCAAATTGCTACATCATGGTGCAACCTGTAACATGAGTATAATATTTCTACGAATCTACTACGGAGAGGGGAAGATCTGCGACCCAAAATTTACACGGTCTAAATGTCGACCAAGATATGTGCGGCTCAATAAGTGATAGTCTCAATAGGACACACTTACTATGGGAGCTCAATTAAAAGGATCAATAAAGTTCATCGAGCTTTGGCTCGGTCGTCCGATCAAAAGTCTCTCCAATAAATAGGGAAAATTATACACGGGAGTGTTGCACACGTAATATTTTTTATTTTTAAAAAATAATTTCATGTAAAATTAATATGATGTGCTAATCACATCATCGTACGACGTGACGTAAGAGTGATATAAAAATAAAATCTTAATATTAATTGTGAATAATAAAAATATCATAATTTCAATATGTCTAATTTTCACTATTCATGAGAGTTAATTTTTTATGTGATTCTCACGGCGCATCACTCGATGGTTTTTTAAAAATAAAAAAACAATAAAATTTCGCTATACATCTGAGTTGTGCAATTAACCCGATGCAGGATAAGTATTACTCGACGGTCAACTCCACTGCCACGTATCTTGAACGAGCTCACGTAAAATGTTGTTTAAATGTGACTTCTCTTAGTCTGATAAACATTTCTTTATTGGAGATCTTAATCCTATTCGATGTGATTCGGATTAATTATTCAACCTTGACCGACCTTAACTTTGTTTGATCAATAAATATCTTAACAGAGCTATCAAAACGAAATTGAAGAACGACAGTCGAGCAAGTCATCTTAACCCGGCTTATTCGGTCATCAAAGCGGGCCAACTCATGCCTGGGTCAAAAAAAGAGACCACCTTACTGGGCCGAGAAATCTGGGCTCAACCCAATAACGGGCTCGTCACACAACATTACCGCGTTCCCGTCATCGTCCCCGCCGTCGCCAAGTATTCCCGGGGGAAGTCATCAGAGTTCTTTGCCGCCATTCATGGAGGAGCAGACTGCACAGGCAGCGGCGCAGGGACGGGACGCGGCAGCAGATGGTTACCTAGCGTAGCCATATAAGCCTTTTCTTGAACCGCACCGACCACGGAAGTTTGGTCGTGGCTGCTGCGGCTGTTGTGAGGCCTTCTTCTCTTCACCCGAGAAGGTAATAACTAATAAGCACGTTTGATCTTGGAAGTCTGGTTCCCGATATTAGAGTTAGGGCTCATCACTTGATACCTCCTGCATCCTTTGGTGATCCTGGCATTGTTCTTTCCTCGGCAACTTTCTGTTGTGTGTGTGTGTGTGTGTGCCGGCACCTCTCCGATACATGCTAAAGGTCAGCCATTGAGAATTAGGACTTCTCGTATGGAAGGCAAAGAGAGGGAGCTGGTGGAATTGCATCTCTGGGGGGATTATTTATAGCAGAGAGCTTCCCTTTTGTTGTTGGAACTATTGCCATGACGGCAGCTTCCTCCTTTTCTTCCGCCACGCTCCTTGCTCTTTCAAGAAGAACGACGAAAGTACCATGGGTGGCGGGAGCCAGAGCTCATGCCGTCGAGGAGTTTTCTCGGGTAGGAGAAGGTGGTGGGGGAAGGCGCCAAGTTAGGACATGTGATGGCATGAGAGAGACATGTACAGTGGGCATTGGATCTGAGTACTGCGCAGCATTGGAGGTTCTTGGACTCAGATCCAGCCCATGCACGCTCCGTACGAGTGGCTCGTTCTTGCCTATTGGGAACTGCCATGTGTCATTGACGTAAAGGTTGGCTGTTGCTGACGACATTGAAGATTCTAATCAACCTTGTGGCGAACAATGTACCTTGAGAGAGGCTCTTTGCTAAGCTAATTGGGAGTGCTATACACCACGTGCAGCACTTTTAATTTGCTAGTAAGGTGTACGGGACCGTTCCTTTTTTTATTTTTATTATTATTACGGGACTGTTACTATCTGCGTCTAAAGTCCATTAATTAGGTGCCCATTAAGAGCAACTTATTAGGGTGCGTCTCAAATTTTGCGTAGATTTGGATGACCTGTGACCGGCCCCACGCTAGGAACTCACCAGGGGTAAGTGATTGTTGCGGATTAATGGGGTGTTTGACTATAATTTTTTACCTTCTTTTCTCTCAAAATAAAAACTAAGCACAGACAACCTACTTTAGTAGGTTTGGTAAGATCTTCTCAATTTTTTAGGATGAAATCCCATCCCATTATAATTTCTCTTGAAATAAAAACATGCCTTGCCATATTTTTTTTTGAGAGAGAAACTCGCACAACTGTCTCTTCCTTGTGCATGCTCGCGAAGGAAATCTCCCCTCTTCCTCCTCCTCCTCCTTCTGGAAAACGCATTGGTCGGCCCTTCCCTCTCGCCCTTGAAGGTTTGATAGACGGGTGGCGACCCGCGGAGAAGGTCGGGGCGGGGCTCATCTCCAGAGGAGTGGTGCCTACAGTCCGCCTCTGAGACCCACCATGCGCAGGCCGTCGTGCCACTAGACAATGGGGGGCTTCCGGAGCTCCCCCACCATGCGCAAGGCCTCCCCCACCGGACTTCCGGAGCCCCCCACTGTGCACAAGCCGTCGTGCCACTAGACAAAGGGGGGCTTCTGGAGCTCCCCCACCGTGCGAAGGCCTCCCCCACCTGGCTTCCGGAGCTCCCCCACCATGCACAGGCCGTCATACCACTGGACAAAGGGGGGCTTCCGGAGGTCCCCCACCGGGCTTCTAGAGCTCCCCCACCGTGGGCAGGCCATCATGGCCATTGGACAAAGGGGGCTTCTAGAGCTCCCCCACCGGGTTTTCGGAGCTCCCCTACCATGTGCAGGCCTCCCCCACCGGGCTTTCGAAGCTCCCCCACGGTGCGCAGGTTGTCATGCCCCCACCGTGTGCATGCCGGCCATGGCCATCTAGACCTAGGGGGACCGGAGGGAAGGGTGCTCTGCTAGATTTCATCCGAAATTGTGTGGGTTTTCCTACCTAACAGATCCATACAAAATTTAAAAAATTATGATACTTTTGTCAAACATATAATTACTTATTTTTATCAATTTTAAAAATCAAGTTAAAAATTAGCATAACATATTTTTGATAGATAGAAAGAGCATTTTTTTAAAAAGGTGCTCCCAAACACCCTATAAGAAAGGAATATGTTTTCTCAACCCTTTGATGTCTAAGTCAGGCTTGGACTCTGCCTTAAGTGGGTCGTCCTCTCTCCTAATTGGTTCTAGACTCTGACATCCCAATAGAGAAGGGAACTCCTCCAGTGTCTCTGGTTCATGGTTGGAGTACTACCTCCCACACCTCTATAAATAAGAGGACATGGGGTGGGGAAGCAAGAGAGAGACCCATATAGTTCTTTGTGCCCGGGGAGAGCGAGAGAGAGAGAGAGAGAGAATGCGCGGCTGCCTCCCTAGTGACCAGCCGCCATTGCTACCATCTTGACCGGTTGGTCGATGCCACTGCTCGCCACCACCACCACTGGTCTCCCCATCATCGTCACCCTCACCTTGCCGCCGTCTCCCTGCTTTTTCTCCTTCGCCTCAGTCGCTCACCGTCGGGGTTGCTGCCCTGGTCCCCGTTGAGGCTACTATCCTATTCTGCCATTGCCGCTCATTACTGCAGTTGCTACTCTGATCACTTGCGGCCTTGCTTGCCATGGCGGCTGCTCCTCAGCCCGTTGCAACCGCCGCCTGCGACACTACTACTCGCCCATCAACGCCGACGCGACCACGTCTGCCACTACGGTTGCATCTCTCTCTCTCTCTCTCTCTCTCTCTCTCTCTCTCTCTCTCTCTCTCTCTCTCTCTCTCTGTGTGTGTGTGTGTGTGTGTGTGTGTGTGTGTGTGTGTGTGTGTGTGTGTGTGTGTTGGTTGTAAGGAAGAGAGAACATAACACTCGCCCTTCTCTGCGTACTAGAGAAAGGAGTGCGACTAGTACTGTAAGGTTTTGCATAGCACCTACGGGCGACGCAGCGGATAACAAAATTTTATTTGCCCGATCCCAGTGTTATGGAAAGCTTAATCTGTGCTCTAATCGGTGTTTCTAAGACCCCAACCTGCCTAATTATAGGTTACGTATTTCACCTTGCGCGGAACGACGCTATCCGCTAAGCCTGATACAGAAAATCGAGCCGCACAGCTGCACAGCCTCTAGAGCAGATCCACACGGATCCTTGCGCAGCGACAAGACCCTCCCGACACGACCTTCCCCGACCCTTTCACCTTCTCGAGAGAGAGAGCGAGAGAGAGGAAAGGGGGGGAGGAGATAATCGTCCTCTTTAGGCTTAATGCTTGATTAGCCAAAGAGTTGGAAGAAGGCTCGAATGAGCTTCACGTAGGATTCTATATATAGAGATTTGGTCATTTCTGAAAGGGCTCCAAAAGACCAAAATTATATATATATCATATCTACTATTATACATATGTATTAAGCTCCATTTACACTCCTTTCCAAAAGGAATTAGATAGAAATAATACATACATTTGTATAATAATAATCCGTCACCCAAGAATCCATTGTGTGTGATCCTCTAGGCCCTTAGTCACTCTAGTTTAAGGTCCATTAACTTCTAATTCCCAATTAGAAGTAAATTAAACGTATTCTTCACTTCTACCAGAGCCGAAGAATAATTTAATTTATTCTGAACCTTTGATCACGTTGGGTCAAGCAAATCCACGCGATCCTAGAGGACGCCAGGTTTAAACCAGCCTGTCTAGTACCTGTAAGTCCACAGTTACCGCATCGATATAATCCCTCGCTCATTCTATGAGTCTGGTACGATCGAGGGTATGGTTTCTGTCAAACCCATGATCGTGCCATTTGATTATGACCTCCTTAAAGTGTATGACGTCCGTTCTAAACGAACTCATACGACCCTGGCCAGGGATTTAACGGAGCGTCAATGTCATGACCCATTAACTGTCTGATATATACCCGAAAGTGAGCGATCCCCTCTTGACTATTGATGATCCTCACACGTATCCTGGAGTGGTTAATGACTCGGCAACTCATGACTTATGGTTAAAGTCACTTAGCCAAGTAATTAAACTATTCCAGTTCTCGTGTAAGATCCGATCAATGTCTCAGGTCAAAGGACCAACGATGCTACTGAGACAGTTGGATCTTCAGTTGACATTCGGTATAATCAACCATCTGAAAATCCAATAGCGGATCAGTTCAGTGTACATCCTCCAAGGACATACACCTACACATATGTGTTGGTGCCCCGCACCAATGACCATGAGACTGGTCACTGACACATCATATGTACTGGTTTAATAGGTAATCAAAGTCCCCGAGTGATTACCCTCCAACCAGGAACAGTTTAAGGTATGTGTTCATGTAAAGTCATCCTCATAATCGAGATCCCATCTCGAGTTGACTTTACAACCACATATCCTAGGGACATCGTAAAATAATACACAATCGCATATTTACGCTCAAATACCACTTTATTAATAATGAACAAGATCGTACAACTATTGGGCCTACCCGACCCGAAATTGACATGTAGCACACCAACACTAACAATCTCCCACTTGAACTACAGCCAATTGCTCACAACTTTGAGGCCCATCTTATCCCGATGACGCTCAAATACAGTCTGTGTTAAAGGCTTAGTCAGAGGATCTGCTACGTTGTCTTCTGACGGTACACGCTCTACCGCCACATCTCCACGATCAACAATCTCCCGAATAAGGTGAAAGCGCCTAAGAATATGCTTTGACCTTTGGTGAGATCTCGGTTCCTTCGCCTGGGCGATGGCCCCATTATTATCACAAAATAATGGGATGGGAGCTAATATCTCGGGAACTACGCCAAGTTCCAAGATGAATTTCTTCATCTAGACAACTTCTTTAGCAGCTTCAGCTGCAGCAATATATTCCGCCTCCGTCGTCGAATCTGCAGTCGTATCTTGCTTGGAGCTTCTCCAACTGACTGCCCCTCCATTTAACATGAATACAAATCCAAACATGGATTTACAGTCATCCGGATCTGACTAGAAACTAGAATCTGTGTAAGCTCTAAGCTGTAGGTCCTCTCCTCCATAAAGCAGAAAAAGATCCTTAGCCCTTCGCAGGTACTTAAGGATGCCCTTTACTGCCTTCCAGTGCTCTTCGCCTGGATTTACCTGATATCTACTGACAATGCTCAAAGTATTGGCAACATCAGGCCGTGTACATAGCATTGCATACATGATTGACCCTATCACCGAAGTATAGGGTACCTTATTCATGTGTGCCATCTCCTCAGAAGTTTTAGGACTCATCCCTTTGGATAGGCAAATTCCATGTCTCATGGAAATAAGACATCTCTTGGAATTTTCCATCCTAAACCTTTTGACGATAGTGTCTATGTACATGGATTGGGATAATCCTAGCATCCTTTTAGATCTATCTCGATAGATCCTTATGCCCAGCACATAGGATGCTTCTCCCAAATCCTTCATGGAGAAAGTCTTGGACAACCAAGACTTAGTTGATGTCAACATCTCTACATCATTCCCAATGAGTAAGATGTCATCAACATAAAGGACCAAGAAGGTCACAGAGCTCCCACTGACCTTCTTGTAAACACATGGTTCATCTTCATTCCAAATGAAGTTGAAAGATTTGACAACCTCGTCAAATCTTAAGTTCTAGCTTCTAGATGCCTGCTTTAATCCATAAATGGACCTTTAAAGTTTACATACCTTATTAGGATGTAGCTTGGAGGTGAATCCTTCAGGTTGTACCATGTACACCTCTTCTGATAGATTTTCATTAAGAAAAGCCGTCTTCACATCCATTTGCCAGATCTCACAATCCAGGTATGCAGCAATGGCAAGGAGGATTCTGATTGACTTGACCATGGCTACCGGCGAAAAAGTCTCGTCATAGTCAATGTCTTGCCTTTGACGATATCATTTTGCCACTAGTCTAGCCTTGTATGTGTCAACCTGTCCATCTGCACCGATTTTTCTTTTGAAAATCTATTTACAGTCGATAGGGACCTTCCCTTCGGGTACATCAATTAAGTTCCAAACTTTATTGGTGTACATGGACTGGATCTCTGAATCCATTGCCTATTACCATTTCTCGGAGTCTACACTACGGATCGCCTCCTGGTATGACTGAGGATCATCATCCTCATCGATACATGCCTTAGAGGACCCCTCTGAGACATGTCCAACATATCTCTCAGGTTCTCTCGGTAGTCTACCAGATCTCCGTAGTGTCAGTGTTTCACTCTGAATAGGATCAACCGATACAGTCTCATCTAATGAGTTTGTGTCTATGGGTTGTGGTTCTTGGACCTCGTCCAATTCTATCTGGCTCCCACTATTTTTCTGGAGTAGATATTCTCTTTCCAGAAATACAGCTCTCTTAGCCACTAAGACCCTTTGCTCAGAAGGGTGATAGAAATAATATCCAAACGTCTCCTTTGGATATCCCACAAACCTACACTTATCGGTTCTCGACTCAAGCTTATCACTATCGTTCTTCTTTACATGGGCATGACACCCCCAAATTTTAATGTGATTAAAATTTAGTTTCCTGCCCTTCCATATCTCATATGGTATAGAAGGAACTGATTTACTTGATATCCTATTCAATAAATAAGCCGCAGTCTCTAACGCATAGCCCCAGAGAGACAAGGGTAGTCCTGACATAGACATCATGGATCGGACCATGTCTAACAAGGTCATGTTTCTCCTTTCGGATACACCATTGTGCTGTGGTGTATACGGTGGAGTCCACTGAGAAACTATTACATTATCTTTAAGATAAGAAGTGAATTCATGGCTTAAGTATTCACCTCCTCGATCCGATCGAAGAGCCTTAATACTTTTGCTTGTCTGTTTCTCTACTTCATTCTTGTATTCCTTAAACTTCTCAAAGGCTTGTGACTTATGTCTCATTAAATACACATAGCCATATCTAGAGAAGTCATCAATAAAAGAAATGAAATAAAGATAACATCCTTTGCTTCTATGGACATGGGTCCACACACATCTGAGTGTATGAGCTCGAGAAGGTCAACAGCCCTCTCACCATGTCCACTAAAGGGAGCCTTGGTCATTTTTTCCATGAGACACGACTCACAAGTATCAAATGGCTTGTATTCGAACGAATTCAAATACCCATTTGAGTGTAAGTGAGAGACTCTTTTCTCACCTACATGACCAAGTCTGCAATGCCATAGATATGCAGAATTCACTTCATCAACATTGGAAACTTACATAACATCAGAACGTATATCTAATACATATAGCCCATTGACTAATGAACCATTGGCTATAATCAAACCAGTATTAATTATAGAGCACCTAGTGCTATTAAAAGCCAATGTATATCCAATATTATACAGAGCAGAGATTGAAATAATGTTCTTAATAATATTAGGAACATAATAACAGTCATTCAGCTCCAGAATGACTCCTGAAGGTAAACTGAGGCGTGCAGTCCCGACCGCTTTGGCAGCAACTAAAGTTCCATTGCCCATCCTCAGTTCAATCTCCTTTTTACCCAATCACCATCTATTTACCAACACCTGCACAGAATTACAGATATGAGATGCACATCTAGTATCCAATACCCATGATGTGGATTCCATATATGACAAATTATGGTCTATGACAAAAATACCTTCATTTAGAATTATCTTGCAATTCCTTTTCCAATGGCCAGTTTCCCCGCATCGAAAACATTTATCTTCCTTTTCATTCTTCTTGCCCTTCCCTTTGTTACTCGTGGTGGATATTTGAGAGACCTTTCTTTTCTTGTTAGTCCGGCCAACAATCATTACAGACGAAGATGGTTTATCTTTCTGCATGGTTCTTTCAGCACTCTTTAACATATTGAGCAGCTCCGGGAGAGTTGCATCAATTCTATTCATGTTAAAGTTTATGATGAATGAAGAAAAGGAATCGGGAAATGACTGGAGTATAAGATCAATGCATAGTTCAAGATCCAACTTGAACTACAATGCATTGAGTCTTTCAATCCACTCCATCATTTTCAGTACATGGGCCTGTACTGATGAACCCTCAGACATCCGTGTCCTGAAAAGCCCATTTGAGATATCATATCTCTTAATCCTACCCTGCTCCCCGAAGAGCTGGCGTAGATTGAGAAGTATGCTTCTACAATCAGTCTTTTCAAATTGCCTCTGTAGCTTGGGAGTCATAGAGGTCAACATGTAACATTGGGCAAGGGAGGAGTCCTCAGACCACTTGGCATAAGCCAGTAACTCGCCCTCGTCGGCATCAGGAGCTGGCTCAGAATGAACCGTGTCCAACACGTACGCAATCTTTTCGGCGGTAAGGACTATGCGTAGATTACACAGCCAATCCGAGTAATTCGGTCCAGTTAATCTATTTGCATCCAAGATGCCGCGGAGGGGGTTGGACGACGACATTGTAATCTGGATAAGAAATAAAAGACAACTTATCATGTGTTCAAATTCTAACTTAGATGTAGTTTTCTATCTTAGTTAGTCCCACTATTTTTCGATCGAACTATATAACCCTTAGTATATAGAACGGGAGATTAGCGAGATCAACCTAGTGGGTCGGAATCCCAACGAGACTGATGTATGACCTTGTGGAAAGCACAACAAACCATACATCATCTCAAGGGCAGTCAAAAAGCACTTGCATCTAATGCAATATCCGATATTCGGCCCCCGAGAAATCATCCCCTTGTGGAAAGCACGACAAAGGATATTCTCAGTTAGATCTAACCATCATTACTACATAGCAATGAGTTCATGCCCCGACCCTTGTGGAAAGCACAACAAAGTCGAGTTCAATTTCTCACCCCATTGAGGCCGAGCCTTGGAGTTTAATCCCGCCCCCAAACTCATGGACCTTGTGGAAAGCACAACAAATCCATGAAATGAAGACGTTCCTTCACTCCATAATGATGGAGGGCCACGACGACTCCTAGCGCCACGCTTACCAGATCTAAAATTCAATCGCGAGGGAATTTAATTTTATCTTGATCTCACCCTAGGTGGTAATATAAATATATCCAATATATTTACCGTACCTAGTAGTTTGCACAAAATAAATGCATCCAATGCAAAAATAATACGCAAGTGATCATGGACTTAATCCCTAATGTAACTAAGGCATCTGGCCCGCTTCCGAAGCAGCTGGATCGTCCTCGTCGGGTGTGCTCCGCACTTTCAAACTCCGACGCCGCAGTAATTACAACTTTTACACAGCACGCAGGTCAGAAAAATGTAAATTACATATCAATAAAATTCTAGAAGCCCTTAGGGCGAGTACAACAATTGAGGAAGATGGAAGTATATTGGAATTTTAGCAGAGAGAGAAAGGAGGTTCGCAAACCCCAATTAATTACATTAATCCAAGTCCATGATCACTTGCCCACCCATTCAAATAAAATCAATCAAGGGTTATTTTATGAAAATAATCCTTACTTTTGAATTTAAAAATGGGATGTGCAAACAAAAACATGCCAGCTTTGTTTAATTTTAAAAATCGAAGCATGATTAATTAAAAATTAAACAGACAAGCAGGCCAATACAAGGTAAATAAAGTAGAGCACGTAAAGAACCATCATTTTCTACAGGGGCATCTAATTGAGATAATTAATTAAATTTAAATTTAAATTTAATTATCCAATAATCAAATTTAAATTCAAAATTTAAACATGCCAGTAATTTAAATTTAAATTCAAACTAATTATCCAATAATTTTGTTTGAAAGTAAATTTAAAATAATGCAATTATCCTCAATTAGTAATTTTTTAAAATTCAAAATTTGAATTTAATAATTATCTAATAATTAAAATTCAAATAAATAAATTTTTCACATTTAACTTCAATAAAATTTAAAATTTGAATATTTTAATTATCTAATAATTAAAAATTTAAAAACTTAAATTTTACCGAAGTAACTTCAATTATTATCATTTTATCTCAAGGTAAATAGTAATTATCTCACCTCGGTAAATTCAAATCGGTTAAATAAAATTTACCACTCGACATTTACTATTGAGATAACACTATTTAACCTATGAAATAAAATTCTATTTAATTTACTGTGCATTTCCATATATATAAAAGCACAATAAATTAAAAACCAATAAAATGTAAATTTTTTATTTAAAAATTAAAAAAATATAGCGGGGGGGCCTGCCCCGCGCGCATGGGCGGCGCCCACGCGCGCGGGCGCTGACATGCACGCTGCGGGCGCTGGCCTGCGCGCTGGGGCGACCGCCACGCGGGTCGGCGCCCGCAAAGCGGGAGCTGATCGACGTACGGGCGCCCGCCCCCACGTTGCGGGCGCCGCCTGCGAGCGTGGGCGGCGCCCGCCCACGTGGGTGCACCCGCCGGCGCACTGCGCCCAGCGACGCAGTGCGCCCGACGGCGATACATAATTTTTTTTTTTAAAAAAAAAATTTGCTACAACGATGCCCAGCATTCTGGAAGAACAGGGATGCCCAGATCTCTGTCTACAAAAATAATTGAAGATTTTAATTACCCCTAAAACATGGTTCTAAACGGCGATAAAACACCGACCAGAGCGCGAACCTGGCTATGATACCACTGTAAGGTTTCGCATAGCACCTACGGGCGACACAACGGATAACAAAATTTTATTTGCCCGATCCCGGTGTTATGGAAAGTTTAATCTGTGCTCTAATCGGTATTTCTAAGACCCCAACCTGCCTAATTACAGGTTACGTATTTCACCTTGCGCGGAACGACGCTGTCCGCTAAGCCTGATGCAGAAAACCGAGCCGCACAGCTGCACGGCCTCTTGAGCAGATCCACACGGATCCTTGCGCAGCGACAGGACCCCCACGACACGACCTTCCCCGACCCTTTCACCTTCTCGAGAGAGAGAGCAAGAGAGAGGAAAGGGGGGGAGGAGCTAATCCTCCTCTTTAGGCTTAATGCTTGATTAGCCAAAGAGTTGGAAGAAGACTCGAATGAGCTTCACGTAGGATTCTATATATAGAGATTTGGTCATTTCTGAAAGGGCTTCAAAAGACCAAAATTATATATATATCCTATCTACTATTATACATATGTATTAAGCTCCATTTACACTCCTTTCTAAAAGGAATTAAATAGAAATAATACATATATTTGTATAATAATAATCCGTCACCCAAGAATCCATTGTGTGTGATCCTCTAGGCCCTTAGTCACTCTAGTTTAAGGCCCATTAACTTCTAATTCCCAATTAGAAGTAAATTAAACGTATTCTTCGCTTCTACCAGAGCCGAAGAATAGTTTAATTTATTCCGAACATTTGATCACGTTGGGTCAAGCAAATCCGTGTGATCGTAGATGACGCCGGGTTTAAACCAGCATGTCTGGTACCTAGAAGTCCACAGTTACCGCATCGATATAATCCCTCGCTCCTTCTATGAGTCTGGTACGATCGAGGGTATGGTTTCTATCAAACCCCATGAACGTGCCATTTGACTATGACCTCCTTAAAGTGTATGACGTCCGTTTTAAACGAACTCACACGACCCTGGCCAGGGATTTAACGGAGCGTCAATGTCATGACCCATTAACTGTCTGATATATACCCGACAGTGAGCGATCCCCTCTTGACTATTGATGATCTTCACACGTATCCTGGAGTGGTTAATGACTCGGCAACTCATGACTTATGGTTAAAGTCACTTAGCCAAGTAATTAAACCATTCCAGTCCTCGTGTAAGGATCGATCAATGTCTCAGGTCAAAGGACCAACGATGCTGCAGAGACAGTTGGATCTTCAGTTGACATTAGGTATAATCAACCATCTGAAGATCCAATAGCGGATCAGTTCAGTGTACATCCTCCAAGGACATACACCTACACATATGTGTTGGTGCCCCGCATCAATGACCATGAGACTAGTCACTGACACATTGTAACGACCCGAGAATCCGATTACCGGGAAGGCCCGATAACGCGAGACTCGCACCGCCGCCCATGAGCCGGGAGGGCTCGGAAGGGCTAAAAAGAGTGTGGAGGCACAAAGAAATAGGAAATAAAGCAGGACAACTCAATAATTAACAGAAATAAATAAACAACTACAGCTACAACAGAGTCCAGTCCAGCAGAAAGTACAGTCTAAAGCAGTAAAACGTACCACATGCCAAGTGAACACTCGGCCAGGCAAACTGGTAACTGAGAACCTCCGCCCCGCACCCTCGAACCGCGAGGAAGAACCGCTACACCTGAAAAGCAGGGAATGAGTCTCTAAAACAGAGACTCAGCAGGGATCCCGCGGAACCCCAACCGGAAACAACGGCGGTAGCGGAAAGGAGAGCTACAACTACAGCAGGAACAGCAAACTGGTGGCCGGTCAAAAACTCGGCACTACAGCTACTCCTACTGCCAGAAGGCAGACCTCGATCACGCAGTCAAAGCTACCGAACCACGCTAGTACCACCTACAGAAGTAAGAACACACGGCAACCACGCCGTAGAGGCCTTTCCCCCGGACACAGTCGACCTGGACACGCTGTCCAAGGTGCAACCCCGACCATCAAATCGCGGGTACCGCACAACAAGACCAGACCTCGGTAAAGCCACTAGCACTAATCTCATGACGCGAAAACCAACACACGCGTCACGGCGAACCAACCGAAACTCAACGGTCAACACGACCGAAACCCGAAGGTCAAAGTCACGGAAACTGACAGTCTGTCACTCCGTACTCGACAGGAGTACCACCCACTAGAAGCACAGCCGGTAGCTTCCCCTGACGTCTTACACCGCACCGCAGGTGAACCGCCTGAGGTGGTAGGCCCTACCCGAGGCGCGAACACCGTACAAGTAACCACAAACAAGTGACTAGCTGGGGTCACGCCCGTCGACGTGGGTCCAACCGCCCCTAACCAGGTGTGCACACACAGACCGCGCGTCCCTGGTCTGGCCCTCTGGCCGGTTTTCCCCTCAGCCGGACTCTGGCTGCAAGACGTGGGGCCCGACGGCAACCGGTCCACAAACTGCCTCTAAGGGTAAGCCCGTACACCACTCCCTGGTGCGACCAGCACACGCGTACTGGTAGGCTACGACTAGTGGAGGGCCACTGAAGGAGTAGACTCTCAACTCAACGGAAAACAACGTCCACATCCGACGACGTACGGGGGCCACCCCACGCACTGGCCCCGTCGCATGGTGACCACAGTCGGAGAAGAGACAGGACTCACAGTCCACGGCCACGCACGCACCCTGCGCGAGAGTCGAGAAAACTCAAGTGGCGCTAAGCCACTGGACTCTGGACAGTCCTCTAGACGCACTACACCCAACGGTCCTTGAGTCACAAGACTCGGGGTCAAGACCGTTGTACGCAACAGCACAAGGCCGTCAATCTAGTCCAATCTCTAGGTCTAAAAACCACGATAGCACGAGTACCGAGACAACACACGAGTTGCCAAGACCATTCCCTTGGGAAGGGAACGCAAGGGACAAAGGCCACTCATACGGGCCACACGGAAAACACAGAAGCACGATTCCCAAGGCAGCACACAAGCCGCCACGACGATTTCCCATCTTGAAGCAAGCGGGAAACCTCCAGCCCCAGGCCGGATAACTAGACTCGCAGTCCAAGGCCAAGCACATGGCCCACATGGGAATCGCCTTCCAAAGGAAACCCACGACATGCGGGGGAGACCCCACCGCACACCCACCGATGCACGGTGACTCGATCAAGTGTAACACAAGAGCCCGAAACACGTGGGCTCACCCGGACCTACCACACCTACGGGCACGCTAATCGAGGTAACACGGTCCCTCCTGACACCCCAAAAACACAGACAGATCGCGCTATAGCCCTATAGCGCGACTGCACAGATCGCGCTAGGATCACCTAGCGCGACAAGGCAGAACGCGCTAGGACCCCATAGCGTGACAAGAACCGCCTTACTGTTCATCTTCTCCGATGAACACGCCCTATCGGGGCAGCGCGACGAACAAGAACGCGCTACTGGAGTATAGCGCGTTCTCAGTCCGCGGCGGAAAACGGTAGAAACCGCGGGAAAAGTCATGCCACGCCTCGTTCACCCCCAGGTGAAGGGGAAACAAAAGGGGAAACCTTCCCCAAGCCCCTAGGCATGCATCTAAACCCCTGGATCGCCCAAAAACACCATAGAACGGGAGATCCGGCTCACACCCCAAAAACACACATTTTGCCCAAAACGTCCCGTTTAGCCCGCTCGGCTCACCACGGCCTACGAAACTCGCGGGAAAGGAAGTACACGGGCTGAGGGTCCATCACCCTACCTCCACCGAAGATTTCGCGCACCGTGGACGCCGATCCACGAAGAAAACGCCGTTGAAGCCTCGCCGTTCCACGAACTCACGGCCGAGCTTCCACGCGCCTCCACCGCCTCGATCCTCATCCATCCTCGCCCGTGCCTCGCGCGCGCCGTCCCCACCTCGCCCGTACTCCGCCCCGTCGGCCGCCGGAGAGAGAAAGGGAGAGAGGAGAGAGCGTGATAAGAGAGAGGGAGAGAAGAGAGAAATGAGAGGGGAGAGAGAGGGTGGGTTAATATATAGGAAAATCCAGAAATTCGGAAAAATCCCGAAAAATAGAAAATCACACCCTCGCGATCCTCGGGACGCACCGATCGCAACGGTACCACTCGCGCCCTGGTGAACGGCCCGGTTCACCCGCAACGAGGTTCCGAAGGGAAAGCCGAAACCCACGCCGGGAATCGGAAAACACACGCGGAAAAAGCCACGGAACGCCCCCAGGCCTCCGAAACGACTCCGGATCGCGCCGATCCGAACACGAAAGATGTCCGGAACGAAATTTCAGACACAACGGAGTCAGACACTCCGAGAAACCAGATCCGAGACCCATGAAAAAGGATCCAAAAAATCCGGGGCATTACAGCCCTTCCCCCTTAAAGAAATTTCGTCCTCGAAATTCAGGACCAAGCACAAAGTCCCAGGGGAAGAACACTGAACCAACTGACACGCTGTCAGAGCCCCAGCACAGAAAACCTCGATTCTCACGAAAACACCGATCCTGAGGGACACATCCAGGCTTACAATCACAAACACCACCTCGATCCTCGCGCCGAGCGCATCGGCCACAGAGCAGGCATATACCAAAGGACACAGTCTGGCATCACCTCAGACAACGCGAGAATCCACCATGGTGTCGCAGCCACGATCTCGCTCACCGAGGAATCACAATCCTCGACACGAGTAACAGCTACCAATCCAACCTATGGTCGGCAGACAAATTGCACAACAGCTTCGCAGCCAGCTGACAGATCGCATACCCTCCTCAAGGGAGCAACCAAAACAGAGCCTCCACCAGCTCAAGCAGTCCTCTCAGCAGACCAAAACCAGAACATCGGCTCAGCACCAAGAAACACCACACACATGGCGAGCCGAAAGCCGGATATAACACTGTGCCAACTCTTGTCAGAAGATAAACTTCGACAAAGCCCAGATCCCATCCGGAAAGGCACATTACAGAAACGACCACCAAAGGTATCGCTGGCACACGGCTCTCGCCACGCTCGAGCCCGACAACCAGCACCTTCTGTCTCTGAAAAGACCATCCACCGGCCACCAACTGCTCGTCAACGGGACACCTCCACCGGCCCAACAGGCACAATCCAACTCACAGCAGGCCATCCGCTGACTCACACACACACTGATGCCACAACTCGAGCTGCACTCCTCTCGGACACCGCATCCGAGCTCGAACATCGCTCCAACTTAACCCTCTCGGGGAGCACGACGAAACCAAATGACGGATCCTGGTGTCTTCAATCATCACCTCACTGGACTCAGACTCATAGGGGAATCATCCCATGCTGGTCACCAAACCAGGGATAACCATTGCGACACCAACGTCCTATCAAGGACCATCCTCCGACGCCCATCTCACAAAAGGCCTCCGCCCACAGGCGTCACTCATCCATCTGGTCTCATCAAATCCTTTGATCAATGCAAGTGGACACCTGCCAATCCCGATTCCGCCCTTACCATAGAGTCACGGGACACCACCTGAACAGTGCTCACGGGTCCCTAAGCAATAAACATCTCACCGTCACAATCCGACAAGACCGTAGAACCAACAGACACTTGCTGTGGTCGGTCACACGGTTAGGCTCACCAGCCACTCATAGCCGTCAACCGGGACCCATAGTCTGCCAGAGACCACTTCCTCAAAACACGATCTCAACCGAGGACACGACTGGGAACACAAGTCGGACACCAAGCCACCGACTCTGACCAACACGTCCTTGACCATCGTCAGGTGACATCCTCAACAACCCCATCCAGGTCCAATACCGACGCCTGACAAGGCTTCCATCACAGGAATAGGGTACTCATGCGGCCCACTAGCCAACACATTCCCCAACACTCCATCCTACCAGTGCCAACACCCTCACATGACAAGGGAATGGGCACGACTTCTCACAGGCAACCGCCTTGCCAAGACAAGGAGCACGTCTCGCACGGACTTCATGGCATACAAGGCCAACCAACCCGAACACGCAATGCAAGACGACGAACCTTAACCCAACACAATCTCTCCAACCAAAGGGGAGACCAAACGCACTTCCGACCAACGGAAGGACTCCACGCTCGACCTGACCTCGAACCTCGCGCATGCTGGAAACAGCACCATCCAGCACCAAGGAAAACCATCGCTTCCATCAGGTCAGCGCCTCCGACAACACTTACCAAGTGTCCCGTCGGACCATGATCACAACATCTCTCGATGCACCACTGCTGCAATTCCTCGAACTGCAACACACCACGCCAAGAGCCGCAACACGAGCCATAACCGACAACCGCCGATGCTCACCCTCGAGTCCCGAAACTCACCGCGGAGCCTTCACAACCCAAACCAAAACCAAGGCGAACACAACTCAATCGCACACAAGAGCGCGGGAGCAAGACTTACTGGGACACCACAGCCCAATCTTACCTCGAAATCCATAAAACCATCGGGACCGACATGTCATTTCTGACGCCACAGAGCACAACAAGGACATCAGGCTCGACGAAACAGCAGCTGACCGAGAAGGTATTCCGCTCACCCGAGCACACCTCTCGATCAGAACACCTCAGGAGCTGGACAAACCTCAAGCTGGAGTGGCCAAACACCAATAACAACTCCCTCAGAGCACGCTCACGGCCACCCAACCACGAACAATCTTCTCCGACCACCTGACCACGCTGCAGGTTCCTCGAACGCAGCACCGCGAACTCACGCCTGCCAGCAACCTCTGCCCAACGCAGCACAACCAGGGCCACCACCGATGAGGGAGAAGGCTCACGACCTCGATCCTTAGACCCCATGCTGGCACGAAAGCCGCGGACAGCAACCACCTTCACAGCGCCGCACAACGCACTCAAGCTCTCAAGCGAGAAACTAGGCGGAAAGCGAACACAAAACCCTAAGCCAGCTGCCGACTGTACTGGACCTTATAGACTCTGATCACTGCAATATCTCGAATTCCTATGTACGTCCACAACCACCGCTCTGATACCAGCTGTAACGACCCGAGAATCCGATTACCGGGAAGGCCCGATAACCCGAGACTCGCACCGCTGCCCACGAGCCGGGAGGGCTCGGAAGGGCTAAAAGGAGTGTGGAGGCATAAAGAAATAGGAAATAAAGCAGGACAACTCAATAATTAACATAAATAAATAAACAACTACAGCTACAACATAGTCCAGTCCAACAGAAAGTACAGTCTAAAGCAGTAAAACGTACCACATGCCAAGTGAACACTCGGCCCGGCAAACTGGCAACTGAGAACCTCCGCCCCGCACCCTCGAACCGCGAGGAAGAACCGCTACACCTGAAAAGCAGGGAATGAGTCTCCAAAACAGAGACTCAGCAGGGATCCCGCGGAACCCCAACCGGAAACAACGGCGGTAGCGGAAAGGAGAGCTACAACTACAGCAGGAACAGCAAACTGGTGGCCGGTCAAAAACTCGGCACTACAGCTACTCCTACTGCCAGAAGGCAGACCTCGATCACGCAGTCGAAGCTACCGAACCACGCTAGTACCACCTACCGAAGTAAGAACACACGACAACCACGCCGTAGAGGCCTGTCTCCCGGACACAGTCGACCTGGACACGCTGTCCAAGGTGCAACCCCGACCATCCGATCGTGGGTACCGCACAACAAGATCCAACCTCGGTAAAGCCACTAGCACTAATCTCATGATGCGAAAACCAACACACGCGTCACGGTGAACCAACCGAAACTCAACGGTCAACACGACTGAAACCCGAAGGTCAAAGTCACGGAAACTGACAGTCTGTCACTCCGTACTCGACAGGAGTACCACCCACTAGAAGCACAGCCGGTAGCGTCCCCTGACGTCTTACACCGCACCGCAGGTGAACCGCCTGACGTGGTAGGTCCTACCCGAGGCGCGAACACCGTACAAGTAACCACAAACAAGTGACTAGCTGGGGTCACGCCCGTCGACGTGGGTCCAACCGCCCCCAACCAGGTGTGCACACACAGACCGCGCGTCCCTGGTCTGGCCCTCTGACCGATTTTCCCCTCAGCCGGACTCTGGCTGCAAGACGTGGGGCCCGACGGCAACCGGTCCACAAACCGCCTCTAAGGGTAAGCCCGTACACCACTCCCTGGTGCGACCAGCACACGTGTACTGGTAGGCTACGACTAGTGGAGGGCCACTGAAGGAGTAGACTCTCAACTCAACGGAAAATAACGTCCACATCTGACGACGTACGGGGGCCACCCCACGCACCGGCCCCGTCACACGGTGACCACAGTCGGAGAAGAGACAGGACTCACAGTCCACGGCCACGCACGCACCCTGCGCGAGAGTCGAGAAAACTCAAGTGGCGCTAAGCCACTGGACTCTGGACAGTCCTCTAGACGCACTACACCCAACGGTCCTTGAGTCACAAGACTCGGGGTCAAGACCGTTGTACGCAACAGCACAAGGCCGTCAATCTAGTCCAATCTCTAGGTCTAAAAACCACGATAGCACGAGTACCGAGACAACACACGAGTTGCCAAGACCATTCCCTTGGGAAGGGAACGCAAGGGACAAAGGCCACTCACACGGGCCACACGGTAAACACAGAAGCACGATTCCCAAGGCAGCACACAAGCCGCCACGACGATTTCCCATCTTGAAGCAAGCGGGAAACCTCCAGCCCCAGGCCGGATAACTGGACTCGCAGTCCAAGGCCAAGCACATGGCCCACATGGGAATCGCCTTCCAAAGGAAACCCACGACATGCGGGGGAGACCACACCGCACACCCACCGATGCACGGTGACTCGATCAAGCGTAACACAAGAGCCCGGAACACGTGGGGTCACCCGGACCCACCACACCTATGGGCACGCTAATCGAGGTAACGCGGTCCCTCCTGACACCCCAAAAACACAAACACAGAACCCATGGGGTATCCGGGATACTCATCAAGGCCGTAGGTCGACCACTGGGTCCCAACCGGGTCGACCGGAGACCAACACAATGCGAACGGAACGCTAAAGGTCACCCGGACCCTTAAGCTCACGGGCACGCAAAACGAGGTAAGCAGAACCTCCAGACACCCCAAAACACGGTCACAGACCTCCATTGGGTGTCCAAGGCACACACGGCCCACGAGGAGCACGATCAGCCGCAGACCGCCCGCCCCGGGCAGCCCGACTGGTCCCTCCAAGAACGCGCTGTAGGTCCATAGCGCGTTCAAGCAGAACGCGCTATGCACCTATAGCGCGACACGACAGATCGCGCTATAGCCCTATAGCGCGACTGCACAGATCGCGCTAGGATCACCTAGCGCGACAAGGCAGAACGCGCTAGGACCCCATAGCGCGACAAGAACCGCCTTACTGTTCATCTTCTCCGATGAACACGCCCTATCGGGGCAGCGCGACGAACAAGAACGCGCTACTGGAGTATAGCGCGTTCTCAGTCCGCGGCGGAAAACGGTAGAAACCGTGGGAAAAGCCATGCCACGCCTCGTTCACCCCCAGGTGAAGGGGAAACAAAAGGGGAAACCTTCCCCAAGCCCCTAGGCATGCATCTAAACCCCTGGATCGCCCAAAAACACCATAGAACGGGAGATCCGGCTCACACCCCAAAAACACACATTTTGCCCAAAACGTCCCGTTTAGCCCGCTCGGCTCACCACGGCCTACGAAACTCGCGGGAAAGGAAGTACACGGGCTGAGGGTCCATCACCCTACCTCCACCGAAGATTTCGCGCACCGTGGACGCCGATCCATGAAGAAAACACCGTTGAAGCCTCGCCGTTCCACGAACTCACGGCCGAGCTTCCACGCGCCTCCATCGCCTCGATCCTCATCCATCCTCGCCCGTGCCTCGCCCGCGCCTTCCCCACCTCGCCCGTACTCCGCCCCGTCGACCGCCGGAGAGAGAAAGGGAGAGAGGAGAGAGCGTGAGAAGAGAGAGGGAGAGAAGAGAGAAATGAGAGGGGAGAGAGAGGGTGGGTTAATATATAGGAAAATCCAGAAATTCGGAAAAATCTCGAAAAATAGAAAATCACACCCTCACGATCCTCGGGACGCATCGATCGCAACGGTACCACTCGCGCCCTGGTGAACGGCCCGGTTCACCCACAACGAGGTTCCGAAGGGAAAGCCGAAACCCACGCCGGGAATCGGAAAACACACGCGGAAAAAGCCACAGAACGCCCCCGGGCCTCCGAAACGACTCCGGATCGCGCCGATCCGAACACGAAAGATGTCCGGAACGAAATTTCGGACACAACGGAGTCAGACACTCCGAGAAACCAGATCCGGGACCCACGAAAAAGGATCTAAAAAATCCGGGGCATTACACACATCATGTGTACTGGCTTAATAGGTAATCAAAGTCCCCGAGTGATTACCCTCCAACCAGGAACAGTTTAAGGTATGTGTTCATGTAAAGTCAGTCTCATAATCGAGATCCCATCTCGAGTTGACTTTACAACCACATATCTTAGGGACATCGTAAAATAATACACAATCGCATATTTATGCTCAAATACCACTTTATTAATAATGAACAAGATCGTACAACTATTAGACCTACCCGACCCGAAATTGGCATGTAGCACACCAACACTAACATGTACGTCTTGGCTCCTTGTTGCACTCACCCTCATTGTCTCCCTTCCTCTCTTCTCTACCTTCCTCATCTACTCATTGCTGCATGGAGGAATAAGAAGAGAAAGTTGCCACACCAGATAGAAATTAAGAAGGCCACTATATACCGGCTCCGTGGGTGAGTCACAAGAGAGAAAGAGAGAGCGCAACGACGTTACTTGCGAGCAGCCTGCCACCGTCGCTGTCCTGACCAGTAGGCTACTCACCGCCGCTCATGTTGCTCTCCCCATACCGTTGCCCTCACCTTGCCATTGCCTCACCATTGCAGTTGCTCCCTACTTGGCAGTCACGTACCGCTCATCGCTGCGGTTGTTGCCCTACTCCCCGCCGCCACAGCTACCATCATGATTTTATGCTCTTTACTTGATTAAAATTATTGATGTAGTGACCTCAAGTTGTGACAGATCATTGATGATCTAATTAATTAAACTTGTTGACGTGCTGAATCAGATCTCCTCTTTCGACCATCCAAGACTGTACAACTCTTTTTTTAGGAATAACTTGTTGGTGACGCTCTTGGCCATATATAACATGTCCAACTTTCCATAATCCCTTTGTTGTCTTCTCTATCATTATATCATAAACAACTAAGTTTGCAAGACACATCCTGATTGTATTGAAAACCATCTACTCCGGTTCCTCCCAATCCTCTTGGTCCATGTTTGGAGGATTCTCTCCTGTCAAGGCCCTACAGACTTTATGTTGAACTAGAAAATCCTTCACTTTTATCTAGTACAGATTGAAATTAACTTTACCATCAAACTTGTCAAACACAGCCTTCATCAGTCCACTCATCTTTGAACTTATATTGTCGATCCGTGGAGAACCTGGCGCTCTGATACGAATCCATTGAGCACCTTTTTCAGCGAAAACCTCACCATCCTCACCCATTAGAGAAGACGATGATGACGAATTACTAATATAGGAACAAAGATGCACAGAAGAAGAGAGAAGGAGAAGATGAGAAATGGATAGATAGAGAGAGAACACACAAAGATTTCCGTGGTTCGGTTGGCCAGATTGTCTCCGTACGTCCACGGAGTCTTACTCATCTTCTTTCTCTGCACTAACACCAAGAATAGAGATACAGTGGCGGCAGCCTGACTCTGAGACTTGCCTTTTTAGGTTACCGGGTTAGATTTTTTCTTATCCCAATACATCGTATATATAGGAACTCTGGACACTATCGGACAAATATTCTCTAATTAGTAAAAGAGATTATTTCCCCAATTATTGGCTCTATCCAATAATTGTTTACAACGATAAATGCACCCTTTTCCAAACTCCTGACCATACAGAAATGCCACATACATTGCTTAGGACGTATCGTCCAGTTTTTACCTGAGCTCCTTCTGATTCTCAGTCTTCTTTGTCTAGATTTATGACTTAGACGATGCTATCGTCTATGTCTTTCATTGCCTTTGTCGTTTTTTGAAATTAGAAGATAAATCGTCTAAGTTCTTTCACTTAGACGGTGTTCCGTCTATGTCACCTTTAATTAACTTCTGACTTAGACGATGTATCACCTAATTAAGTTCTTCCACTTAGACGGTATTCCATCTAATTAAGTCATCTTTAACTTTAAACTTAGCCGATGTTTAGACTTAAACGATATTTCATCTAATCAACCTGTACTTCGTCTAAGTTGAGTTTCGTCAATCCTAAACTTAGACGACTCATTGTCTACGTCTCCTAAACTGTTCCAGTGAATATTCGTCACTTTGAAACATACGAGTCACATCTCAACATGTTCAATTTTCAAAGTTTGCAGTGTGGAGCCATATGTCAATATTTCTGTACGAGGACAAATTTGTCTTATATTTTTAGATGTGCACGTGTTCAAATACCACTATCGTGATCTGTACATATTATTTCTAATTATTTAACTTTTAAAAGAAATGTTCACAATCCCTCAGATGTTAATTACAGATCTCAGCTAGGAATTTTCGGGTCAGTTGTTCAATGGGATTATAGACTTCGAATAAAATGAAAGCAAGCAACATTTCTGGTCATTGTGAGTTGAAATGGGGATACACCCACGTACGGTGATTTCTTATATACATTGTCTGAACATGTCGTATCTTGATGGCCATAAACCCTGTTGGAATATTTTTGCTTGCCTGATTTAATCTAGTAAATTTTTACCAAAGCTGATAACGATGTGGCACCGATGGAGATTAGGTTGCTTACGAAGTGACTCGTTCAGAAGCAGTGTTATCAGAATTAGATCGAACCGGTCATTCGGATCGGTTCGATTGTGAACTGGTTCCGGAACCGATTCGATTAAGGTCGGTCCGATCTAATGTTAAAGAATCGGACGAACCGGTCGAATCGTTCGTCAGGTTCGTCCGGTGAACCGGTCCGAATCGGTCCGATCCGATTAACCTTTTAAAATAAAAAAATAAATGTAAAAATATTTATATATTCATAATGATATTTATGTGTGAACAAAATTATCTTGTTATTATTTATCATTTTATTTTAAATATGTTTGAAGTTTAAAAGATTAAAAGAACATAGATATCAATTGTGAAGAGTGGAGACCAATGAAATATTACAAAATTTTAAGGTCAGTTTATATAACCATGTTATTATTATTTTTTACTTGTATAGTTACATAATCATGATTAATAATTATAGATGTATATTTTTTTTATTTTGATCATTAATTATACCTTATTTCTTATTGTCTTGGGTTATAAAATCGGGTCGAACTATATATCAATATTATGATGATGTCGTTGAAACCGATTCGATTGATCGATCTAATCGGTTCGAACTGAATTAGTTCATTGAACGGTTCAGACACCGGTTAAGTTCTGATAACATTGTTCGATAGTCTATAACATGGATTGCGGAGTTTTTCATATATGAAAGGAAGCTGATGATCTGCGAATCCGCTTAATTGGAGCTCTTTCCCTCATCGTTCACACTCAAATAATTGCACCTCCCCCGCACAGTGAGCTGTCAATTTCTGACACTGGACTTCCTATTTTCGCTGTCATGAGGACAATGAGATGTGTGTGTGGCATGCATGGCATCTTAGTGGCAGATGTGTCACCCACCTTAACGAAAATACAGCTGTTTGAGCACCACCAACCCAAAGGCTAATAGACATTGACAGAAGAATGGCTTGAGCTATTTCGTCACAGAAAACTGACATCAACCTATCCAGGTAGGGAAGTCATTTAATTAATTGACTGTGTTAATTTGTCTTCTCATCTGTACATCTGCAGTCATGCCCTTTCTCGTCTATTTTCCATGGCCTCTTGGGCACCCTTTCCGAAGGCAAACAGTTTTGGGTTTCTTCCGTTGCTACAGCCCACCAGTTACTCTGTGTGCAGTACTGGATTTGGAATTAGGATATGTATCTGCAACGTTACCTAATTTTTAGCTTCCACTTGAAAAACACAGGAGAAAAGGGTTACTCTTCTGTACCTGTTTGGACTTTGGGAGAGAGAGAGAGAGAGTGAGAGAGAGAATGTGCTCTTACGGCCATCCCTCATCTCTAGCTCTCTTGGGTGATCCAAAAGGCCGCATATTTTGGATAATGTTTATAATTGCATACTACGTACAACACTTTTGAAGAGGCTTACTATTGACTAATTAACTTGATCACGGCTAGTAACCCCAAACCTGGCCAAGTTATATCATACGGACGTTATCCTTGTCAGAGTAATCTATATCAAAGCATCTTCTTGATAAATTAAGAAGATTAGCCGATAAAAGTGCTCAAAGTTTGCTTTATGTATATATAATTTTAGTGTCATAAGCAGGAGGGGTACTTATCCCTCGTTGGGGTACCACCGGCAGTGCTTTCCCTAGCATAAAGATGTCCTTTGGGTGCCCCTGGTTAGTCTCATCATGCCGCACCTCTCACCTATCCGCCGCAGGCTCAAAGAACAAAAGGGGATGGGGCATATATATGAAGCCCCTAATTTCTTGTTGGGGAGAGAGAGAGAGAGAGAGAGAGAGAGAGAGAGAGAGAGAGAGAGAGAGAGAGAGAGAGAGGAGAGAGAGGAGGAGAGAGGAGAG